>NW_004624825.1:6985502-6995904 GCF_000247695.1 Heterocephalus glaber | reverse complement strand
CCCCCGCCCTTGTTGTTGTTTTTTTGATACAAGGTCTCACTATGCAGTTAGGTTGGCCTTGAACTCACACTGTAGCCCAGGCTTGCCTCAACCTCTTGAGTGCTCAATTACAGGCATGTGCTGCCATGCTCAGCCCAAGAGTTTGCTTTTGGTGACATAAAAATTTGGTCAGAAGTAATTCATTGAAATAATATAAATATTCAAGTTCAAAAGCCCCCCCCCCCCAACCCTTCAAAGATCTTTACATTGTTATAATACACATGGGTACAATTTTGAGATACTGACAACTATTAAAAGGTTTTTCCTCAGCAAAAAAAAAAGGTTTTGGGTCGGGGATTTAGCTTAGTGGTGCCGTGCCTGCCTGGAAAATGCAAGGTCCTGAGTTTGATCCCCCATACCACACACACACACAAAAAAAGGTTTTGAGACATTGTCAGAAGTTTCACATTTTGTACACAATAGCTAATTGTTAAAAATCAAATATATAAATAAAACATCTAAGTTTTTTTTCAAATAAAGTAGTAAAACATTTGCTAAATATATTTTTTCTTAAAATTTATAAATTATGAGTCTATTAAATATATTTCATATTGTTGGTATATATCTACACAGGATCAAAAGATATCTGATCCTTTTAATAAGCTATAAAATATTATAGAGAAACAATAAGTAGTAATTTTTATTTTCTTATTTATTTTTGGCTTTTTTTGAGACAGTCTCACTATGTTGTTCAGGCTTGCCTTGAACTATGTAGCCCAGGCTGGCCTCGAACTTGCTGTGATCCTACCTTAGCCTCCCAAGTACTGGGATTTCAGGAGTGAATCATTACACTTAGCTACTAAGTATTTAAAAAGAGACTTTTGTCAAACTATAGGTTAAAAAAGAACTTTAAAAAGTAAGTCTGAGAGAGGCTGGGGATTTAGCTCAGTGGTGCTGTGGTTGCCTCACAAGTGCAAGGTCCTGAGTTCCATTCTCAGTACCAAAAAAAAACCCCCACTGCGTGTGGTGGTGCATGCCTGTAATCAATCCCAGGCCAGGCTCTTTTTGCCTTGTTTTATGTTTATAATCTTTATAACTATTGTTTGTCAAAGGTGCTGACTACAAAACAGATGTTAGACTTGATAATAAACTCTAAATAAAGTTTATAAAGTTTATAAAGAATAAACTCTAAATAAACAGTCACTAGTTCTAAATCTTTTACTGCTCATATTTGGCAAAAAGGGTTTTTATGACACTGACTCTTGTCTGTCATACCCCTCCAATGTGGGACATGCTCTGACTGACCATCACTGGGAAAAGCTGCAAGCACACTGTGGGATAAGGCTGCAGACGGTTAAGTGACAATACCTTCAAAACACAAAAACAAAAAAATGCATTCAGGGACAAGGGGGCAAAGTCCCAAGCATCAAAGAATCACTTGTGTGTCAACCACACCAAAATAAGTAGAGCTGCAAAAATTATAAAAGGATTCTTATGCATGACTACCTAAAAGAAATAAAAAACTCCACCCTTTTAACAGGTATAACAGGTATTTTTTGACTTTGAGTTTTTTTTTTAAAGGAAGAGAGGTTTATTTTGGCTCACAATTTCAGTGGGTCCAGTGCATGGTTGGATGGCTCCAAGGCAGAAAACACACATAGTGCAAGGGAATGACAATAGGGCAACCCGGAAGCAGAGAGATTTCTTTTACATTTAACTTCACAACTTTCAGTGATACCTTGACAGGCGCAGGCATATGGTTTTTCCCTTGCTTATGTTCTAGCTACTTGTGATAAAATGTGCACAGCAAATCCAACATGAAACAGCCAGCCAGGTGATGTGGCACCTCAAAGCCCTCAAGATGGAGGGCTAAAATAAAGGAGGAATTGTAACCAGCATTGCAAAATAAAACTTTAAAATTTTCATGTAACAACATCCCCTCCTCTCTTCAGCCTAAAAGAGGTGATAGAATATGCAGATAGATGCAGACCTGGGAGCCCAGGACCCACAGGAAAAAGGAGGATGAGCTGAAAGCGAGAAAGCAAGTGTAAAGATCTGCATTACCTTGTGTCCCCTTCCCTCTGTTCCTTGCTATAAGACCCTTGCCCACCTGCCAATGGTGAGATGGTGATTTGAGGCAAATAGGCCCCTCCACCTCCTCAGAGCTAGCTTTGCATAAATCCTTTTTCCTGTTTACCCAAATATATGGCCTCATGTGATTTGGTCAGTGGTGCAGAGGAACCTAAAAATAGGAGGGTCATTGTGAATTAGGCCTGGGCTACATAGTGGGTTAAAGGCCAGCCTGAACATAGCAAGAACTTTCCTAAAAAAAAAAAAAAAAAAAAAAAAGGGAAAGTAGAGATAAAAAAGATAGATTCAGTAGCTGCTGTTTCCCCTACTCAGGTGGCCTGCAAAACAACTGTGAGACTTGCTAAGCCAGTTTTCAAAGAGCTTTCCCCATTATTCCAGATTATCTCCCAGGAAGTTGCAGTCTCTGGTAGGAGCAGTGGTATAGGAGAGGGTGAGCCTTAGATTTGAAGCCTGGTACTGAAAATCTCAGGATGCTCCTCATTATAGGATAGGCTGGGAAAACAAAATCCATTTTCATTCTTTAAAAATTTATTATTATTAAAACTTTAAACAAATATAGATATACAGGGGTATCAGCACTTCCTTCCTGGATACCAGGTAGCTCTAGCCTCAGCAGGTCTGAGAAAACTTTGTCAACTCTGAAGTGGATCCTGTGCAGGGGATGGAGGAAATTTGGACGGAGTGATCACAGGTAAAAGGTCTCCCCAGGAGCTGGCACGGGCACAACGGTACAGATCCCTGTGAAATAGAAACGCAGTGTGAATGGGGGCTCAGGTTCTTGGCACATTCCACTGATTCTGGTCACACCTCCTATACCTGCCGTGCCGGCGGGCTGTGATGACAGCATGCTCCCTGTTCCCGTCCGGACAGCACAGGTGACAGTGCACATGGCGGGGCCGTCTGAGGACAGGCTGAGTGATTCGTGGCCAGCGATTACCATCCTCTGGAAATCCTCGGGCAAGAATCACCATAGAAAACTTTTCCTCTTTTGGCTTCTTATTCTAAGGTAAGAATACAGAGACTGTTTAGAGGAAAAAGATTATGGGACAAGCTTTTTAGTTTCCACATTCTTGCCGTTCGCGACCCCCCCCCCCTTTTTGCAGTACTGATTGAAACCAGGGGTGCTCTGCCACTGGGGTACATCCCCCACCCATTTTTTAATTTTTTGGGATGGAGCTCACTAAGTTCCCCATTCTGGGCTCAAACTTGGAAAACTCCTGCCTCAGGCTCAGCTGAGTGCTGGGATTTCAGGTGTGTGCCCTCTGCCTGGCTCTGAAGTCTTCTCATGTTCTATAAATCATATACATTCAGGCTGTAAAATTTTCAGACTATTCTATAAGTTCTCCAACTCTCCCCATCTCTGACTCCTTTTCTTCCTGCTTTCCCAGGTTATTTTCTCCCTGTTATAATATTTACCAGGATACATACCCAGCTGAAGGGGATGGGATGGTAACCTTGGGAGAAGCTACAGGCCAGAGGCTGAGAGGCCATCAACTGAGGACAAGGGAGTTCATGGGGACACTGTGAACACACATAAAGACACATGACAAAAAAGCCATCAGTCATACGGAAGATAGAATCCAGACGGGCCAGGGAGAAGGGAGCCAGGAGCAGATGGCAGGGAGAGCCATGGGAGCCACTAGGTAAAGAGAGGGACATGGAGTGGTGGGGAGTGGCCAAGCTTCATCCACTTACTTTGCCTGGCCACATCCACACTTGGACCCATGTGCTGGGACAGGCTGAAGTCATACTCACCGGGGCAAAGACAAACCCAGGACGAGGGTCCAAAGGTGACTTCTCTTTTCCCTAAAGTCCAAGAAATGAAGCTGGGTCTGCACAGCCTATTTTCATAATTCAATCAATGCTTGGGAGACTAAGGACTCTTTTAACATTCAATTCTAATAATGATGAACTATGTCCTTTGAGTTAAGCTGGCTATATCTCTAATGCTCTAAACAAAGAACTTTCTCTTTGTAGCAGTAGAAAGGCAGAAATTTGGCTCACAGTATGAGACACTCCTTTGCCAGCAACCTCCACTTTCAAAAACATTCACTCAGTACAACTAAATTTATAATTACACACTGGCTCATATTCTCTTACACAGACAAGGTTCTTGGCTCAGCAATGCGCCACATCAGGGGCTGGAACATTTCTTTTTGTAGCAGGGATTAAACCCAGGACCTTGTACAAGCTGCCCAAGTACACTACCACTAAGCTACATTCCAGCCTTTTTTACTGGGAGACAGGGTCTTGCTAAGATGCCCAGGCTGCCCTTGAACTTGCAATCTCCCAGACTCAGGCTGCCAAATAGCTGAAATCACAGGCATGCACTACTGTGCCTTGCTGCAAATTTTTAAAATGGCGTGGGAGAAGGCAAAAGCTATCTCTGTCCCAACTGTTCAACTCTGCAATTAGCAGTGTAAAAGCAGTCACAGACAAAGACTGTCATGACTATGCAGGGCTCATACACAAACAGGAGTGAGCTGATCTGAAGCAACAGCTCGTTTGCCAACCGCTGCCCTCTACTATTATGACTGTGTGCGTCTAGTTTCCTAAGAGTTGCACTTCCCAACACACAACAGTCTCCTCAGCTTTCAAGGGAGCAAGAATAATTGGTGATAGACAGGTGGGTGCTGAAGGGGGACAAAGAAACTTACCTTGAGGACCAGGTCCCTGGCATCCATGAGGAGACGGTGTCCGGCTTTTGTTCCGTTCTCTACCAGTACCTGTTCACGAAAGGGGAAAATCAACAGATGCATGTCAGCAGCTCTTTAACAGCATTTGCAGATGCTGTCAGGCTTGGAAATGGGCATACAGAGAAGATCTTAAAGGAGGGATGTAGAGATCTGAACAGGAGAACCATGTTCGAGAGTAAAGGGAAGGAGAGGAAAGGCCTGAAGTCCATGAAGGTGCTTCAGTCCTTAAAGGGAAGAATTTTCAACTCACCAGAAAATGGCTTGTCTTACGCCACAGAGTGTGAAGTACTGCAGTTCGGTCAGCCATGCTGGGCAGTTCACTCAGGGCAAAGGCTGCAACTACCACATCGAACTGCACCTGAGGAGACAGGGAACATGAGAGAACTGACAACTCCCCCACCCTAAGTACAACAGAGCTCTGGCCCCTACATTTCTTTTATTGCTTTCCTTTATCTTCGAACACTCAATGCTAGACTGTAAAACTGGGGCCACCGCTTCCCCTCTGCTGCATTCCACATTTAGAACACCCTCAGTACTGCTACTTGCCTTGGGTGATACAGGTAGAAACTGTCTAAAAAAGACAGCTGGAACATAAGATTTCCCTGATTCTGAACCACCTGTGGAAGAAAGAAGAGATGTGGTAACTAAGAGTACATTTGAAGTAGCCAGGTATGGTGGCACACACCTGTAATACTAGCACTCAGGAGGCTGAGGCAGGAAGATCGCTGCAAGTCAAGGCTAGCCTGGGCTACACTGTGAGTTCAAAGGTAGCCTGAATTACATAGCAAGACTCTGTCTCAAATAACAAAAAACAGCCAGGGATTTAGCTCAGTGGTGCCACCGCCTACCTTGCAAGCGCAAGGTCCTGAGTTCAATCCCAGGTATCAAAAAACAAAAAACAAACAAAAAATGTACATATGAAGTTTATGGTCACAAGTACAAACTAAAGAGATACAGACCAGAAACAGCCCTGAGGGGGCTAAGGATTTAGCTCAGTGGCACTGCGCCTGCCTCACAAGCTTAAGTTCATGAGTTTGATCCCCAGTACCAAAAACAAAACAAAACAAAAAACCAAAACAACAACAACAAAAAGAAACAGCCCTGAGGATAAAGAAAAACACACTAGGTGAGACTATGCTGCAATCTGGTAAGTAAATGGGAAAAGGGATAGGGAGCGGATCAGCTCCCCAGTCCTGGTAACCTTACCCAACCCAGTCACAGCCCACAGAGGCCTCTAGCACCCTCTTCTTGATCATAACATTGCAAGACCAGATTTATCTGAACTCTCAGCCCTCTCCTGTATTTCCCAATAAAGCAATCTTTCTAGGACTCCTTTGGGTTCTTAACTCCCTCAACTTTGGAAAAGCCCTACCTTAGCACTTGTTCTTACCTTTCAGTAGTTTTTCTGCCAAATTCAACATGGCAGCTGAGCTGTCTACACACATATATTCACGGAGGCTCTGGCCCCAAGTAGCGTGAGCAGCCCTGGAAGCAAAACAAAAACAATACATTCTTATTTATTTTGGGGGGTTTTGTTTTTTTTGTTTGGAGACAGGGTCTTGCTTGAAATTGTGACAATCCTCCTGCTGCAGCCTCCTGAGTGCTGGGATTACAGGAGTGTAGCCCCAGGCCCAGCCCTCAAAAAGCCACCGATTCTTATGACAAAAAGTCATCCTTATGAGAGAGCCATCTACTCCCAACCCTAACCCTTGGGGAAACAAGTGTTATGTTAAAATACCTCGAAAAACTAACAATGTTATTTTCTTATTTCACTCACAACTCCTGAAAAAAAGGCAGACTCAAAAATCCACTATAGGCAAAATAATTTTTGATTGATATGTAAAACCTATTCTCTACACTAAATTTCTTTCCTTTTTAGCCTTTCTAAACATGGCCTCTTTCTGCACTTGACATTTCTGTAAGCTCCGGCCCCAATCCATATGCCATCTTCTTTCTTGCTTCATCTGAGGGAAGAAACACCGTAGGTCCCAATTTTCCTATTTCCTCTGTTTTCTCAGTTGTGATACTGAAGTGGTGTAAGTATAGCTTTAGAGCTAGACTGACAAAGACAGCTGAAGAAAGTTACTCACCAGGTGACAGAACCAGTACCAGAGCCAAAGTCCATCATGGTTTGTGGCTGGAACTGTGGAATTCGAGTCTGGATCTGAAGAAATATACAACATTCCATAGAAGGGTACACAGAGAATTACTTAGGGCCTTTGTAAATATGAATTAGAGGACTATGACAGAAAAGATGAGAGGTGAATGTATTTTGAGATTAAATATAAGCACTTTCTAGAATAGAAAGCTTGTGAAATAGTGATTTAAAAAAAAAAAAAAGACAATTTATTTGAAGGTCGGGGAAAGGGGAAGAGAGAGAGAAAGATGGGAGACAACTACTCTGGACCAGTAGGGAGTATTCAAAAGACAAATACTCATTCTTTTTTTTTTTTTTTTTTGGTACCGGGGATCAAACTTGGGTCCTTGCACTTGCAAGGCAGGCAGCAGAACCACTGAGCTAAACACCTGGCTCTCATTCTTTTTTTTTTTTAATGACAAAGTCTCACTAGGTAGCTCAAGGCTGGTCTTGAACTTACTATGTAGCCCAGGTTGGCTTTGAACACCTCGAAATCCTCCTGCCTCAGCCTCCCAAGTGCTAGGATTACAGGCCTGTCACCACACCCGGTGTGAAATACCAGTTGTAAACCTTCCTTGAGTAACAGAACCCTTTCATCAGAGGATAGAGACTTTCTTTTAAAATATGCACATATAAAGTCCCAAGAATCCCTGCTCTGGAAGACTACTTTAAGAAAAAGGGAGCTGAGGCAAAAAGGTTAAGGTTAGAAGTTGAGGGATTTTCACCTCATGGAAAGCCCTGGAGACTGCTGCAAAGCCACCGTCCAGTCTTGCTGCCATGTACACCAGGCTCAGTTCCTCATTGTAGCTGCAAGGAAAATCAGAGTCATATCCACTGGGAAATAACCTGAGTCCCATAGTTACTTTTTTAGGAGATGAAATCTTTGGAAAGAACTCTTCCAACTTTTCCACTCCCCAGTATAGAAGGGTCCAGGTAGCTTTCTCAAATACTAAAATGATTGTGTAATTACACACCCCTGATTCTGCTTTTCAAATTCAATGTTACCTTTGCACTTATTCTAGCCCTCCTCACCTTAGTTCCTGCCAATGGTAGGTAGTTCTTCGAAGGGCATGTAGCACTGCTGCCTGGAGTTTCTTCTCTGTCTGAGGTGTGTCTGGGGTGAGAACAAGGACTAGAGGTGAGCACCTGGAGGGAACAGGGATCAGATCTAATATTATAAAGTGTTTGTTTGTTTTTGGTACCAGGGATCGAACTCGAGACCTTGTGCTTTCGTGGCAGGCGCCAGAACCACTGAGCTAAATCTCTGGCTACTAGATCTAATATTAAATACACTGCCCAACCCAATCCTCCCTTGTTCCCACTGGAGCAGCCTCCAAGCTCAGGAGAGAAGCTAAACCTAGAGAAAAAATTCAGGGAAGAACAAGAGTAATCACCATCATTGCAAGAGTGAGTGTATCAGACAGGATCCTGCCTCTAAGATCAGTTTATTTAGCTTAACAAACCCTGCTCCACGAGTTTTGTTTTATATGAAAGAGAAATGTGAGAAAAATTTAAAGGATATGATAAGGAGGAAACTGTGGATTTCTTCAAATCCCCAAAATTTAAGATCATGAAATCTCCAACGTTCCTATGGGGGGGGGGGCGTTGAAAATCTGACTCTCATGACTGTGCTCAGTTCGGCACTATTTAGAAACTATCTATTGAATACCTACTCTGAGCCAAATATCATGAGGAGCGGAGTGAATACAAGATGAAAAAAAGGCAGGTCTGTAAGACGAAGAAGCTCATTACCATGAAAATATGCTTCTTCTATGTCTGAAGAGGGTTTTGGTACCGGACAGGGAGCCATGTAGGAACTTTATTTCACTTGAATAAAAACGCAAAACATCCTAATCCTGTGGACTTGCAGGAGGGAAAAATCCCAAAGAGCTGGATTTCTAAGCTTCATCCAAAACCCGAGAGCAACCTGTGGACCAGACTACTTTCTAGTAAGACACTAACAACTGCTCTTGCCAAAAAGTCAAATAAGAAAGTGCAGCATCAATTTTGGATTGTGAAATTATTCCTTACTTTTCATTTCCCACTGCTATTCCAATCTGGAAATATTCTTAACTATTCTTAAATCCTACCTGGGTTTTCCAGGAACTTTTTCTCAAGATGCATTGCCCGTCTCTGCAACTCCTCTGGCTCTACAGGCAAATGCCGGCTCCAGAGATAATTGGTTAGCGTTTGCACCTTGTCTTCTACATCAGACACTGTGCTGTCTGTGGGCCAAAGATGAAAAGCGGAATCACCTTTGTGCAGGCCTCATCTCATTTCTTTTCGGGCCTCCTACCCGGCGGTTACTCACCAAGCAGCAGTATCTGCGCAGCGTTAGCTAGTGCGGGTGGCAGCCGCACGTGCGGGAGGTGGAGGACGCCAGGGTGCTGACGGTGGGGCTTTTTCCCCAGAAAATCGGACTGGTTATCTACCTGGGTCACGCCAGGAACAAGGGCTGCGAGGGCCTGTAAGGCCAGCAAAGAAAAGCTGATTGCCAGGCAGAAATGAAGGATGCAGGTGCTTCCTCAGGTGGGGCTGCTGAGGGCGCTCCTCCTTGGAGCAAAGGTGTCTCTGGCAACCTTGTCACTCCGAGAGCAGCGGAAACAGACACTTACCCGGGACTGGGGAACTACTCGAAGGCACCAGCGCCAACTGCTTAACTTCAGTCTACCTGCGGTCGCCATGGCGCCGGAAGCAAACCGGAAGCAGAAGCGTAGCTGACGTTCAGTTCCGAAGCCCTGGTGAGCCACTTCCGCGTGTCCAAGACAATATCAGCCAATGAGAAGAGCGAATACTTGCAAGGAGCCAATAAGCAATTGATACGTAAATCCCCTTGAGGCTCACACTGTAAGTGGGTAGGATTTGGTCGCAGTTCTGGCGAAATCCGTGGGAGGCGAAGAAGAGTTTTTGTGCTGGCCAGAAATCTAACGAGCGGGGCAGGAATTGCTATAGACTGGTGAAGGCTCTGGATGTATTAACTGTGTTTCATGCACTTCAGCAGCTATGTAACAGCTGTTGGAAGTATGGTGCTAATTTGTGAGTCATTTTGGAACTGTGCATTGGAACATAAAGGAAGAAAGATGCTTGGTGCCAATGACACATAAATATCATTTGTCATGCTATCTGGGAAGAAGACCTTGACAAGTCAGTGATTTCTTTTATCTAAATGCTTATGCTATCCAAATCTTTCCAGTACTTGAAGTAGCGTCTGTCTCTTATATTGACAGATAAAATATACAAACGTCATATACTTGGATGCTCTCATTTTTTGAGGAACTAAGGCAAGAGATAGGGAGAAGGGTTTCCCTTCTACCAGAGCGAGGTTATTCATAAAAGCAGAAGTGTAGGATTATGGTTTGCACTGGATCTGTGTTCTTCAGTGAATTTAATACTTTGTAGGAAGAACTAGGACTGGAAATCCCATTTGACCCCGCTATTCCACTGCTGGGGATCTTCCCCAAAGAATTAAAAGAATCATACCACAGTGATATATGGGCAC
>NW_004624825.1:6885897-6915040 GCF_000247695.1 Heterocephalus glaber | reverse complement strand
ACTGTAACATAATGTGCTAGAGTCCTTCAAATAAAATTATAGAGTAATTTAAAATATATTATACATTTACAATGATTTGAAATCATTCAATAATGTGTAGCATGATAATGGAGTGAAATAGAGAAAGGCAGTCCACATTCATATTTAAGATTAATTTACTTTAGAAGTCAGTTGAAATCCTCACTCATATTTTAAGTATAGCCATTGTGATAAGACCTAAGATATAAGCAGTCACTAATTTTTGGTTCACACTTAAGTGGAGGTAGAGAGGCACCAGCGATTCCATGTCCCCCAGCGTAGGCAGCATCAGGGCTGCAATGCACACCACTCCCAGGAAGACCACCGGTAAACTAGGTCCTGAGGAGACAGTTTTGCTTTCTGGTTGAAATGACTGCTCAAAAAATAAACTTTCAGTTAAGTGTTCCTTTATTCTTTTTTTCCCTTCTTCTTCCTTTTGTTGTTCTTTTGCAGATGGGAGAAGAGTAGCAACAACCTCTCTCCTTCCTGAAGCCTTCCTCTGGCTTTGCTCGGAAACTTGGAGACGGAATTTGTCTATTACACCACAGTGACAGGATCAAACATCTCTATGATGAATCACAATATCCACACAACACTGAGGCTTTACTGCACCTGCAGCATCAACGACAGCATACTTATTTGGAGTAGTACACAAAACTTTGAACTTTAAGGCAAACACATAGGGATTGTACAGAATCAACACTTGCTTATGTGTTGACTGATCATCTGTATAAAATATGAGCTCCGTGGGAAACACAGAAACAGGAAGATTTCCTTCCACTAACTCTGGTTGTCTTTTTGTTGATGCATCGGCACTGAATCGCCCTTACTGCAGTTTCTGTTTTACAGTCTCAAATCTACTTTGGACTTTTCTTATATTCAATTAAAAACTCCAAAGCATTTTGGCAATCTCTGCAACACAGGTTCCTGGGAAAACAGCCGCGAATATTTCTCTGCTCCTTTGTCAGCGTCTCCGGGCTGCACTGCCTGCTGGGATACCGGAGGACTCAAATGCCACCTCTCCCCGCCCCAAGAATGAGCCCTGTTTTCTTCTAGGTCTGGCATTCTGTCAGTCTTCTCAGTGAACCTCCTCTCCAGCAGGGATAATGGGGATTGTGGTGGTGCTGCTTGCCTGGGAAGTAAGACCTTCTCACCCCGACGGGGTTGATTTTCTGCACTCAGCAGCGTTAGGCACAGATGATGAATCCTCTCTCTGTGGTGACGCTGCCCTGGAATCAGGGCTGTCCTGGCAGAAAGGGGTGACCAGCACCCACCGGTCCTGGGGCAAGGGGGTCTCTGGGGAGCCCTGCCTCTTGGCTCCTCCCTTACTCGCAGGGCTTTTCTTCTCAGGCTCCCCGCTAAGCTCCCCCTCTCCCTTGGGGAGTTGCTGTTGGAGACTCAGGGCTCACCTATGGTCCCCTCTTCACAGGCTCTTGCTGGTCTTATCCAGCCTCATGCTTGAACTGCCCCTCCTCTCCCACAGCTCCCTGACGTTGCCTTCAGCCCCACTGTCTCTCAGTCTTGGAGTAGTACATCCAACTGTCTGCCTGGCATCTTCACTAGGACGCCAGCGTTTGACACTTTAAACTTCACGTGGAAATCCTCATCACCAGCTCTTTCCCTGCAACTAATAGCTCCGCATTTCCCTGAGATGCCTGTAATGGGCTATGCAGCCGGCAGAGGGCAGCAGCGCCTGCGCAATCCTCTGCTGGGCTCCTGTCAGAGGCCAGACCCACGTCAAGATGGTGTGCTGGGTTCCCTCCAACCCAGCAGCTCAGGCCTCCCTGCAGGGCCGCTGAGGGAGTGGAGAGGGGGGTCGAGAGGCGCACGTGCGGTGGCAGAGTCCCGAGGTAGCCAGGATGTCATGTGGGACGAAACAGGGAGGGGGGTGAGTGCCTGAATGGCCCCTCTCCTTCTTCTTTGCAACTATCAGAACCTATCCTGAGGTCTCCACCTTGGTGACTTCATCTCATCCTCCTCGCCCCCCAAAGGCCCCACCTGGCAGCGCCACTGTGGAATTAGCTCTCCATCCTCCTTGTACCTCACAGTGGGGATCATCTAAGTTGCTCATCTCAGGTGTTTCCTTACAGCAGTGGAAGCTGACTAGCTGACTTTCTTGATTACTAGAGGTGCAAAGTGTTTTGAAAGTGGGGACTGTCTTCGGAATTTGTGCTGTTTTTTCCTCATCGTGTTGACCATTCTTGAATCTTGGCTTTTCATACAAATTTCAAAATTTATTAATATTCATAAAATAACTTTCTGAGATATTGATTGAGATTTGCTTAATCTATTGCTCAAATTGGGAAGAAGTGACATCTTAATAATATTGACTCTTTTTACCCAGAGATATCTATGCGTGTTTGTTTATCTTAGTACTGCTGTGAACTGAACTGAGGGGTAGGGGAAGCAGTGGACTATCTGCCCTCCCAATTTGGCCAAAGTTTGAGTAAACTAATGTTTGCATTTTCATGGGCTATTTTTGTAGTCTTGATGGTGGGCCAGCAAAATAATTCAGTTATCTTAGTTGAGGCCTCAAATCAAGACTCTAAAAGTGCCAGCCCCTGTCACTCACCACTCCTGATCACTTGTAACCTTTGATGACTGCAACAAATAGCTGAGTAACACACAACTTTTACTTTTTTTTTTTTTTTTTGGTACTGGGGATTGAACTCAGGACCTTGCACTTGTGAGGCAGGCAACAGCAGCCCTGAGCTAAATCCCCGGTCCAATTTTTAAATATTTAATTAGATGCATATCTAAGTATTTCAGTTTTCTTTGGGGCAGCTTAAATGCCATTGTGTTTTTATTTTCAAATACCTATTGTTGATTGCTGATATGTAAAAATGCAAATGATCTGGGCCTGGTGGCAAATACCAGTAATCCCTGCATTGAGGAGGCTGAGGTAGGAGGATTTCTGCAATTCCAAGGCCAGCCAGTGCTGCACAGTGAGTTTAAGGCTTGCCTGGGTTACATAGTGAGATCCTGTTTCAAAAAAAAAAAGCAAATGAATTTTGAGTTGAACATGGTAGCACATTTCTGTAATCCCAGAATCCAGAAGGCTGAGGCAGGAGAATAGTGAATTCTAGGCCGGCTGAAGCTACCCAGCAACATAGAGAGTCTCTGGCTCAAAACAAAAGAAAACCAAAGAAGTACTGGCTTTTGTGTATTAACATTGTGTTCTGCATGTAATCTCAGTGCAAGTCAACACAACATTTTTTTTCCTGAAAGTATTTGGAACCATTAAAAGCATTGAACAAGCTGTGCATGGCGGTTCATGTCTGTAATCTCAGCACTCAGGGGGCTGAGGCAGGAGGATCCATGTGAGTTCAAGGCCACCCTCAGAGACTGAGTTTCAAAGTCAGTCTGGGCTATATAATAAAACCGTGTCTCAAAAAAAGAAAAAAAGCATTGGGGGGTGCTGGGGATTTAGCTCAGTGGTTCAGGTGCCTGCCTCGAAAGTGCAAGGTCCCAAGTTCGATCCCTGGTACCAAAACAAAAAAAAAGCATTGGACAAAAGTGGTGAACCCATTATAACTCTGCTGGAGAAGACTGATCTGGAAGCAGATTGGATGTGAGGAAGAGAGGCTGGAGGCAGACAGTGCATGAAGGAAGCTTTATGTGGGCAGCCTATGAAAAATCAGGTTCAGAGAAAGAGTGTTGCAGCAGCAGTGGGAAGGAAAGAGCAGATTCAAAGGTAGATGGCTTAAATTTGCCTTTCTTTTTCCTGCTTATGGGTCTCTTCATACACACTTTCCTCTTTTATGCCCTATCACCCTCTTCACCTATGTCTAATTTTTCCTCAAAAATCAATTCAGGTGCTGTGTCCCAATAAATCTTGGTCTCCACAGGCTCCCCACAGCCTCTACCATGTCCTCCATCAAACTGAATGCTGTCTGTCTTTATCTTTATATGTCCAACAGCCTTGCCTACTTACTTGACTCTGTCTTTCCGTAGACCAGGCACTCCTGAATCGGAGTAGCCTAGGGTCTGGCCCAAGACAGACTTACATGAATGAATAATTCACTCACATCTACTGTTGCAAGTCAGAAACTTACTGTTAGGCCTGACTTAAGTGAATCCTTCAACAACAAATGGGACAAAGCACACAGGCTGCTTTCAGCAAACAACAGCAGCTTCTCAGTAAATAGGGCAAATGGACTCAAAATGTAGTATACAACCACCCTGGTGCTGAGAAGTCGGTCATTGTCTAACACTAACACCTGAGCAGACGGTCCTTTGGAATCCAAGTTATAAACATTTCACCCCAGATTCCTTAGCCAGTCCAATACCTATACAAGCCCAATTCCTTTCCCAGTTAGTTGCTAATATATATCTCTCTCTTGGTGTTAGCCCATCCACTCACGGATGAAATCTCACCCAGCTAGCTGCCACTATGTCTCTTACCAATGTCAGCTCATCCACATGCGAATGTGATAAACTCGGCTTTTCCAAGCTGGCTGCTAGAATCTCCGGATTTTAGTCCCTGTTAACTGGAATAAACTTTCCTTTCAAAAGCCCATTTTGGACAAGTGGATTCTTTATAACAATTACTAAGTATTTGGTGGCTGTTATATCACTTTTACATTTTTTCTTAAAAAACAGAAATTATAAAGCTTCAAAAAACTGAAGCTTTTCATCAAGAAGAAAGCACTAAATCTTTATGAGGAAGTGATCAGTTCCTCAGAACTGTGAGTTTTGGGTAATCTTGTTACACAAAGGAGAGTTCTTCCTTTATAAGCACCGACAATGTTATAAGCTTGAAGAGGAGATTTAAAGATCTAGCTTCTTATCCTCACTACAGAAGGAGTTTGCATCTGCTGAGAGGCAGGTTTCTCTTTCCTGGGGCTCAGAACCTATCTTCCCCTGCCTGGCAGAAGCAGCACTGGTGGGCTGGGGAGAAGAAAAGAGAAGGAATCCTCTGAACCTGGAGTCAGCACTGCTCTGAGCACAGCAGGAACTGAGCACAGACACCGGTAAGAGGGGACAACTTCTGGCTGGGATGAGCAGGGCAGTGAAGATGGCTGGGAGGAGTTGGTCAGAGATGAAGGTCAACATCTCAGGAGGGAGGAGGTGAAACCCAGGTTTCTGGCATGAGGGTTACTGCATGCAGTAGTACCAGTCAAAGAGAGGAATTATTTTTGCTTCTCTTACCCAGTCAAAGGAGAGGTCTGCTTACCTCACATTCTTTCACTGGAATTGTGAGACTACATAAGAGAATTTAAAAAATAAGTATGGAATCTTTAAAGACAAAATAAGAATATAAATAGTTATGATTAATAATTTTTCTTTTATGACTTCCATTAATACCATGATCTTCTCTTTTCATATACAGAAAAGATGGTGGGAGATGTGAGATTTCCACTCCTACTGCTGCTGGGGCTACTGTGTCCTCTTTGGGCTGTGTCTCAGCCCTTCACACGGTTTCAGTGGTTTGCCATTCAGCATGTAA
The DNA here is from genome assembly GCF_000247695.1 of Heterocephalus glaber. The sequence continues at coordinate 6,909,573 of NW_004624825.1, read as the reverse complement.
GCCCAAATCCAATCGCCTCATGCAATGTGGCCATGAGACCTATCAACCAACATCTCCCTCGCTGTAAGGGTACAAACACCTTCCTGCATGACTCTCTCCAAAATGTGATTAATGTCTGTAGTTTGCCCAACATGCGCTGCCAGAATGGTGTGAACAACTGCCACCGGAGTGCAAGTCCTGTGAACAAGACTGTCTGCCGGCTCATTAGAGGGAGCACCAAACCTAACTGCCGCTACACGGCTAGAGCCATGGTTGCAAACTTTGTTGTGGCCTGTAGTCCACCTCGGGCAGGTGACCCTCCGGATCCGCTGGTTCCTGTACACTTAGATTAGATTTGCTAAAGTTTTGATCGCTTTTCTCTTTTTTGACACTATTTCTATTACAGTTTCTTTTGCTTTTGGTTTTCTTGTTCCCACAAGAAGAAACAGGGGAAGTGTTGGGAGAATTAGAGTTCCTAGGATACTGTACCACACCTGGGATTGAATATGAATAAAAATAGTTCTTTTCTGCTTTGGGAGCTGTCTGTGTTGAGGCACGGCAAATATGGAAAGGAGGAAAAGAGTTCTAGGCCTTTGGGACTTTTGCCAAGCTTTATTTCAGTGCATTCACAACAATAAAATGACTTCCTACTGCATTCCATTGAGTGTGACTGTGTTTTTATCACCTTTCAAATCATCTCCTGCCAGTATTCCAAGAATGTTTTTATTTGTAGGTTCCTATTGATACAGGACCTCCAAATGATACAGGGGAAATAATATAATTTCCAACCTGCTAGGTGTCAGATACGCTGAGTTTGAGCTCCCCAAAATTGAAGAATGGATTCTGTGGCACAGTGGAGGTTAAGAGTAGGAAAATTTTATTAAGAGAGATAGCTCCTGAGAAAGACATGAGGGGATCTAGATGGGTTGCTGTGGATCTCACCTCAGAGAGAAACTTTTATAGAGCAAAATCATGAGGTGGTAACCATGAGGGTTAAGGTTATGATCAACCAGTAAGAGTATAAGTATAGCTACTTGGGTAATATTGATCCAATGGGAAGCAGGTCTCACAGCAGTTATACCTGGAAAGAACAAAGAATTTTTTTAGGAAAGGATAGTTCCTGGGATCTGGTCACCTATGGAGGTGACTGGTCTAGACTTTTTTTGGGTCAGGTGTTAGCACTTATCCCTTGGGGAAGTACGGAGGTCTGGTAATTTCATCTTTATCTTGAGGCCTGGGTACCAACAGATGCACCTCCAACCACAGTGGTAATGTGTTTTCATCTTTTGTATTGAGTTTCTCGAGGGCCTAGCCCCGTCTGGGTGCCTATAATATTTCTACCTAACTTATCTGTCTGTGAATCCACAGTATGAATCTGTGTACTAGATTGGACAGATATAAACCAGACTCTTGTGTATCCCACACTCTAGTGCAAGTGTACATCCTTTGGTAAAAGAAAAAGCAACTGCATTTACTGAAGATATCAGGAAAACATGCTCAGGTGGCTTGAATGGAAAAGTAGTGTCAGGGAGACAAGAAAATAAAAAGCATACAGAATGGCCTGGGGATGTAGCTCAGTGGTGCTGTACTTGCCTGGCAAGCACAAGGTCCTGAGTTCAATCCCCTGAGTACCACCCCCTCAACAAAAAAAAGCATATAGAAAAATCAGGCTTTTGAATTTTAAAGAATGTGCACCTCAGTCTAGGTGTCTCTCATTTGGTCTCTGGATAAGATTGACAGGAATTATAGGTTGCTGAGTCATCTCAGAGACACTGTAACTTGAGTATGTTTCCCAGAGTTCACTCTGAATAACTTACATGCATGAGATGCAATTCCATATTTATGAACCTTTAATGAGCTTCGAGTGAAGGAAAGGTTACTGAAGGTCAGGCCACTGCCTAGTATGCCTGTGCTCTGGAATGGAGATATAGAGATTGGCTGGACTTTGGTTATTTTTATTTTTGCTTCTCTTAGAACAGTGTAAGGAGGTCTAACCCTGGGGTGTTGCCTGAATTTAGGTGGTGGAGGGGGAGTGGTCTCCCTGTACTACCTAGGCCACCTTTGAGGTCTCCCTGAGAACTCAACCACCTCCCTTGCCCCTGTGTCTCTGTCAGTGCGAGCAACGAATCCTCTAGCCCCTCAAACACTGCTCGTGATTTTGTATGTTTCCCTTGAAGCCAGTGTCCATTCTTTTGTTGTTGTTGTTGTTGTTTTTCCTAGTACTGGGGATTGAACTCATCACCTTGCTCTTGCTGGGCAGGTATGGTGCCACTGAGCTGAATCCCTGGTTCAGTCAGTATATTTCTTATTTGAAGATGATACAGATACCTCAGAGATGGATAGACAGAGAAAGAGAGAGAGAAAGAGAGCAGGGAGAGAGAGAGAGACAGAGAGACAGAGAGAGCGAGAGAGAGAATGGTATTTTCTTTTTTATTGGGGTGTGTGTGTGTGTGTGTGTGTGTGTGTAATCAGGAAATGTTGAACTACAGTCCTAATTCTTTTTATTTATTTTAAAAATTTTGAGATAGGATCTGGCTTAAATTGTCCTCAAACGCACAATCCTCCTGCCCCAGCCTTGCAGGTGCTGGGATTATAGGCATGAGCAACAATGCTAACAATGTCCAGTCCTTTATTCAGTTTTTAAAAAGTTGAGACAAGTGCATACCAAGAGCAGGGCTTAGGAGCAGCCTTTCCTTTCACAATTAGAGAAAAAGCACTGAGTGCAAATACCGACGAAGGTGGCTCATAGAAAATAAGAAACTGATCTAGTGATCATTTCCCTTTTTTTTTTCGTCTTGGGGATTGAAACCAGGTCCTTCACACAAAGCTACATCCCCAGCTCTTATTTTATGTGTTTTATAATTTTGAGACAGTGTCTTGCTAAGTTGCTAAATAGGCCTTCAACACACAGTCCTCCTGTGTCAGCCTCAGAGCGTTGGGATTACAGGCCTATGCCAGTGTACCTAGCTTTTTGTTTTAGACAGGGTCTCCCTATGTAGCTGAGGGTCACTTTGAACTTTCCATCCTCCTACCTCAACTTCAGGAGTGCTGGAATTACAAGCATGTGCTGTTTTTATAGACAGCTATGTTATGTACAAATATTATAGGCAGTCAGCCAGGGATAGGCCTTCAAGAAAGTCAATGCAACAGAAGCAAACACATTACAACTGTGGCCAGAGATGCATTGATTGGAGCCAGGCCTCAAGATAAAGATGAAATGGCCAGGCCTACCTACTTCCCCAAGGGATAAGATAAGTGGTAACACGTGGCCATAAAGTCTAGATCGACATCAGTCACCCCAGTGTGTGACCAAGATCTCTGGATCCATCCTTTCCTGAAAAGTTCTTTGCATATGTATGTGACCTGCTTCTGTACTGGATCAATATTACTAAATGGTTATACTTGGAATATTTTTGGTTGACCATAGTTTTGACTCATGTTGTACCCACCTTGTGATTTTGCTGTTAAAACTGCCTTTGAGAAGCGGGCTTTTTGGGAACACACTTGGGAGTCCTCCTGTCTCTTAGGAGCTAAAATGTCTCTGTCTCCATAAATATGTCCTACTCTTCACCTCTGTTGTTCCTTAGAATTCATTCTTTGATTTTGGGAAACACAAACTTGGCATATCTGACATCTCACAGCTTGAGAGTTATTTTATTTTCCCTATATCACTGGTAGGTCCTATATCACCATGACACTCAACTATTTACTCTTTTAAAAAATTCTTAAAATTTATTTATTTATTTCAGCTATTTACTCTTCTTTGAAGAACTCACTTCAGGTGTTGGTGGCTGCTCTGTCTTGATGTGGGATAGGGCTGGACTGAGGGGCTACTGGCTCCTAAGTTGATGGAGGAATTTATCTCACAGAGAAGCAGGAGTGGATGGATGACCAGAAGAGGCAGAAGATGATCATTTTGTCCGTACACTGACAGCTGTGAGGAGTAAGGAGGGCTGGGTCACTGAGATGTGTTCACCTGTCATCTTAGTCCATATGGGCTTCAATTACACAATACCTGGGACTGTCAGAGTCACTCCCAAGTCTATAAATGTGCCAAGGCAATAACAGAGCTGGTCATATGTTGGTGGTCTCTCTAGAGGGAGACCTGAAACCCCAGAAAGCACCGACTTTTAAAGAAAGAAAAGGAGACAGCCTGGGGGAGGAGCAGCAGTTTAATTCCTGTGGCACTATTCGACCATCACAAAGGAAAGAAGCAAGGCTTTTATACATGTAGGAAAGCAGCTTAGTTATTCTGGCTATCGTCTTTCTGATTTTCACCTCTGATGATAACCAGTGACTTTAAGTGACTCATAAAAGCTACTGGCGAATTCACAAGTCCCCTGTTTCCTTTACCAATCCCGTACATCAAAGAGCACACCACAGCCCTCTTCTTATCAGATAGTATCAAGACAGCAGGACGACTTCAGCCAAAATCAAGCCCACCGGCCCACCACAAACATCACAGATGTGCATAGTGAGTCCTATCTCTCTCACCACCCATAGAGTCATTGGGTCGCGGTCCTCTGATCCCAGGAAATAGTAAATAAGAAAACTATGAAAACCTGTTTTCTCCCGTGAGACTTTTACAAGGTCTCAAAGTTTTCTGGCATTCTTTTAACAAACAGACTTGTGGAATTTCCCAGAAACGACTTAATTTTCTCAGTTAACAAACATCTTGTGATCAATTCATACAACTACATAGCTGAATTCTACAATTTCTCATAGTCATACATGTTGGAAGTAGGGCCTTTCCCTTGTTCTTTGAGCCTGTAGACTAATGACAGACATAACTACCAGTAAAGGATCCAATGTAACGAATAAGGGAGGACTGAATCCTAATCTTGTGCTTTCACTAGGCCTCAGGAAGGGCTGCCATGAACTGAGGGTTGACTCACAGGCCAAGTACACTGGAAATCTATAGGAGATGGTGACAGTAAGAGGAGATATGCCTGCATAGAATTTAGGGATGAAGTGGGACTGGGGGACTACTTCCTGAATTAATCTCTCAGCAGAAAGACTAAGGAGTCCTGTGTTCCAGTCACAGCTGTGCCACTAGCAGGGGCGCATGACATGGGGCTTATATTAGGTGAGGGATGGCAAATGTGTGCCGTATTCTCTTCATGTAGAGGCAGTGCTTCAACCACAGCATCATATAGATTTTTTTTTCTACAGCTGTCTAGGTAGGTTCTTCCAATAAAGTTGGTATCCAAGGTGAAAGCTACTTGAAATACCTCAATATAATGACCTGGAGTCTCTTCCAAGCTCTGTGGGCTAAGATCCTGACTTGCCAGGTAACAGATATTTTTCTGATGTGGAAACATCTCATTCAACAAAAAATAATGGAAACTTAGGGTTATAATTTCAGAGACTCCTTTCATTTTGAGTACATGCAATGTCTTCCTGGGGCTGTGCTCTCCCTCCTAGTATGCTAGAGAATTACGGCATTTGAGCTTGACCTTTGTCCCTTTACCCAGCACCATCATGCTCTTTTTTGTAGCTACCTTTTATCTAAAATAGCATACACCTAAAAGTTTCATACTTCACATCAAGCAATCAACAAAGAAAGGGAATTTTCTCACATCCTTTTCTTTTTTTTTTTGGTACCGGGGATCGATTTCTCACATCATTGAAGTGTATCAATCTGAAGGGGGAGGGCATTTAATTTTTCCATTTGCTGTTCACCAAAAGGAATCTGATTTCCATGCCTTACTCCTTGCTGGAAAGCAACCTCAGAAACAGCACCTGGCTAGGATGCTTCAGGAATCAGGTGGCTGCAACTGTGTTTTCTCGAAAGAACCAGTGAAGGAGTTAATATGGGGCCAACCTCACCACCCTCTCAGACCCAAAACCATGTGAAAGCAGGACTGAGGAGAGGGAAGCATGTGTGTGTTGGACAGGAGTTGCCTGCCCTAAACCAACAGGAAAAAGCAAGCAGGCTGCTTTCAGCAAACAACAGCAGCTTCCCAGTAAATATGGCAAATGGACTCAAAATGAGGTTTACCACCCCCCATAGTACAGAGAAGACCAGTAACTGTATACCTACCTGAGAAGACTGTCCTTGGGCATCTAAGTAATAAAAATTCCTTATGATTATGGCCCCTTACCCCAAATCTACAGAAGTATGGTCTTCCTTTTGTACTGGCTGCTATTTCTCTCCCAATGTTAGCCCATCCACTCACAGATGAAATTTTTCCCTGCTACCTGCTAGAATCTCCTGATTTAAATTCCCGATTCTAGTCCCTGTTCAGTGGAATAAACTTCTTTTTCTCACCGTAAAGAGCCTGTTTCTTGACCAATGGATTCTTTATAACAGGGAGCAGTTTTCTGATGGGTCCAAGAAGGCTCCTAAGAGGAAGCCCCATCATACAATGTGGAATGAGGAGTAGTTGGTAAAAGCACTAGAGAAGCGATGGACCTTTCATGCACAGGTGCTGCTGAGGGAAAAGACAAAGAGATGGGAAGCATGCTGAAGGTAGAGAAGGCCCTAAGTGTACAAGATGGTAAATCACTGGTTCATGTCTTAATTAAAAAAAAGTCAAAATTACTTATTGTGGTTATATAACATCTCCCAATAAAATGAGTTTAAACATCTTTTATTATCCTTTTATATTCTTGTCATCCAAACATGGAATCATATTGCAGTTGATATCCTTGTGTGAATATGGACACTAAAATCACCCACACAGGACAGCATGCAGAGCTAATAGCACTGGCTTTACCATTTTTCCTGTGGAATCACTTAATTCCTTCAATTGTTAGGCAAGCTTATTCTGTATTGTGCATGAGGCAATTTTATAAATTTCATATATGATGAAAAGGGGTTGCTTGTAGACTTCAAATCATTGGAAAAATTGTACCATGAGTTTATAGCTCTAGGCTAAACTGACACAATATAGTTACAAGGCTGTATTGTATTAAAAATAAGTTTTGGCCTTGGTAGCATCCTTTCCAAAAATAAATTTTCACTGTGATAGTTTGGATTCCTGATTAGCCTTAAAATAGCTAAAAAAGTGGCCACATCACGCCTCTGTTAGCTGAACATAAATACCATCCAGAGCTGAGTGGCATCCTAACTCTTAAGCAGCTTCTCCTTTCAAGTCAGAAGCTCGGGGCCTTCCCTGACACCGCTCTCCCTGTTCCCTCAGTGATCACCGCCTGGGTTCTGGAGACCTGAGTGCTGAGAGGCGTCAGATTGTCCTGCTGTCCTGTGGGATGACTCAGGTCAGACCTGCCCAGTCCTCCTTGAAATTGTGTTCAAAGCACAGCCCTGGGCAGATTCTTCTTAATGCTTCTTGTGTGATCATTCCGTAACTATTCGACTGCCCTCCGTGGCCTGTATGGTACATCCAAGTGACTTAGTTGATAGGAGAGATCTCGGGCTAAGGATGTGTTCTTGTGAAGCAGACATTAACACAAAGATGTTAAGAAGGGACCCTGGATTCTTGGAGTTATTCTATCTTCAGTTCCAAAAGACTGCGAACTGTGGGCTTACTGCCTGGTTGCATTAGCTTCAACACCACATCAGTGTCACAGGAGCTGTTGAGTCACTGGCTAATTATTCTACTATTTGCAATGAAGGGACTGTAAGGTAAGCACAGCAGGCAAACACCTTGCCTTCCACAATGAGGTGGAAACAACTGTTGAGGACATTGGCCACAGGGTTGCTGAAAGCCTCCTTGGTGTCCAGCACTTGGTGTTTCTTCAGTCTTGGGTCACTCTAGCAATGAGCACCGTTAAGCTGCTGATAAGGAGCCACCAACTGTCAATACCGCCTTGCACACAGCTTCCACCTTGGCTCTCTGTGGAAATGCAGTGTGTGCTCCTTGCCTGAGCCCCATGAAGGGTTTTCACAGTAACTGGGTGGGGTGGAGGGGCTGGTTAATTGTATTCCAACGTGGAGAAGGAACTAAGTAAGCTTAGTTGGAAAGAGATTTGATGCCCTGAGCTTTCCTTGGTCTGAGGGCTCATTCTTGTTGTAAGCAGCCTCCTAAGGTTTCTCTCCTGAGGGCACTGGACAGCTGTGTAGTGTGACCTACTTGATCAGGTTGCAGGAGTGAAATAGGAAAGTTCAGAGCTTTTCATGCTGTCTGCACTGATAATTTCTTATTTTTCTTTAGAGAGGTTGGAAAAGAATGTTCAAATAGAGTTATAGAACAGGCAGAGGATTCAGCTCGGTGGTACTGAGCCTGCCCAGCAAGTGCAAGTTCCTGAGTTCAATCATTGGTGCCAAACCAGAATACAGAGTGACATGTTGGAGGAGAGTTGGAGCAGAAGAATTTCTCCCTAAAATCTGGAAGATTGATTCTAAATGGAACCACCATAAATTTTGAAAATAGAAGGCATTTATTTAGACATTTGCTAAGTCTGAGATGAAAATTATCACCCATCTGCACACTACTTTATACATTGAATCAGGGCCAAGGGAAATTTTAACAAAAATGACCTCTCTTGTTAACTCCATGAGAAATATGAGGAACTTTCCTAGAACGTTATTAAGAACATTTCCATAATGTCAAAACAGAGTCTGCTTGATTTCACCTCTCTCTTGAACAAAACTGGATGGAGAAAGTCTTTCATTTTAGCCCTTTTTCTGCTGTCCTCAATCTTTCATTCTTCCATAGAAGGATTTTTTTCCAGGTAGAATTTTTCATGTTGAAGTTTAAGATAAAGCTATAAATTAAAGAATGAAATGTGTACAGGAGGTGAGAGATGAGTTCACCGATGTTAAATGTTCACAGACACACATTTAAAGTGTTTATATTTAAAGGTTTATTCTAGTGTGCATGAATAATCAATACAGCAAATCTCTAGTTTCATGATTCTTAGTTTATTCAAGAGAACAGTATGGAAATGTGAATAAATATTAAAATGAAACATTAATCAATAGTGTAGGTGGATTGCCTGGTGCTATGGTGCAGGATGACTGGCATAGGGAGAACCCTGAGATAAACAGTCAGGCTTCCCTGGGTCTATACTCTAATTGCCTGGATTTCTTACTTTCAGCTATTGTACTATTTCCAAGTAGTAGTGATTACTGCTGGAATATTTAGGAGTTGGATTTTCCTTCTGGTGCCTCTCAAAGAGATCCTTGGTCTCTTATATTGTTAAGGTTTGTTTTTCTACAAAATCTTCCTTACAAAGAATTTCCCATATAGCACAGCCTAAGTGTTCTAGCTCTACTTTTTCAGCTGGTATCTCTGAACCTTTCCAAACTCTTCCTCTTCCCGGAAGATAGTTCCAAAGGCTCTCAGCCACGTGGCCATGTAATGTCACAGTAACAACCCCACTCTCAGTACCAAAATCATGTCTTAGTTACTTTTTTCTTGTTGCTGTGACAAATACCTGACACCCACTCAAAGGTAAAGGAGTAAATGTTTATTTAGCTTACAGTTTCTAGAGGTTTTCAGTTCATAGTTGGCTGGCTCCAAGGCAAGTTGGCAGAGGAGGAACAGTTCATAGTGGCCAGAAAGCAGCAAAATCAACAAGGGAATCTTCCTGTCAATAGCCATTCTACATAATTTGTGGGGAAAAATCATTTAATAATTACAGTATGACTATGGCTGACTAAGGCCCAATGTCACCTTGGCTGGAAGCTGGCTATGGCACTGGGAAACATAACTCCATTTACATCCTGGTTCTTTGAGAACTGAGTGGTAATAAAAAAGGAGAAAGGTTTCACCACGGGGAAGGACAACTTCTTTATTAGCCTGCTATCTTGTCCCATCTACTGTTGTAAGAATGCTCTCCTTACTGCCCTCAAGAACATAAGATCCTCATTGACCTAAGACCCTCAGCAACATAGGATTACTGCTGCTCTCTAAGTCACTTGATAGTCTTCCAATTATTGTGTGTGCCCAGTAAGTAATGGCTAGCTTGGAGTGTCTTTGACCACTCTGAGGCACTAACCTTCCTGCCTCCCATGTTCTTTGAAATCACCTAAGTCTCTATTGTCTTTCTTTCTTTAGTCCTTGTGGTCCCCCTTTCCAGGCAGTTGGAAGATTGATCCCTCTCCCACACCTTAACAGCATCTTTCTGCCACTTTTATCTTATACAGGGTACTGAGATTAGGGTGGTTCCAAAGCAATCATTGTACTGGTTTAGTAATCAGATGCTCTTAATCCCAGCATCACACACTCTAAATTTAGCCACCTCTGCAAAACCCACCTAATATCACATAAGGCTTTGGGGAGACATCTAGACCCAAACCATAACAGTACTGAACCTCATATATACAGTGCTATGTTATTTCCAATACATACATCCCTATGATAATAATTTATACAGTAGGCACAGTGAAAAGTCAACAATAATCAGTAATAAAACAGCAATTATAATCATATATTGTAATAAAAGTTGTGTGAATATTCTCTCAGCCTCTCTGTTTATCTTGTACTGTATGCACCCTCTTTCTTATCTGTGGTGAACCATGCATAACTGATTTCTTGGGAAATGGAGTGGTGGATAAGAGGAGACCATTCTATATAAACATATGTGTGTATACAGGACAGTAACTTCAGCTCAGGTAATCGGATATGTCCTCTGGGTTTAGGGCTAATCTGTGATGAAAATCAGATTTAAATTTTATAAAAATTCAGACAGTAACTGTCTTGTATACCTAAAATGTACCAATAAACTTAATGGAAAAAAAAATTCAGAATTGTGGAGAATGTAGACATTCCTCTACAGTCACAAGCACCACACTCCTATTTTTTGGCCAAGGTTTCGGAGAACCAGAGAGAACAGCAATGGAAAGAATTTGTAAGGTATTTCATTCCAAGTTCTTCATTTTATAGCATAGACCCAGAATGGCTGACATGATTAAATACATGAATTCCTGACATGAGAGTGAAACACATGATTCTTTGACATGAGAGTGAAACACATGAGTCTTTGAAATGAGGAGTGCGTTAGTACTTCACCACAATTTTAAAAGATGAGGTGGGTCTATGGTTGACTTGTGAAGATCTCCAAAAGAATGCGCGCAGTCAGAGGGGGAGGATGGAGGAGCCTGGGAGGGAGGAGGAGCTGGCAGAGTGAAGTCAGGTGATCACTCACACGGGGATGTGTAAGTGCGCGGTCCCACCAGCAGAGGGCAGGAGCAGAGATGAAATGAACGAGAAGTCCTCGGGGGTTGGGGTGGCGCTGGCGAATCAGAGGAAGAGAGATGCAGATACTCCACTGCCCACGTCTCCATTCTCTCCTGTAGGACACATCACACGACTCATATGCGGACTCTTCCTAATCCCCTCCTGAACAGCCCTGTCTTCTTCTGGGTCTGGAACTCTGTCAATCTCAGTGAATCCCTCTCTCCAGTAGGGATAATGGGGATTGTGGGGCGCTGCTTATCTTGGAAGTAAGACCTCCCCACCCCGATGGGGTTGAATTTTTACACTCAATAGCATTAGGGACAGCTAATGAATCCTCTCTCTGTGCTGACACTGCCCTGCAATCAGGGCTCCTGTGGCAGAAAGAGGGGTGACAAAGTTTGTAATAGCTAAATCTTGGAAGCAGCCCAATTGCCCATCAACTGGAAACTGGATAAAGAAGATTTACTTTTTAATAAAATGGAGTACTACTCAGCCATAAAGAAAGAGAAACTAGAGACATTTATAGTTAAATGGATGCACATTGAGGCGATACTCTTAAGTGAAATAAATAAAACACACGTGTAAATACTGGATAATTTTTCTGGTGTGAGAAACTGAAAGTGTAAATAAGGATCAAAATGTATAATAGATAATGTGAAACAGGAAGAAAAACTCCAAAGGGGAAGGGGAAGAAGGAGGGGTTGGGGGAAGGAAAGAAGGGAAAGGAATAAATATGAGAAAAAGAAAAAACAGAAACAAAATCTTTATAAATAGGGAGGGGTGGAGGGGCTGAAGGGAGGACAAGGGAATGGGGAAAAAATATAAGAACCAAGATAGATTATGTAAAGGTGCAAATTCCCCATGATGAATGTCATCATATTGTATACCTAAAATGTACCAATAAAATTAATGAACAAAAAAAAGAGGGGTGACCAGCACCTATGGGTCCTGGGGCGAGGGGGTCTCTGGGAAGCCCTGCCTCTTGGCTCCTCCCTTACTCGCAGGGCTTTTCTTCTCAGGCTCCCCGCTAAGCTCCCCCTCTCCCGTGGGGAGTTGCTGTTGGAGACTCAGGGCTCACCTATGGTCCCCTCTTCACAGGCTCTTGCTGGTCTTATCCAGCCTTAGGCTTCACCCCTACTTTCCCACAGCTCCCGACTTTGCCTTCAGCCTCTCTCTGTCTCTGTCTCTGTCTCTGTCTCTGTCTCTGTCTCTCTCTCGCTCTGTCCCCCCCCCCCCCTTGGGACTAGTACATCCAACTGTCTACTTGGCATCTTCACTAGGACGTCAGCGTCGGACGTTTCAAATTTCACGCGACCCACACGCAAGTCATCATCACCTTCCCAGCTCCTTCCCTGAAACTGCTGCCAGCTCCGCAGTGCCCTGAGAGGACTGTAATGCGCCGTCCGGCCGGCAGAGAGCAGCAGCGCCCGAAGAATCCTGTGCTGCGCTTGCCCCAGAACCAAACCAGGAAGGTCTGGGGGTTCCCTGAAACTCAGCAGACCCCGCCTCCCTGCAGGGCCGGTGAGAGAGTGGAGAGGGGGCTCGAGAGGCACACGTGCGAGTAGTTGATTCCCAGGGTGGCCAGGATATCATATGGGAAGAGACAGGGGAGTGGGTGTGTGTCTAAGCCGTCCCTCTCCCTCTTGTTTTCAACTATCAGAACCTATCCTGAGGTCTCCACCTTGGTGACTTCATCTCATCCTCCTCGCCCCGCAAAGGCCCCACCTGGCAGCGCCACTGTGGAATTACCTCTTCATCCTCCTCAAGCCTCAGTGAGGCTCATCTAAATTGCTCATCTCAGGTGTTTCCTTACAGCAGTGGAAGCTGACTAGCTGACTTTCTTGATTACTAGAGGTGCAAAGTGTTTTGAAAGTGGGGACTGTCTTCGGAATTTGTGCTATTTTTTCCTTATCGTGTTGACCATTCCGAATCTTGGCTTTTCATACAAATTTCAAGATTTACCAATATTCATAAGATAACTTTCTGAGCTATGGATTAATATTGTGCTTAGTCTATGGATCAAATTGGGAAGAAGTGACATCTTAGTAATATTGACTCTTCCTATCCACAAACGTGGATTATCTATGTGTCTAGCTTAGTACTGCTGTGAACTGAGGTTGCGGGGGAAGGAGTGGATGATGTGCTCTCTGAATTTGGCCAAAATTTGAATAAACTAATTTTTGCATTTTCATGGGCTATTTTTGTAGTCTTGATGGTGGACCAGCAAAATAATTCAGTTATCTTAGTTGAGGCCTTTCACCGCCCTTGATCCCCTTTAACTTTTGGTCACAGCAACAAATAGCTGAGTAACACAGAGTCTTTACCTCTTTAATTAGATGCATACCTAAGTATTTCTTTTCTTTGGGGCACTGTAAATGACATTGTGTGTTTAATTTCAAACTCCTATTGTTCATTGCTGGTTTTGTAATCCCAGAATTCTGTGAGGTGAGGCAGGAGGTTAGTAAATTCTAGGCCAGTGGAGGCTACCCAGCAACACAGAGAGACTCTGGTTCAAAACAAGTGATCATTTCTCTTAAACTGTGAGTTTTGAGTAATCTTGTTACACAAATAGAGTTCTTCCTCTATAAATATGAATAATGTTATAAGTTTAAAGAGGAGATTTAAAGATCTAGGTTCTCATTCTCACTGCAGAAAGAGTTCACATCTGCTAGGAGGCAGGTTTCCCTTTCCTGGGTTTCAGAACCTATCTTTCCCTGCCTGGCACAAGCAGCACTGGTGGGCTGGGGAGAAGAAAAGCAGAAGGAATCTCTGAGCTCACCAGGAACCAAGCACAGGCACCAATAAGAGGGGAGAACTTCAAAATGGGATGAGCAGGGCAGTGAAGATGGATGGGAGGTGGTGGTCAGAGATGAAGGTCAACATCTCAGGGGAAAAGGTAGAAAACCAGGTATCTGATTTGAAGTTTATTGACCACATGAGTACAAGTCAAAGAGGGGATTGGGCTATCCCAATCAAAGAAAAAGTATACTCAGCTAATATTCTTTTCACTGGAATTGTGAGACTATGTGAGTAGAGATTTTTAAGACGTAAGAGATCTTAAAAGGCAAAATAAGAATATAATAGTTATGATTAATAATTTTGCTCTTATTGCTTGTGTTGTTACTCTAATCTCTTTTCCTACACAGAAAAGATGGTGTGAAATATGAGATTTCGTCTCCTGTTGCTGCTGGGGCTGTTTGCGCTACTGTGTCCTCTTTGGGCTGTGACTCAGGGCCTCACTGGGGCTCAGTGATTTCACATCCAGCACATTCAGCCCAGTGCTCTCCAATGCATGGGAGCAATGTTTCATGTCAACAGTTTCCTCCAGTGTTGCAAGCCTACAAACAGCTTTCTGCATGACTCTTTCCAAAACATGGCTGTTACCTGTGCAGTGCCCAACATTACCTGCTGTAATGGAAACAAAAATTACCACTGGGGTGCAAATCCTGTCAACCTGACTCTCTGCAGGCTCACTGGAGGGACGTTTCCTAACTGTTGCTAATCCCCCAGATTGTTCGCTGTGGCCTGTAATTATTGCCAGAATGTTGACCCTGCCTCTCTGTTGCTGGCTCCTGTACACTTAAGAGTTTTGATTGCTTTTCCTATCTTTTCACACAGTTTCTGCAACAGTTTCTTCTTCTCTCTCCCTTTTTATTTCTTTGCTCCCACAGAAGAAAGAGGTAAGTGTTGGGAGAATTCGTGTCTAGGATACTGGACTAGACCTGGGAATGAATATATGCATGTATATTTCTTTTCTGCTTTAGAGATCTGTCTGTGTTGAGATGTTGGCCTTCAGAATTTTGCCAAGCTTTATTGCACTGTATTCACATCAATAAAACCACTTTCTCCTGCATTCTAGGGAGCGTCACTGTGTTTCATGCCTTTTTATATCATTGCCCACCTGTATCCCAAGAACTATTTTTGTTTTTAGGTCCTTGCGGTACCTTTGAGGTCTCCCTGTGAACCTAACCACTTCCCTTGCCCCTGTGTCTCTGTCAGTGCAAGCAAGGAAGTTCTCCACCCCTTCTAATTCTGCTCATGATTTCATATATTTCATGTAAAGTCATTGTCCATACTTGTCCCTCTAACCTGGGATAGAAAACACTGTAGAACCCAGTAGGTGTGAGAACATTCAAGTCACGTGGTTTGAGATTATGGGTCGGCGGTGGTGGTTTCTTTGTTTCTGTCACTGGGATGTTCATCTTGGGGGGCTTGAAGGTTGCTGGATCTTCAGCCATTCAAGTGGCCTGGGGGCAGATGAGCTCCATGGGAGAGGGCTTCTGGGCTCCTTTGTAGGCCTGGACAGCAAAACCTCCAGAATCAGACTTCTGGAGGGGTCTTGCTCCAAAGACATTCCACTTATCTAATGAGGTTCTATCTTTATCCCCACTTCCAAGATCCATGGTGCTAGGATTTGGGCCCATTAAGGTGTGGAGGAACCAGACATGAACCAGCCTTTGGATTTCCGCTTCGGGGAAGAATGAGGGGTGCTGCTTGGGCAGGACTGGGCTGATGCAGGCTGCTTCTCTTCTTTTGTTGTCTCTCCGCTCTGCAGCTTTAGTTTCTCGTGATTTTGCTCTATAAAACTTCTTCTGTGAAGTGGGGACCGTGGCAACCCATTTTCAGGTCCCCTCCTGTCTCAGGAGCTCTATCTCTCTCTCAATAAATATTTCCTACTTTAAAAAAAAATATAGTATATATTTTGTTATTTTATCCTAATACATTCTCATATTACAAAGGCAATTTAGTGGAAGACTCTTCCTTTTGATACTTGAGTCATGTGAACACAAACAGAACTACACATTTTTTAAAAATGTGTGTGGATAACAACAGAAAGACAAGTTAAAACAACCACAAAATAATCGTCCTTTTTTACAGGTGGACATTGAAGTGGACCTAATTCAGTTTTCTTTTTAAAAGCCTCCAAAGACAAAAGGCAGCTTAAAATCTAAGATGAATGAAAAACAAATCGGTCCCTAAACTCCTGGTCTCCGGCACCGTTTTCTGTTTTCTGTTGCTTTGATGCAGGCTCTTCTTTGTCTGTTTCTTCTCCCGCTCTTTTCACTGGCCCAGCTGCACCATTTTCATCACGCTCTTCATCACTATGAAATGTTGTTTTCTTGCCCTGAAACTGTCCTTTTCCTTTAGCAGATCCAGGCTGGGCAGCTTTATTTCCTTTTCCTTTCCCTTTAAATCTGCGACCTTTTGATTTCCATTTGTTTAGGGATTCTTGTTGGTCTTCTATGATTTTTTTCAAAGCTTCTTTCTCCACCTCTCCTTCCAGGACTTCCCACGTCGCTTCTTTGTTCCTTCATTGTAGGCTACCATTGTTTGCATCTTTGGCTTTATCCAGTGCTTCCTTGGCTTTTTCTTGAACTAGAATCACTCCCTCTTTTGCTCCTCTGACAAAGTCTGTCCATTTTATTTCACCATGATTTGAGAAAAGGATGTGCAAATTTTCTCTACAGGTCTGATCATCTAAGTCACCTGAGACCTTCAGCAAGCATCCAATCTTTTCTTCTAGAGATTTCATTTCAGCATCTTCTGCTAACTTCTGATTTTCTTCTTGCTCTTGTTTAGCTATTAATTTAGCTTCCACTTTATTTTGCTTTCTTTCTTTTATGGGGGGGGTACCAGGGATCGAACTCTGGTCCTTGCGCTTGCACAGCAGGTGGTGAAACCACTGAGCTAAATCCCCGGCCCCTTTGCTCTCTTTCTTCATTTTTCTTTGCAAAATAATCTTCCTTAAAAAGCATTAGCAAGTCTGTGTCTATAGTTCTGGCCTGGAGTTTCTGCAAACTTCTTAGCAGATTCAATGCTAACAAACACAATAAATATTGATCCCTTAAACCCTTTGTGTAAATGTTGTTCTCATCTGGATATTTAGTACTTGACCTTTATCTTCTAGCCATTCTTTGATATCATCGAGGGTTACATCTGTTGGGAAGCATGGAGTGCTTCTGCCACAGGAAGGTTCTTGGTCTCCTCGGTGATAAGGCCCTTGTTCGGTGTGTAGCCAGCATCTCTCAGCCCTGCCTGTTGCTCGAAATGCTGAATGCTCTCCTGGGTCTGTTTTGTTTTCAGGGAACTCATGATGACATGGGTAGCTTTAGCCTTCACCACCAGGACCTTGTCTGTACTGTCAGTGGCCGTTGCCAGGGTCACGGCAGTGGGGGATACACTGGCCTCTCCTTCCTCCACCTTAGCGAGGTACTGGTACTTGTGCTCTGGAATCACTGGTTTCCAGGGGATGCTGCCCATGTCCGCTGGAGGAGGAGTCATGGGCGCAGGGTTCTCCAGGGCAGCGTCATAGCTGAATGCCTGGCTGCACATCCCGATGGGCAGGGACATCTTGCCTAGAGGCCCACTGGGCCCAAGAGCATGCACTTCTGGTTGTCTTGAAGCCATTGAAACACTGGGATCCAGGTGCTTTTTCTATAAAGAATTCGGAGATGGAGCCCGGCGTCTCTCTGGGCTCGGGTTGAGTGTCGCAGGCAGCAGTGAGGAGGCTCTCGCTGAGCGCCGTCCACTGTGGCGTCTCGGTCAGCGTGTGGTGACAGTGACGCCGGGAGCTGCTCCCGCGACAGCGAGTTCTCGGCGGCTTTAGCCCGGAGCTGGCTCTGCGGCTACCTGGCTGTTCGCTGCGAGTGCTCGACCTTTCTTTCCTGGACCCTTCGCCAGCAGCGACCCTGAGCCAACAGCCGGCACCACCGGCAATGGCAGTCTGGACGGCGTCGCACCGGCCCATCAAGGGGATCTCGAAGAACAAGACGGCTGCGACTTCCTCGGTGGCGGCCTCGGCCGAAGAGCCCCGCCAGAGCGTCGAGGAGGAGCTGAGATATCCCTGAAGAAATTTTGCCAAGAAAATATTCCTGTTTTGTTTTTTATCAGTTACTGGAAATGTAAAAAGTCCCAGCAGTGGGATGAAATGAACATCCTGGCAACCTATCACCCAGCAGACAAAGACTATGATTTAATGAACATAGGCGAACCAAGCACTCCTTTCCATAGTATGATAGGTGATGATGAAGATGCAGGTAGTGATTCAGAACCCACTGAAGCCCTAACTCCAGATGTCTTAGTTGAGAAATTAGCTACTGCTGAAGGCTCAGAGCCAAAGTATTGGATTCGGGAGCAAGAAAGCAGTGGAGAGGAGGATAATGATCTCTCACCAGAAGAGCGAGAAAATATGTGACAATTTGAAATGAAAAGGAAGCTTCACTACAATGAAGGACGGAATATTAAGTTAGCTTGACAGTTAATTTCATTTTTTTTTTTTGGTACCAGGTACCAGGGATTGAACTCGGGTCCCTTCCGCTTTTGAGGCAGGCGGCGGAACCACTGAGCTAAATCCCCGGCCCCATCGACAGTTAATTTCAAAAGACCTAAATGACGATGAGGAAGACGAAGAAATGTCAGAGACTGCAGATGGAGAAAGCGTGAATATTGAAGAAGCGAAGCAAGGATCTACTACAGGTGATCAACGGCAAAACAAATTCCAAAGTTCATAGAAGAGCTTTGTTCTGCACTGCAGTTGTCAAATACAAATCCCGTTACTATGATACACTGCTTCTTTTCTCCACAATTTATGATTTAAGTACCAAAATACATACCAGTTTATTATATATTGCCAAGAATTCAATGATAACCTTAGAGACTGATTAGACTGAAAATGCCTCATGAATGCACGCATCCTTATGCCTCATACTTCACCACAAATACGGTATAATGTCATCAGTCCAAAACTGCTTTACTTCTGTAAGAACACTGGTTAATTTGTATGAGATATTATATAGCTTTTTATGCGTTAGAAGTTAACGTCTTTTAGGGGGAGGGAAACTAATTTATTTTCATCACCTGTAGATGTGGTACCTCTTACAAAAAGTTTGTTGGGCTTTTTGTATTTTATCAAAAGCCAATTGGAACAGCAGGACATATAGGTTGATAAATACTCAGGCTTTAAAGGTATTTTTAACAGTTGTCTTCAGTGTGATTTGTCTGTTTGACTGAGAAGGATTCCAAGAGTTACTGTTATATTTTCTGGTTACTGCCTTCAAAATTCCTGTTGGATTTCTTTGTGCTTACAAGGAAAAGACTGAAATTTTTCTCATCAAAACTTAAATAAATTGCTAGGTTAAACTTGCACTAGTGTCTGCTCTGCTTGTTTTGATACACTGGGCAGACTTGAAATCAGTTTCTTCAATAAATGCAATTCTAATGTAGCTATCTCAGCTTTCCCTTACATACCTACCTTTATTTCCACTCCTTTCTACACATACAAGGATCACAAAGATTGTCACAATGTTGGGAACTCTCCTTTCTCTAACATACTCTGTCATTTGCTGTAATAATGAAATTCTCATTGCCTATCAATGCCTAATAGTTCTACTATGTGAAGAAAGTAGTTGAGTAGCAGCAATATTATAAACAGGATATATAACTCAACTGCTCAATTTCTGTACTTCTTTGGTTTACAGCTTGATAATTAAATTGCTTTTATTAGCTCATTTGACTTAATTAGACCTTAGGAAACGGGTAAGGAGTTGTTGCATGATAAGAGAATTGTATGTAACCAGTGATATGATTGTTCCTGAATGTATAGATAGAATTAAGCCTGAATATTTTTTAATTTAAAAAATTTTAATAGTCCCTGTTTAAGGGAGTATGATAATGTATCTTATGACAAATGTCCTTTATTCTTTTAACACAGATTATTTGGATTATTTTTTTCCCTGAAATGAAGTGTCCTGTGCATCTTGGTTTAGTGATTTCATTTCTAGTCAATTATTTGTATCAATTTTTTGTTAGTACCAAAAATCCATTATGTGAACAGACTTTTAAAATAATTTCTGTATATTTATATATATGAAAAGATCTTCCACTTACAAGTTTATGGAAATATCAGTATGTTGAAATAAATAAAAAGTGGGAGAATTCTTTGCTGTTAAAAAAAAGAAAAGAATTCAGAGATGAGTCCCTGTCACCACAGTGAAATGATGTTACGACTCTACTGACAGACAGATGTTAATGAGGAACACTGTCCAGCTGGTCAAATTGGTAAAGCTTTCCAGGAAGAGTCCATCCAGAGGTTCTGTTCTTTTGGTGCCACCAAGATGCCTGCAGCCTAAACTCCAACACTAAAGAGGCTCCGACGACCCACATCTCCCAAGAGGTTGTGGCGCAGTCCAGACTGAAGCCATCATGAAAGAGGCGGCAACACTTGTAGCCCACACCAAGATCTGCAGAGCACTAGCTACCTGCCTGCCTACAGTGGTGGTGATAAAGCCTCTGAGACCAGGGCACTTAGCGCGAGACTTTAGACCTAGCTTCTTGCCCCATGAGACTTCTCTGAAAGAACACAAACCAAGTATCCTTAACCTTCTACCCAGGCTAAGTCACGTGTATAAGGAAATAGTAAACATGCCCTTTTGTTTATTATGAAACAAAGTCTCACTTTGTAGTTTAGGTTGACCTTGAATTCACTGTGGAGCCCTGGTTGGCCTTGAGCTCACAGAGATCCTCCTGCCTCAGCCTCTTGAGTGCTGGGATTACAGGCTTTTGCCACCATACATGACAACAAGCATACCTTTGATGTGCAACACACGTATTTCTCTTTTTTTGGGTACTGGGGATTGAACTCAGGACCTTGCACTTGCAAGGCAGGCGGTGGCACCACTGAGCTAAATCCCTGGCCCATCACACATATTTCTTCCCAATGCCCTGTGACTCTTTCCTTGGAGTTGATGCATACACATGTCCTTATCGTGAGCCTTATGGGCTTCTGTGAGGACCAGAGCAGTGAACCATGTCAAATTGAGTCCTTCAGTGTGTAACTCTTGACATAATACAAGTACTTTTGTGAGATAAGCAGAGTGTAGATTGACTTAAACCTGCCTAGGATGCTTATTTTGACAATCCTGTAGCCCTCTCATATCCTCAAAATGTTACCAGCCATTAGGTCCTTATCCTCAGGTTTCTTTTCTGGCCATTAACCAAATGAAAGAAGGCCATTTATTTTGGTAAAAAACTAAAAAAAGCTTTATTCAAAGCTAGTTCTGAGGAGATGGAGGGGCTTACAGCCCAAATCATCATCTCCCCATGTACAGGTGTGTGAGGGTCCTTTATAGCAAGGAGCAGTGTAGGGAGGGAGTATGGTGATCTGGTGAGATGGTAGATGATTCCAGGCCTGTTTCATCCTTCCTGGACCCAGCCTCTCCCTCCCTTGTCTGTGGACTTTGACCTCCCGGTGCTAGCATCTGTGCATCCTGTAGATTCACATGGGCTGAGGAGACATGAGAATGACTGTTTGTGCCCTAGGTCTGAGCCAGTTTGGAGGAGCCACTTCTCTCTATAGGAAAAAAAAAATCTAAATTTTAGTTTCACTGTGCCCTGATTGGTTACAAAACCCTTATAAACTCTGAGCCTTTGTTTCCATTTTTTCCTTTTCTTGTATTTATTCCGTTCCCTTCTTTCCTTTCCCCTAACCCTCCCACTTCCCCTTCTCCTCTGGAGCTTTTCTTCCTATTTCACATCTATTTTTCATTTTGATCCTTATTTACACCTTCAGTTTCTCACACCAGAGAAACCATTTGGTATTTACACATGTGTGTCCTATTTATTTCACTTTAGAGTATGACCTCAATGTGCATCCAAACAAAGTCTTTGTAAATAGGGAGGGGTGGAAGAGTTGAAGGAGGGCAGGGGAATGGGAAAGAAATAAGAACCAAGATATATCACATAAAGGTACAAATTCCCAATGATGAATGTCATTATATTGTGTACCTAAAATGTACCAATAAACTTAAGGAATAAAAAAAGAAAAAAATCCAGCTTTTCACTCTGACAACACAGTCCTCTCTCAGACTTGCTGTCCTGTGGGATGACTCAGGTCAGACCTGCCCAGTCCTCCTTGAAATTGTGATCAAATCACAGCCCTGGACAGATTTTTCTTAATGCTTCTTGTGTAATCATTCTGTAACTATTTGACTGCCCTCCATGACCTGTATGGTACATCCAAGTGACTTAGTTGATAGGAGAGTTCTTGGGTTAAGGATGTGTTTTCATGAAATAGAAATTAACACATACATGTTAAGAAGGGACCCTGGATTCTCGATGTGATTTTATTTTTAGTATTAAAAGACTGCTATATGTGGGTTCATTGCATAGTTGCATTAGCTTAAGCACCACATCAGTGTCACATTAGGCATTGAATCATTGGCTAATTATTCTATTATTTACAATAAAAGGACATTGTAGGGTAAAAGTACCCAGAAAATGTCTTTTGAAATTGAGGTAAAAACAGCTATTTAAGACATTGGCCACAGGGTTGCTGAGAGCCTCATTGGTGTCCAGAATTTCTTCAATGGGAACCCTTTAGCTGCTGAGAAGGAGTGGCCAACCAACACCACCTTGTACACAGCTGCCCCAAATACCGTGGCTGTCCATGGGAATCTGGTGCACACTCCTTGGTTGTGCCATCTGAAGGGTTTTCACAGTAACATGGGGCGGGTTAATTGTATTCCAACATGGAGAAGGAAGTAAGTAAGCTTAGTTGGAAAGAGATTTGATGCCCTGAGCTTTCCCTGGCCTGAGGGCTCATTCTTGTTGTATGCAGCCTCCTAGGTATATTTCTGCACTGGACAGCTGTGTAGTATGACCTACTTGATCAGGTTGCAGGAATGAAATAGGAAACTTCAGAGCTCTTCATGCTGTCTGCACTGATAACAATTTCTTTTTTTCTTTACTGTTGGAAAAGGATGTTGAAATAGAATTATAGAACAACATGTTAGAGGAGAGTTGGAGCTAAAGAATTTTTCCTTAAAATCTGGAAGATTGATTCTAAGTGAAATACAACCACTTGTCTGAGATGAAAAGAATCACTGATTAGCACACTACACACTGAGTCAGAGCAAATGGAAATGTTAAGAAAAATTACTTTTCTTGTTTACTCCATGAGAAATCTGAGGAAATGTCCTAGCAAGTGATTAGGAACATTTCCATAATGACTAAATAGAGCCTGCTTGGTTTGACCTCTCTTTGGAACAAAATTGGACAAACAGACAAAATCTTTCTCTTTAGGCTTCTTTTTTTTTCTACTGTCTTCAGACTTTCATTCTTCTATAAAAGGATTTTTTTTCAGGTAGAAGTTTTCAAGTTGAAGTTTAAGATGAAGCTGTATGTTAAAGAATGAAATGTGTACAGGTGGTGAGAAGTGAGCTCACCAAAGTTGAAGGTTCACAGACACACATTTTTTTCCATTAAGTTTAGTGGTACATTTTAGGTATAAAATACAGTTATATTCATCATTGGGATCTTTTACCTTTATATGACGTATCTTGGTTCTTATTTTTTTCCCCTTCCCCTGCCCCCCTTCACCCCCTCAACCCTTCCCTATTTACAAAGGCTTTGTTTCCATTTTTTTCTTTTCTCATATTTTTTCTTTTCTCTTCTTTCCTTTCTCCTAATCCTCCCACTTCCCCTACTCCTTTAGACCTTTGCTTCCTATTACACAATATCAATCATACATTTTAAAAATTATAATATCAAGATTTAGAGGACATTACCACAGATTTTACAGAATTTAAAAGGATATAGAAAGCATATTACAAAA
>NW_004624825.1:6851547-6881962 GCF_000247695.1 Heterocephalus glaber | reverse complement strand
TACCTTCTGCTGTGTTGAAGTCCCAATTGGGCCGGGACAAAGGAAAAGAAGTGTTGATAGCATCAATATTGGTGGTGGGTTGACTATTGTCACCAGGAACCAATTTCCTGGCTTCATTTTGAATCCTCTCTCATTCCTCAGTGGTAAACAGGATCTGGAGGAGCTGCTGACAATCATCCCAAGTGGGCTGATGGGTGAACAAAACAGCTTCTAATAGGTTAATCAAATCCCTAGGGTTATCAGAAAACTTGGCATGTTGAGTACACCAGTTATAAAGGTCACTGGTGGCGAAGGGCCAGTAATGATGAGGCTGGTTACCATGCTCATCAGGGGGCCCTATGGCTCTCAGTGGGAAAACAGTAGAGTCCACCGGCCCTGCTGGGGAGGCAGCATGCCGGTGGCAAGTGTTCTGGGCGGGGCCATCATAGCTGCTGGTACCCGGAGCCGGGCCTTCTTCCCCAGCTCTGGCTGGGGCTGGGACCTCTCCCCCCCCATTGTTGTGGGGGACTAGAGAGAGAGTTATAAGGGGTGGGGGAAAGGAGATCTTCCTCGGTTCCTCCTTGGAGGACTGGGTAAAGCGGCATGGTCGGCTCAGTTTTGGTTTGTTTCTTTCCGTCGTGCTCTTTGGGAGTTTTCTCACAGGCTGTCAGGATTACCTCCGGCTGTTCTTTCTGTGGAGGCAAAAAGGGCTTGACCCATGGGGGTGGGTTGCAGATTAGACTCTCCCAAGTGACAATGTAGGGAACCTGATCAGGATGTCCGGTATAGGGACGGAAAACAGCTCCTTGCATATGATCTGTAAATCAAAATTTCCCTCGGGGGGCCATCCCTTCTCAAAGGAAGGCCACTCCGAACTACATAGAATGACAAGTCTAGACTTTTTTATTTCTAAATTTAGACTATGAGCACGCTCTCTAACCTCTCTAAAATGGTCCATCATGAGGGACGGGGTTTGGTCCCATTCTGTCCCATCGTCTCAGTCCAAGTCACCACAATAAACAGACAAACAAATGCAACAGAAAAACAAAAAACAAGACAAAACTGGCCTCCGCCCGACCAGAGGCAATACCAAAAATGGGACGACGGCCTCATGCTGTACTGCGGGAGCGACCCGCACAGTCCCTCCAGGAGTCTCACAGACTCATACTCATGGGGCACTCCGTCCCCTCCAGAAGGATCTGGAACGTCTTCCAGGATCCCGGGTTGGCGGCCCTTGCAGCGCGTCCGCCTAGACCGTCTGCCAACCTACTCAGAATTGGGCCCCCCGTATTGCAGACAAACAAAGAGACACCAGACACTCACCGGCCGGCATCGACCCTCCGGTACGGGGATCCTGGGGTCTTGGGGGATCCCGGATGAGCCCCCAAATGTTGTGCCCAGATCACGAAGTCCCCAAAGACCACCAAGGAGCTGATTCTGATGCAAACACATGAGGGTTGTTTATTCAAGCTCGAGCAGGGACTCTCAACCATCGCCGACACAGCGGATCAGGATTGAGAGTCCCGAATTTCAAATTAGCAGGGTTTTTATTGTGGTTACAGCAAGGTTTGGAGATTTTTCACTTAGCAGTTACATGATTGGTTGGCATTTTGCAAGCATGAAGTGTATATTTCTGATTGGCTAGGCCCATCGGGGGTTTGAGGGGTGGTTACATGTAGGTTTTATTGGGGAAAAGAGGGACAAAGGTTAGTGGTCAACTGTCACGTACTGATGGTCAGCACATTGACAGATTGTTCTATAGATAGTGGACCCGGAATGTTCATTTCCTGGGCAAACAGATGGTTGAGTAATTAACTTAGGAACTTTGCTTCATTACAGATTATGTCTTTTGTCCCAGAGCAAGCACATTTTAACCATTATTTTGTGAGGACAATAGAGACTAGGGGAATAGTGGATTTTAGCAAAATGGAGTCGCTTTGGTCTCACAGAGGATATGAGAAGTTCTCAGGCCCTCGTGGAGGCTTGGGAAGACAGATTGTCCTGATGTCTGTGGCAGGCCCAGATAGAGAAGTTAAAGATAACTTCAGAAGACTGTTTGTCGATCCCACAGTGTTTGTTCCATCTGGTCCCTTGAGACTCTCAAATATTTGCTTGGTATAAAACTAGATAAGAATAGCTAACTTTTTAGAAGCTTTAAGTAGCCAGGATGATTTAGATTAGATGCACTAAGATTAAAGGAGCATAGTTAAAGGAGATGGCTCTTTAGATGCTTTATGCACTCACAGATATAACTGGTGGTTAGTTGACTAGCATTGTAAACTGTTAATGATTGATGTATCCTACAGAAAAATGTATAAAAGAAGAATATTACCAATAAACCTGGCCTTAACTCCAAGAGCTCTGGTTCCCTGTGCCCTTCTTTTAATAGGTTTCATCGGATGCTGTCTTCAGGTTCCAGTTTCTCACCAGGGGGACCCCAATAAGTGGTGCCTGAACAGGGACCTGAACAAATTGGGGCTCAGGCAGTATTGATGATAAGCAAAACTAATAATGGGGTTATGGGGCAAGCACAGGGACATGGTGCTGTTTTTACTACTTTAGTTCATCATTTGGTGAAGACACAAGGTGCCCACGTGTCCCAAGCTCATATAGAAGTTTGTTTAAAAGTAGTAACAGAATATAATCCTTGGTTTCCTGATACAGGAACATTGCAAGATGAGACTTGGGTAAGGGTTAAACAAAATGTGGAAAAAGCTTTGCGACAGGGAGAGAACATCCCCGTCGACTTTTGGCCTATTTGGGCTTTGATTCTTGTAGTCATGAATCCATTTACATCTGAAAGGACGTTAAAGAGGGAGGAAGTTTACAATTTGGCAAAACAGTCTTTGCATGAATATGAAATACCTGATGCACAAAAGGACAAAGTTAAAAGTGAAAGTAAAAATCTGTTTCCCTCTCTGGGGAAGGTCCTCCACGGATCCTCTGGAAGTTTTGATTTCATTCCATGATTCCCCAAAACCTTTAAAATTGGGATCAAGGGGTTCACAGCGGTGCTCTTCTAGCTCCTCATCAGATTCTAAAAATTCTGATTTTGATCTAGTTCCTGATCCTGATTATTCTTCTGATGTTATTAAGCTTACAGCCAGAAAAGGGTCTGGGGCTAAACCAAAAGTAAAAAGAGTTGCTCACCTTCACCATTGCATTTCTGATTTGTTTGCTAAAATTGCTCAGATAAACGGTTCAGACAATGATAAGCCTTTTCTTTTTCCTGTAATTAGACAACCCGGAGCTCAAGGAGGTAATGTGCCTAGATATGAAGGGTTTGATATTCAATTATTACAATCAGTTAAAAAGTCTGTTATGATGTATGGACCTCATTCTCAATTCTCTAAAGAAATGTTAAATGGGTTTGTGAGATCAGTAGGAAATTTTATCCCTTATGATTGGATTACAGTAATTGGAAGTTTATTTTATTTTATTTTATTTTTTTTCCAAGTACAATTTTTTAATAAAGATAATTACGAAAGATAGAAAAATCACTCAGAAAGGCCAATTACTTTAATAGATCAGTTTTTGACATAATAACCCACATCAATTTTAAATACTATCACATAAAGCATGGTGGAGAAAAGAAATTTTGCTTCATAATTAGAAAAACTCACAATAAAACTTGCCAAGAAAAACAAAACAAAAAGCCATTTTGAAAATAAATATAGTCCATGGCAAAGTGGTATAAAATGAAACTTGAAGTCTTCAAAAAGAAAAGTTTTTGTCCCAGTGTTTCCTCGATTTTTAATGATTTTCTAAAATTGGGAAGACTCTCCAATTCAAGGTTTGCTGAGTTGTTCTGATTTGGCTCCTTTGGTATCTGTTTTTTCACCACTATTGTCCTTGGATTTATCTTCTTCCTTTACATCTGCTTTTTTGTCTTCTGTTTCCTTCTTGTCTTCCTCAATTCTAGCTTTCTTTGCTCCTTTTTTATGATCAGTCACATTTCTACGACCTCCTTCCCCTTCATCTTCAGAATCTGAGAATTCTTCATCACAAGCTATCTGCTTGTCTGATGCTCAAATAGAAATCCTCTTGTCGGGGTCTTCTTTATCTTTATCGCACTGTCCTCATGAATAGCATCTTCATGAGGTATAGCTTGCATCTGGACACCAGGTGCATGAGGTAACATGTGCAAATTTTCAAATAAAGGCTGCCATTAGGGATCTCACAATCGAGAGCTGCTGCAGCCTCGTACGTCCAACAGTGAGCAACATTGCGGATTGTATATCCACTGCCCCCAAGCATCAGTAACGGCAAGTTAAGTTTTTACAACTTCTACACACTTTGCATGACCTTTGACTGTGAGATTGAAGCAATCAAGCCTATTACCAGATAAAGAGTCTGCACCACACTGCAAAACCACCACACTGGGCTGATACAGCTCCATCACCTTTGAGATAATAGGTTTAAATATCTGCCCATAAGACTCATCATCTATACCATCTCTCATTGGAAAATTGACAGCATAGTATTTGCCTTTCCCAGCACCAATGTCCCTCAAGTCTCCTGTGCCAGGAAAGTACTCCCCATATTTATGGAATGAAACAGTCATTACGCGATCTGTTGTACAAAAAGCTTCTTCAACACCATCACCATGATGGATACCTATATCAATATATAAGATTCTCTGATGATAGTTTAGTAATTCAAGGATGGCAAACACAATATCATTAACATAACAGAATCCTGAAGCTTCTGATTTTTTTGCATGATGTAATCCGCCAGCCCAGTTAACAGCCATATCAGTCTGCTGCCGATTTAACTTCACAGCCCCAGCAACTGAGCTACCAGTGGAGAGCTGACAAAATTCAAAGAGTGCATCGAACACCGAACAGTCTTCCCCAACATTGAATCTCTGCATCTGCTTACCCTACTCAGACATGTTATCTGGTCGTATAGACCGTAGAAATTTGATATACTCATCACTATGGTACTTTGTCATTTCTTCAGCAGTGGCTTTGTGAGGCCTATATATTTCCATTTTTCTGTATAAACCATAATTTAACAGCAAGTTATGAGTCATGGGGATTCTATGAGGTTTCATGGGATGACCTTGCCCATAGTAATAATTTCCAATGTCACCGTCGTAATAGTAGCAGACTTTCTTCTTGCTGCCTCCCTGACTGTACGCCATGGGACCGGCTGCCGCCTCCCGGCTCCTCCTCCCACTGCTGCTGCTGCTGCCGCCGCCGGCTCCGCGCGAAGAGAGGGCTGCGGGCCCGCGGGGTGGCGATCCGCGCAGCGGGGCAGGCAATGCGCCGAGGGCAGAGAGCGGGGTGGGGGGCGCGGAGCGCGGGACCGCCCGGACAGGCTGGAAGTTTATTAAAGCTATGCAAAAGGCCCAAGAAAAAACAGCTCGTAGTATTGGAATAAATTATGAAATGTTAACAGGAATAGAACAGTTTGAAGATATTAATAATCAAATCACATTACCAGCTATAATTCATGATCAATTACAGGAAATTGCTTTGGAAGCTTGGGATTGTATTTCCCCAGAGGGAGAACCAAAACAAAGTTATGTTAAGATATATCAAGGGGCTAATGAACCTTATTCTGAGTTCCTTGCCAGATTAGAAACGGCCATATCCAGGGGAGTGGTTGGAGAACAAGCTCACAAACAGTTAAAAGATTGCTGGTTTTTGAAAATGCTAATGAGGATTATCAAAAGGCTATGTTACCCATTAAAGAGACAGGAACGGTTTGGGATTATTTAAAAGCTTGTCAAAATATCAGTTCACAATCTTACAAAGCAAAGATGCTGGCTACTGCACTTACTGAGATGACCTTAAAAAATGGTTGAGGTGGATTTGCAGCACTATGGGTTGATTATACCTCCTGATAAAATTCAAATAAAATCTCCTTATCAATATCTTGGATATATCATAAATCAAAAACAAATTATGCCACAACTTATGAAATTGGATTTATCTCATTTAAAAACACTAAATGATTTTCAAAAATTTTAGGTCATATTAATTGGTTTCGCCCATCCTTAGGAATTCAATCTTTTAAAGATATTACAAGGAGATTCAGATCTAATCAGCCCTTGAGAATTAACACCAGAAGCATAAAAGGAACTTGAATTGGTACAAAAGAAAATAAAGGAACAATTTATAGTTAGGATAGATTTGTCTAAGCCTTTCAATTTAATAATTTTGCCTTCTGAAGGTACACCCACTGTATTAATTGCCCAAGAGGATCAACCTGTGGAATGGATCCACACAAAACATACACAAAAAAGAAATGTTGTTCTTTATTATGATTTAATATCTCTTCTTGTTTTTCAAGGTCTATCCCAAATCCATCAGCTCACTGGAGCTGGGCCAGCAGTAATAATTTTTCCTTTTAATTCTGAACATTTTACTAGTTTATTAACTTTATCCACAGCATTTCAATTATCACTATGCATATTTTGGTCAAATCCAATACCATTACAATTCTGCTAAGATATGGGAATTCTTTAAACATACTCAGTGGATTGTTGATCAGTTGTTTCACCACACCCTCTTTCTGATGCTCCTAATATCTTTATTGATGGTACTAAACAGGGTTGTGCCGCTATATGGTGGGAAAAAAATTATGAGATATTTCCTACTCAATATTCTTCTGCCTGACAAAATGAATTGTATGTTCTTATTCAAGTTCTAAAGTTGTTTCCTTTAGCTATTAATATTATTACAGACTCTAATTATGTGGTGTATGTGACCAAAAATATATTGATTGCTTTCCTTTTGTCTTTTTTGTTTTGTTTTGGTACTGGGGATCGAACTCAGGACCTTACACTTCTTTTGAGGCAAGGAGCAGAATCGCTGAGCTAAATCCCTGGCCCTTAACTTCCTTCTTAATGGTAAGACATCCTGTACTTTTGGAGCTCTTTTCTCTCCTTCAGGAACTTTTACGAGCTTGTTCCTTTCTAATATACATTACTCATATAAGAGCCCATACAGAACTGCCTGGTCCATTAACATATGGTAATGAACAAGCTGATAAACTCACCAGTGTAAGACTGAGGGCCTTATCAAATGCTCCGAGGAGCTGACTGCAGTGAAGAACACCTGGGAAGGAACACACCGGACAAGTTGGAAAGTAAAACAGAACTTTATTAGTCTGGCCAGACAGCACTCCCAAAGCGAAGTAGCTTAGAGAGGCAACTGGCTCAGAGTCCGAGGCTATAGATTGTTCTATAGATTGTGGCATCTGGAACATCAGTTCCAGGCAAACAAGGAGTTGAGTAGTTTACTTTGGAACTTTAGGTCTGTTACAGATTTTATCTAGTGTCCCCAAACTAACAAGCATCTTTATCCATTAACTCACATTCAATCACAGTTGGGGCTAGGAGGTTTTATGATTACAGAGTTATGCAGTTCCACAACCAGAACTAAGGTATTTTTTGTATCAGCTGAAGATAAACATATTCATTTACATACTAATGCAGGAGGATTACATCAAAAATATAAGATCCCTTATTCTCAGGCAAAACAAATTATTCTTCATTGTTCTATTTGTCACCCTTTACATATCCTTCCTCTCCCAATGGGTAGTAACCCTAGAGAAAAACAACCTAAGAATCTTTGGCAGATGGATGTTACCCACTTTCCTTCCTTTGGTAAAATGGCTTATATTCATGTTACTATAGGTACTTATTCTTCTTTTATGTGGGCTTCTGCTATGTCCAGTGAATCTTCTGGCCATGTTATTAAACATTTAATAGCCTGTTTTGCTGTTATGGACACTCCCCAAATTCTAAAAACTGATAGTGCTCCTGCCTATACTTCAAAAATATTTCAACAATTTTGTGAACAGTGGAAGATCCAACACATTACAGGAATTCCATATAATCTTCAAGGTCAAGCTATAGTAGAAAGAGCCCATAGAACTCTTAAATTGCAATTACATAAATTAAAGAAGGGGGCATATGGGGCATACACAGAAAAGGTAGAGGATTTGATAGCAAATACACATATTAATCAAAAGGAATATAGAAGAAAGTTATTTAAAATGTTACAATCACCACAAGAATTATTAAATATGGCTGTTTATTTTAAATTTTTTGAACTTACCACAAGGGGAAATATTAACTAAAGCAGAATTACATTTTCAGGAGACCACGCTTCCTCTGGAGACTCCCCGAGCAGTTCGGGTCCAAACTTTTGAAAAAAATGTGTGGGAACCTGCTCAGTTATTAATTCAGGGTCGAGGCTATGCTTCTGTTTCTTTAGAGAATGGATCCAATCCAGAAATATGATTGCATCTTTGGAAAGTCACACCCAGGGAAGCCAGCGGTATTCAAATTCCCGTAGCCCAGCCCCAAGGGAATCAAGACAGCCTTGAAGGGAGAAATGCCCCAACCTCGGGTTCAGGAAATGGCAGCTCTAAAGATCGAGGGAAACCGAAAAACTCCGGGGTCCTCACTATCGGGTTGATCCTCCCACCTGGGGCCAGATTAAACATTTGACTCTTTGCGTTGGCCAAGTATTGACCCGTACTTCTTCCTCAAACACCTGAGAACCTGTTTTTGGCTAGGATGGCTGTCATGGTTTGTGCTTCGACTGGGGTGAGTGCTTATGATCATCACTATTGGGCTTACGTCCCCCATCCACCTTTATTGGCAATTGTAGAATGGAATGAGGTTGGCTCCTTAGTTTATACTAATGAATCTACTTATTTACCTCCTCCTTGGGGCACGGGGATTCCCACCTTTCCCTTTGAGCAGGGAACTCCTCTCAATATTTCTCTGGGCTATGAGTCACTGCCTCTTTGTTTAGGGGAGGATCTTGCTTGTTTTAAAACTCAAGAGCAGTGGTGGGCTTACATCCACCCTCCTGTTCTGGGTTCTCGTATGATTATGGGATGTTCACAGCAATGTCATTGGCCAGATCCTATAAATATACCTATAATTTAAAAGGAGGGTCCTATCCAGTGTGTAAAGGGTTTTCTTATCAAAACTATGTATATAAACATATGCCTAGGTGGTCTCGATGCTGATCTCCCCATGGCAAATTATATTCATTAAGTAATTATTCTATAATAGATTGGGGGTCCAAGAGGAATGTTTTTAAATAATTGTAATGATAATGATAAACCTTGTCATGTGATTATGTTACACAAGTTAGTTGGACTCGAACCACTGACTCTTTGGATAGAAATCATCCTGAAGGTCTTACAGCATGACATGATAGTGGACTTTCTCCCCCTCGACTCAGGATTTTTTTTTTTTTTTTGTACCAGGGATCGAACTCTGGTCCTTGCACTTGCGCAGCAGGCGGCGAAACCACTGAGCTAAATCCCCGGCCCCAGGATTGTTTTGAATAATGCTTCTTTGGGACCAGAACAATGGGAGCTATGGAAATTGGCTGCAGCTACACAACCTCTTGAATTATGGACTGGCAACTTTTCAGGAAATAAACAGAGCTCCTTACAATATCAATTCTGTAAAGAAAAGGACATTCCAATTGCTGCCTGTGTTCAATTACCTTATGTATTAGCTTCGGGAAAATTGAAAATCAATGAAAACTTGAAAGCTGTTATCTGTTATAATTGTACTTTACGTGCTTGTGTTCATCCTAATCTTGATATTAATCTCTCTAATGTGTCATTGTTGATTTTGAAATCACATGGGTATATGGGTCCCTGTAAATTTAGAAAGACAATGGGAGGAGGGACCTATGGCAGGGCTTGCCCACTGCTTGTTAAAACGTTTGATACATCAATCCAAGTGTTTCATAGAATGGGTAATTTTAGGAATATTAGGATTTATTGCTATTTGTGCCACTGCAGCAGTAGCAGGATTTGCGTTACAACAGAGTATCAAAAATACTGAATTTATACAAAATTGGCAAAAAGATTCACACCAACTCTGGGCCATGCAAACTTCTATAGACAAAGATATATATGAACAAATTGGTGAATTACAATATGGGTTAAAATGGCTTGGAGATCAAGTGATGGATATGCAGCGTCAATGTTAAAATGCGATTGGAATTCTCAATTTTGCATAACTCCTGCAAAATTTAATGACAGTAAATATACATGGGACCAAATTACATTTCATTTACAAAATTTAAGGGGAAATTTTACCCTGGATGTAAAGGAGCTCCAATGAGAAATATTTGATACTTTCAATAAACAACTCCCTGATACTTCTCTCGCTACTTTAGCTGATTATATAGCTGATTGATTAAGTGTTTTGGGCCCATGAGGAATGATTCAAAGTTTAACCCATAGCATGGGGAGCAGGCTAATGGATTTATTGATTTTTATTTGCATTTTTGTTATAGGATACTGTGTCCTCCAAAGACAAATAATTCAATCTCATTTACATGCTACTGCTACTGCTATGCTTGCTCTTTGGAAAAGAACGCCTCCTACATATACAATAATTTAAAGAAGGGTGAATTGTGGAGGATGGGAGAAGTTCTCTGACAGCCTTGGGAAGACAGATTGTCCTGATGTCTGTGGCAAGCCCAGATAGAGAAGTTAAAGATAACTTCAGAAAGCTATTTGTTATTCCCACAGTGTTCCTTCCACGTGGTCCCTTGAGACTCTCAGATATTTGCTTGGCATAAGAATAGATAAGAGTAGCTAATTCTTTACAAGCTTTAAGTAATGAAGATGATTTAGATAAGAGGCACTAAGATTAAGGGAGCACAGGTGGTTCTTTAGATGTTTTAGGTACTCACAGATATAACTAACTGGTGGTTAGTTGACTAGCATTGTAAACTGTTAATGATTGATGTATCCAGATAAAAAATGTATAAAAAAAGGAATACTAGCAATAAACCTTGCCTTAACTCCTCATGGAGCTCTGATCCCCTGTGCTCCTTCTTTTTATAAGTTTTGTCAGATACTGTCTTTAGGTTCCAGTCTCCCACCAAGGAGACCCCAACAAGATCGAAATATTAAAATAGAAACGTTAACTGGCTGGAAGAGAGATTAGGTAGAACTCTTGAAGACATTGGTGTAGAAAAAGATTTCATGAACAAAACCCCAGTTGCATGTGAACTAGCCCCCAAAAATCTACAACTGGGATCTCATCTTATTGAAAAACTTCTGTACAGCAAGAGAAACTAACCACAGAGTGAAGAGACAACCCATACTGTGGGAAAAAATTTTTACTAGCCGTTCCTCAGACAAAGGTCTACTATCTAGAATATATAAAGAACTTGAAAAAAAATCACACCTCCCAAATTTAAAGAACCAATCCAAAAATAGGCATCTGAAATGAACAGACATTTCTCAGACAAAGAAGTAAAAGTAGCAAATAAACATATGAAAAAATGTTCAACATCACTGGTCATTCGAGAAATGCAAATGAAAACAACGCTGAGATTCCCCCTCACCCCAGAAAGAATGGCTGCTATCAAGAAATCAACCAATTACAAATGCTGGCCGGGAAGTGGGGAAAAAGGAACCCTTTTCCACTGTTGGTGGGAGTTTAGACTGGTACAACCACTATAGTAATGAGCATGGAGATACCTCAAAAAACTAGGATTAGAGGTCCCATTTGACCGAGGTATTCCCCTGCTGAGTATTTTCCCAAAAGAATTTAAAAAATCATACCACATTGTATATGTGCACTCATGTTTATAGCAGTAGTTTGTAATAATAAAACTTGGAAGCAGCCCAATTGCTCATCAACTGGAGACAGGATAAAAAAAGATTTTTTTTTATAAAGGAAAGTATTACTCAGCCATAAAGAGTGAGAAACTAGAGACATTTATATCTAAATTGATGCACATTGAGGGCATACTCTTAAGTGAAATAAATAGAACACACATGTGTAAATATCAATTAGTTTGGCTGGTCTAAGAAACTGAAAGTATAAATAAGGATCAAAATGTATAATAGATAGTGTGAAATAGGAAGAAAAGGTCCAAATGGGAAGGGGAAAAGGAAGGGGTAGGGGAAAGGAAAGAGGGGAAAGGAATAAATATGAGAAAAGGAAGAAATGGAAACAAAGTCTTTGTAAATAGGGAGGGGCAGAGGGGGTGAAGGGAGGGCAGGGAAAGGGGAAAAATAAGTACCCAGATATATCATGTAAAGTTACAAATTCCCAATTATGAATGTCATCATATTGTATACCTAAAATGTACCAATAAATTTAATGAATAGAAAAAAGACAACCTCCCTGACTAATTGAATTTATTTTTACAGTACCAGATCATTATAGCTTCATGTAGGAACCATCCTTCAGTGCAGTTAATTAGCTAACTTTTCTATATATCGAACATTTTCTATACCTCTGAGTGCTTCAGAATAATTTTTCAATAGCTATGAAGGAAGAAGCCATTAAGTTCATGATGTTCAGAAGATACTATACTAGATATGCTTCAGCAGCAAAGAAGACTCATGTAGTCATTTGCTTTTTGCGTACCTGAATTAAACTTTGGCTTGGTAGCAGAAAAAGAGGTGATGGTAGTGAAATGAGATGATGATTACAGCAGAAAAATAAATATGAATCATTATATATATATAGAAAAAGCATCATAGTTCTTAACTAGGATTTAGAAATGACTTAAAGATCCAATGATGAGGGTACAGAGTGTGGGCTCTGGACCTTGATTCAGGACAGAGCTACAGTGCAGGTTAAGTTTTAACTGTGCCCAGGAGTCTTTAGGGAATTTTATTAGCACCAAAAATGAAGACAAATATGCTTTTTAATTTCCTAAATGCTTGTTGTCAGATTTACTTTTTAAAAAGAGATAAGATATAAAGAGGAGAAAGTTTATTAGATATTAGCTATATGTGCAATTTTCCAAATTGAAACCCCTGTTTTATGGAATCAAGATGGAAAGTGATTACAAACTGGATGAGAAGAAAAACTTCTGGACATCTAACTTATCCCAAACAAAAATATTACAGTATAAAATGCAGTTAGATGATGGAAGAATGAAGAAAAAGTAGGAAACTGAATGTGCAATATTTAACAGCCAGCAATCAATCTTCTAGTTTTTATGTTTTAAAATAATTTACTATAATTTTTTCTAGGTCAGTACAAAGAGATGTTTGGTGGTGAAATGGGGTGATTAAGCAAGAGTAACAGATAAACAACTAGAATATGGGTTCTAAGAGGAAAGGCTAAAGGAATTGAGATGATTAGAATATTATTTGTTTTTAGTAAATTCAAGAATATCAAACATCTGAGTGCACTGCCAACAACTTCTTCATATTCACAGAGGATGAAAGATTTCCTTTTTGCAAAGAAGAATTTCTGCATTATATTAAAAAGGAGGAAACCCAGGAAGTGAATGAATTTTCAAACCTCTCAAATTGATAAAGAACTGACATGTGCTGAATGAAAGATGAAGTTAAGGAACTGGTCCTGAACACATTTTTTTTTGAATAATACGCATCCCTTTATTTGCTGACTGCCATTACAAAAATCGATTACATTAGAAACAAAAGTGTCTTGAGTTGATGTCAGAGACAGTTACTTCCCCAAAGTGTTAAGTAAAACAGTGTACAACATCAGTATTAAAATGTTAAATTTTATGTTGTCTTTACCATTTTGATCTTCTGAACAATTGAACTGAGCAAAATAAGGTAAAATATTACATGTTTATCCTCAGGAATGTAAAGGTCTAATTTTTCAAACAGTTTTTATTATAAAACTAAACTCTGAAGGTGTCTACAGAATTGGCTTCTTTTAAAATTTTTCTCTTTAAATCAGTAGTCTAAAAAGGATTAGAAAAGACAAAACCTTGATCAGTGTTTCTGACAAAGTAGAAAGGGTGAAAACATAAATAAGGCTTTAATTTGGCAAAATATAATATAGTGCCTTCTGTTGTCATCAACTGAAATTTCCCAATTACTTCACTCCAAACCTGGTAGTGTTATTTCTCCTTTGTGAGCTGTTTGTTTACAGCCTGAAGCAACATTTGAACACATTTTTAGTGCTCCCCTTTCTCTTGATCTTCTATATTTTTTCAAATTTTCAAAGTAAAAATTATCATGTAAATGTTTTCCAGTTTCATAGAAATGAAGATAGCATTATAGAATTTAAAGCAGAAGATTTCCAGGTAACAACAGTCTTGTGAGGGGACTCCTTCCAGGAGGGATGCCTCAAAGCAAGTAAGTGTCCCCCTGGATGCCACTCAGAGACTATCACTAAGGGATGGATACTCAGTACTCAAGAAGTCTGAAGAGTTGAAGGCAAGAGCTAAGTTTCCAGATATGCTGATATTTGTATCATTTTCTCTTCTTTGGTCTTTAAGAGATTATAAAGTAGGTAAATTAGTGTCCAACTGTATTTCTCCTTTTCTCAGTTCTATTGGCCATTCTTGTGGACTGTCTCTTTGCTACCCAGCCTTTCTACTCTTAACTTTTTTCCTGTACCAACCTTCAAAGCTAGTCCTTGGGTAATGATTCAGATTTAAAAGCGATCACATTTCTTCATCATGTCTTGCATGCATAAGATCTCAGTTAAGGAAAGCCATCTGGTAACTCATTTGTATGTCTGACATAGACTAGTGGAGTACCTTCTCCATGGTCCAAAGGATCCCATTGAAGGTCTGGAGCTCCATAGAGTGTCTTACGTCAGGGGTCCAAAGGCTCTGTGCCTGAAGGCTGAGGAGTCTGTGCCAGAAGGCCAAACAGTCTCCACTGGAAGGCTGAAGAGTCTGCGCTGGAAGCCAGGAGATGAGGTGCAATGTGAAAGTGAAGACTGGGGCTCCTCTGAAGAAGACAGAAGCAAATCTTCCTTCTTTGTCTCCCTTTTATAGCATTCTTGACAACAATCAACCCTAGGGTGGGTCTTCCACAACCAGAACAACGCTAGCCATTTTAGTTGGGTGTTAATTATTCAGGTTGACAAATCATACAACTAAAACAATAACAGAAAAGCAAAAGTCTCAATCGATAGGAATCAAGAGTATTCCACTTTCTTCAAAAATAGTTTAGCAACTGATAGCACTGTTTATTGGATCATAACATTGATGAATTTATATTTGCTTTAAAATTTTTGTTTAGTCTTCACTGTAGGTAGATAGGCAGACCTCTTATCCATCTTTATAAGAAAGACTCATATTTCTGATTTTATTAGTCCCTGAACTGAAATATACAAATACATCTTTGTCAATGGCATTAATAAAAATATTCTTCAGATATGATCAAATATTTCTATATAGTCTTTCAATTTTCTTTAATATACTTAATTGATCCCCAGCATCACAAAAAATTTTTAAAGAATAAAAAAATGTTTAAATGACAGGATTTCAGCAAACATGGACTGAACCTAGGATTCACCCAGGCTTGATGACATCACCAAGGTAGCAAAGAAGTAAGGAAAACTAGGTTTCTGCCAGGTCTGGTGGCTCACCCCTATAATTCCAGCACTCAGAAAGCTTAGGGACGAGAATCACAGTGAGTTTGAGGCCAGCCTGGGCTACATAGTGAGTTCAAGACTGGCCTGAACTACCTAGCTACTCTGTCCCAAATAAAAAAAGAAAGAACAAAAGAAAGGAACAAAGCGAGCAAGCTAGGTTTCTTTTTTCAATATATATGCCACCAAAGTGAGTACAAGATAACCAGGTTTCTAAAGGGAAGAAAACAAGTTTAATGCAAGTTATATGTGGAAATTCTCCTATACATGATATTATCATGGAACATCCTGAGATGGAATTTTGAATGTATAACTGCAAGAACTGCATAGCAGGAGTGCCAAGCTATCTATCTTCAAGTGCAAAAGGATCTAATATAACATTTTTACAGAGGTGGAAAATTTTTACAAGGGATAGGAAAATGTCTAGTTAAAATATGAATTTCAACCTTCAACATTGTTCTCTCAATCTTACTAAGAGTCTTTTTCTGCCATTAGACTGAGGGCTGCAGGATATTCCGCAGCTCATGGAGGGCAGATCAGTTCCTTAAACACTGTATAATCCACACTTAAATAATACTGTATTCAAATGATACTTGCTCCTACTCATAATGTAACAGTGGGAACAAGGAATACTCTACTTAAACAGTCATTTTTTAGTATTTATGAATAGCATAATTCTGGAAATGGTGGCCCACTCCTATAATTCTTAAAACCTGGGAGGCTGGGGCAGAAAGACCATAAGTACAAATTCATCTTGAACAGTGTAAAAACTCAGCAAGACAATGACACAATTTTAAAAAAAATTTATAAACAAAGTAGGGCTGGAGATGCAGGTCAGTGAGAAGATGCTAGATGCAATCTCCAGTGTCTAATAATAATAATAATAATAGTAATAATAATAGTAATAATAAAATGTCTACTTTATCACAAGCAAAGTAAGGTAATGTACTTCTTGAGATGTATCTTTGTACCTTTTCATTTGTAGATTTGAAATGCATTATCTTTATTAACTTCCACACTTTTAATTAGTTATAAATATAATTCACATAAAGTAGAGCTTTTTGCATGTTTATGAATAATTGATTATCTCCAGGTACATAGACACTGAGAAACTCAGGCAGCATAAATAGAGGTACATATGTGGATTAGAGGAGATTTGTCCTTCAGAATCAGTGTAAGAGAGCTGTCCCCAAAGTGGGTGTTAATGGAATGCGTGCTGTTACGTGAAGTTTCAGAAATCACCATCATTGAAGTCTTCTGTAACAGGCATGGCCTCCAGTAATAAACGCAACATTCCAAGGCTGAACTAACACCTCCTTGATATTTTCAAAATCCTTAGAGAAAGAATTCCTGCAGGAAGTCTGATTAGATCAATTTTAGTATATGTGCTGCCAAAGTGAGCACAAAATTTGATTAGATCAAAACAGTCCTTGAGAGAGAGTTCACAGGAGACTTTGAAAACTGAATTAAAAAGACGTGTAAAACATTTTAAAAAATTAATTTTCAAGAATAAACAATCTTAACCTGAGTATCTTGGAGTGTGCCTTTAAGGATTCTTGTTGAAACAAAGCCTTAACAATCTCCTCATTGCCACCTTCATCTCCTTATTTCTAAACGTATAGATGACAGGATTCATAAAAGGTGTGATAATGACATAAAAGATAGCTAAAAATTTATCTATAGGTAAGGTAGGAAATGGCCACACATAGACAATAATGCAAGGACCGAAGAAGAAAACTACCACAGTGATGTGAGCTGAGAGAGTGGAGAGTGCCTTGGATAAACCACCTGAAGAGTGTTTCCAAACTGTGACCAAAACAAAGATGTAGGACACAATTAAGATGAAGAAGGTGCCCATGGAGATGAAACCACTATTGACCATGACCAGGAACTCCAGTCTATAGGAGTCTACACATGCAAGTTTGATGAACCGAGGAAAATCACAATAGAAGCTATCCATCTTGTTGGCTCCACAGAAGGGTAAGTTTACAACAAAAGCCAGCTGGCCTAGAGAGTGGATGAGTCCAATGGTCCAAGCAACAGCCAGGAGACAAATGCACATCCTCGGACTCATGATGGTCAGGTAGTGGAGGGGCTTGCAGATGGCAGTGTATCTGTCATAGGCCATGACTATCAGCAGCACCATCTCTGTACCTCCAACAGTGTGGATAAAGAACATCTGAGTGATGCACCCTTTCAAGGAGATGATTTTACGTTTTCTGAAGAGGTCATAAATCATCTTTGGAGTTGTGATGCTTGACACACCTGTATCGATAAAGGAGAGATTTGCCAGCAAGAAGTACATTGGGGAATGTAAGTGATGATCTGA
Source organism: Heterocephalus glaber (assembly GCF_000247695.1). The sequence continues at coordinate 6,864,323 of NW_004624825.1, read as the reverse complement.
GATGATTGTGAGCACAATGAGAAGGTTTCCCAGCATGCTTGCCACATAAAATATTGTGAAAAACAGGAAAAGGAGAATCTGAATTTCCCAAGAACTGGTGAGTCCCATCAGCAAAAATTCAGACACCACCGAGTGATTTCCTGCATCCATCAACTTTCCTTGGGAAGGCTCATCCAAAAGCTACTGTTCCTTCAAGAACACAGAAAGCAGACAAATGTAATTTTTACATTGAATGGGATGTCCTGTTTATAGAGTAATGACACAAATATCAAAAATTGAAGATCATCTTGCCTTTTTTAACAAATAGAGTTTACACAGTCCAAGAGTAACAATGGAGTATCCCCAGATTCTTTTCATGCCTAGATCTTTGAGACCACTTGATCACTTCAAATTTAGTTTGAGCTCTGGTATATAACCAAGAAGAGAGAAATATAAACCAAGGCACCTAAGAGTTTAAGGAAAGGTATATGAGGATGTACAGAGGCTTCTACTTCCTAATTTTTACTTGAAAAAATCCCAGAGAATGAAAATATGCTAAAATAGAAGGAAGGATTTATTTTTGTCTGTTATATATAGCCTACTTTCTGGAGTTTTTTTACTGGAAATTTTTAAGTTCTGTAGGTTTACAATTATGTCATATACAAAAATAATACTTCTTTTAAATTTTTGTTGGTTGCAGATACTACTCATTTTATTATCCTTTAATATAGAAGGCCTAGTATAATATTCATTTCATGTTTACTATCCATTTTCCAGTTACACATTGTTCTACTCTTATTTTGAAATAAGAAGTCAACTATTTCTCTCAGCAGTACGTTGTATTCCCCTCCTTACATTTTCCCAACGCTAATTAAGAAGACCTTTTAGAATACTTTTCTCCATCCTCTGGTCTTTTATTCTTCCCACTTGAGTCAGTTCTTTTTATCCTTCTGTAAGTACTATTTGTTTTATCTATTGTGCCTCCTAAATCTATCTTTGTATTTTGTTTTCTTCCTTGATTTCTTTCTCATTACAGATATTTATGCATTTAAGAAAATCTAATGAACCTAATCTTTCAGCTCAGATTTCAATTTCAATGATGATCATCTTCTCTTTAAATTCAGCTCCTGAATTATCCGGGTCCTTATAATAAGCCCTCTGTGTTATAAACTTACTGGAATTAATAATGTTCATATTGTCTCACATAAGCTCTACTAAGATAATTTATTCAAGTTTTATTCTACCATAAGTTCTGCCCTTTATTTTCTTTTATTAGTAATTTTCTTCAGGATTGAAATATCAAATTTGATAAAATTAATTTGATTTAAAAAAATTTCAACCTCTAAATATGTTTTGTATATTTTTTTTGCAAAATCACCAGTGAAGAATAATTCATAGTTTATAAGTTAGAAAATAAAGATTCAAAGACATTCAAAGAATTCCTAATTCTGGACAAGTAAGTATTAAATTAAAGCCAAATTATTTCAATTGCTTAAAGACTGTGAGTGAATTTAAAGATCTGAAGGAAACAACAAAATTTTAACAGCAGCTATCTTTCTGTGAAGGAAGTATGAGTGGATATTCTCTTCTTTCTAATTTTATTTTATAAATTTTCTGTTGTGCACATCATTCTCTTAAAGACAAGTATTCAAAGCAGGTTATGGTGTTGCACACCTAAAAGTGTCCCAGCGCTCTGGAAAAATGAGGCAGGAGAATTACAAGTTCGAGGGCCGGGGATTTAGCTCAGTGGTTCCGTCCCCTGCCCCGCAAGTGCAAGGACTCGAGTTCGATCCAGGGTTCAAAACAAAACAAAACAAACAAACAAACAAAAAAACCCCTTTTTACCAAACAAGTTTCAGCCCAGTGTGGCAAATAGGCAATTTCACAAGATTCTTCTGAAATAATACAAAATAGCCGAAAATGTACCCTCAATTGAAAGGTTCTGCATTTAATTCTCAGTACAATAAAAGAAGAAGAAAGCAAAATTCAAGAACAAGTAGACTCCACTTTCCAGGTATTCTTCATTATACCACCTTTTTTTTTTTTTTTTTTTTTTGCTACCGGGGGATCGAACTGGGGACCCTGCGCTTGTGAGGCAGGGGCGGCTCCACTGAGCTACATCCCCGGCCCCATTATACCACTCTTTAAGTCACTGACAACCTAAAGTCAAATATAATTTTTAGGGGCCTAAGGATCAGGGTGCTCAACTGAATTTTACAGATGATGTGTGTCTTGGTTTTTTTTTTTAATCGCCAGTTAATCTTTTAACAATAATTTAAAAAGGTTGCTGTTGTCGCGCGAGGGGACCAACAATAATAGAACAGCATAGGGACTTCAGGAGGATCACAGCTGACCGGATGGACCACAGGAGGCAGGCGAGGCAGCAGGTGTTCATGCAGCCAGGCGGGGTGCAGGTTGCATGTGGGCCTGAATGAGGACTCAGTCCCGCCCCAAACCGGTGACTCGCCTCCCTAGCTGGGATCCGTGTTTAATCCCTCACTGCCACCTCCCCTGCCACCTCTCATCATAATACCACCTACTCCTTCTTAAATACTCATTGCACTCCCTTTAGCCCCAAAGCCTGTACTAGTATGTCATTCTCTCACTAATCTCTTGTCCTCCAAGCTCCTAGATTCAGAATTATCCTTCCCAGACTCCTCTAAAATAAACCATTTATATACCAAGCCAGTTCTACAAGAGGTGTTAGCAGACATTGGTTAATGCAGTATCTTGGGTTTATATTAATGCAACTATCATCATATTTTTATTTTAGCTATATATGTATTCTAAACTGTGGTATTTCCTGGATATTCTACACTGCTACACCGCCCTAAGTATCATTCTGCACCTTGGCCACTAGAGAAAGTGATATTAAAATTTAGCACTCAATTTGTGAAGTATTGCCTATGTAATCTTAGATGCCTATGGCATAGTTTCTCCTGGGAATTGAAGTATTTTCTGTCTCACAGTCCCTTCATTTGGTTGCATCAAAAAAAAAAAAAAAAGAATAAGGAAAGAAAAACACATAAATTTTCTCTGAGGCCTAGAAATTGTTCATATTCAAAACTGAAATCTTCAATCCTGTTTTCAACGAAAGGCAGTGAGAATCAGAACTCTCTCTTACCTGAATTAGAGTCTGTTCTCCTCAGATGGCAGACCAATTTCTTCAATTTTTCAGAAAACATACAATGCTTAAATTTGCAATCCCAGCTACTCAGGAGGCTGAGGCAGGATGACCTCAAGTTCAAGACCATCTTGGGCAACATAGGAAGACCCTGTCTCAGAATTTAAATAAAATTTAAGCTTCAATCATAGGAGAGCTATAATTCTTAAAGCGAAGAGTAGGCAGTTGTTTAAGTTATGCTAAGAATTAAGTGACAGAAATTAGAATTTGAACCCCTCCCCACAAAAATGCATTATACAACTTAACAATTTATCATGAAAAATTAAAAGGAAATGTAAAGTAGGGATGTAGAAAGAAATATGGACTAGAAAGGATGAAATATCATACTGTTTCTTCCATCTGGAATACTTTCCGCTGATCAAATTTCTGCCATTCTGTCAAGACCCAGCTTTAGTGTCTTCTCCAAAGGAATCATCCCAGATTCTGTTAGCAAAACATACCTGCTCATTTGATATTCTTCTCCATACCCCTCCCAAACACATATGTAACAGATATGTCAAGTAAGAACTAAATTATTGGTGAAATTAAAGAGAAAACAACTATTGAGTGATCTTAGAGGCAGATCTACTAGCAAAATATAGGATGGATCAATGAATAATGTGCTAAAGTGTAAAACATTTATATGTGTAAAATGAGAGCACTTGAGGTGAAAACTTTTCTAGATTCAGAAGAAGATAATTTCATGTTCTGCCTAGGACTGTAACCTTTTGCAAAACAAAGAGCCTTATGTTATATCTTTGTGTGTGTGAGGTAAAAGATTCTAATTAGCAACCTGCAATATAGCTGACCAAATGATAGTTCTGTCTGGGGAATAATTAGTCCTTAGTTGATTGGATTTTCCAGGGAATTATAACTTAGAGTCCACCCTGATTTTCTTTTATTTTTAAATTTTTATTTATTTATTTATTTATTTTTAAAGCTTTAAAAAAAATTTTTTTTTGGTACCAGGGATTGAACTTGGGTCCTCAGTTTGTGAGGCAGGTGCCAGAACCACTGAGCTAAATCCCTGGCTCTCCACCCTGATTTTCACCCAGGGAATAAAAAAGGACAATAGAACAGAAAGGAAAAGACAGCTTTTCTGTAACAAATATAATGGTGTCCTACATCAGTGCATAGGAATATGTTTCATTCAAAATAAAGTACATGATGAAAAATCCAACTATTTAGAAGACTTTGTAAACACAGGTGGAAGGAAAAAAGTGACTCTTCTCCTGGAACTGACTAAAGATTTCATAGCCAAAGCAGGCTCTTCAATGAGGACACAGGAAATGAGAAACCACAAAACATAAAACTCTCTTTCAGTTTGGCAATTTCTGCAGTTTTCTAAATGTTTTGCAATTCCACAAGGCTCCAAATTCAGGATCTCAGACTACCAAGGGTTTCCATCTGATAGACTGTCAAATTATAGTGTTCATTATTGCAGTGGAAAGAAACTACTATGTCATAAAGTTTCCATAACTGTACTTTTCCAGAAAACCCTTCCTTGACCATATTTAATAAAGAAGTTATAACATTTTTCTTGCACAGTCCTCTGATCTTTTCCTTTGTTTCTATTATGGTCATCATTCTTCAGATGTTAGTACTGCATGTTAATTCTTCTTAGAAAGAACTAAACTAACTTCAATATCACCACACACGCTCCCTTAGCCAGATCAGCAAAGATGAGCAAGCAGTGGTAGAACACATAGTCAGTACTTCTTAATAGTTATTTTAGAAATATGTGTTGCTCAGTTAGAATGGTTATTATCAAAGAAACAAAAAATTTCATACCTAATGAGGATGTGGAGAAAAGAAATGTTGATAAGAGTATAACTTAATATAGTCAATATTCAGAACAGTATAAAGGTTCTTTAAAAACTAAAAGAAGATCCACTATATAATACAGTTGTCCTAAATATATAGCTAAAGATAATTATGTCAGCCTGTCAAAGAAATAGGTAAGATTTGAAATCAATCTAGCTTCCTACCAGTAGATTAAATGGTAAGGAAAATGTGGTACACATATACAATGGAATATTATTTAGCTATAAAGAATGAATCTGCCCCACTACCCCATCTTGCTGCTGACATTGCAGCCTTGGACATTTGTGAGTGATGAGACAGGCCTTGCCTTAGCCCCAACACAAACAGTCCCTTGCAAGCCCCACGGCACAAGGTCATACGGTGACAACCAAAAAACTGACCTAATTGAATATGAGACCAACACCTAGGAGAAGAATTTTGCTCCAGGGCTAAAAGTGTTACTTAAAGTGAGTGACAGCCTTGGGAGCCAAGCTTGGAGAGTGTGAAACCTGGCCAGAGATCTGAAATCACCTGATAAGCTCAAGTTCAGACCAGGAAGATCATGGGGTCTGTATTGTGTGGTGGGAGGCCAGGTATAGTGGGTGTAAGCTTCAGGAAGGGTGGACCTGAAGGAGATAGAATTTCATCCAGTGATCTTGTAATTTTCTACCACTGCCTACATCCAGTAGAAAAATATCAATCTGATGAGGTCACTATCAGTGTTGGCTAAGGCTACACTAAGATAATTATCCCCTTTTCTCTGGTTAAGGGTGGTTCATGAGTGATTCTCAGGGATTATTAGGATCTAGTTTATAGTCAATTCCATTGTTTTCACTCACTTTGCTGCTATTCCAAGGTGACATAGTTGGTGCTGTCAATTAGTTTTCTCTGTATGCTGATATCTGGATTGTCTGGGGATAATAAACAATATTGAGAGGCTCATTCCCAAAGATGCAGCCATTGAGCCAAGACACTGCAAACTTCACCACAGAAAACAAAAAGAAAGAAACAAGAGAAAAGAAGGCAACAAAATGCTTCCAAGAACTCCCAACTTCCCCAAAGCTAATCCAGAGGACATCAAATGGGAGGAAATCAAAGTCACACATCAGAAATATCTGGAAAGGTATCAATGTAGGTTAAAAAAAACCAGTTCAGAAGGTGTTGGATGAATTAAAAAAAGATATAACTAGAAAGATAATGACCCAAGTGAAACAAATGATCAATGAGGCTAGAGAAGACACCAATAAAAATCTAGTATAGATAAAGAAAGAAATGTGAAACATGAATACCCAGCAATGAAAGAGAGTCCATTAAAAAGTTACAAAGACAAATCTAGGAGATTTAAAATTCAGTAGTAAATCTGGACAGCACAGGACACCTATGTTTGGACACAGTGTCAGATCTATATGGCAGGGGGATGGTTAGTAATCAATTAATAAGAGATACTTTAAAAAAAAGAGACCATGAAAATGGATTGGACAGCAGCTAGATGACTCAAAGAAGACAAATATAAGAGTAATAAGAATTAATGGAAAATCAGAAGACAACACATAGGGCAAAAAGCCTGTTTACGGATGTAAGAGCAGAAAAGCTTTCCAGACATGAAAAAAGAATGTAACATACAGATGACTAATGCGTAAAGAACCTCAAATAGCCATGATCAGAAAAAAACTACTCCACACTACTAAATAATTAAAATATCAGAAATGCAACACAAGAACAGAATCTTGAAGGTTTTAGAGAAAAGCAATGAATCACCTATAAGGAAAATGCATCAGAATTAAAAGACTTCTTCACTACAAACCAAAAATGCAAGGAGAGCTTGGAATGAAGTATTTCAAGCCCTAAAATAAAACAACTTCCAACCTAAATTGATAGATCCTGCAAAATTCTTGCAAAATTGGTAGACAAATATTTCTGCGGTAATGAAAACCTAAAGAAATTCATGACTACGAAACCAACAAAAAATTTTTCAAGGATATCATAATAAAAAAGATAATAAAAAAATCACTTCTGGGCATAGTGGTGTATGTCTATAATCTTAGCACTCAGGAAGCTAAGACAGATCCTGTCAAACACATGGATCCTGTGTGTTTGAGCCCAGCCTAGGTTGCATAGCAAGTTCAAGGCCAGCTTGAATTTCATAGCAAAACCTTGTCTCACAAAACCAAAACAGAAGGAGAGAGAGAGAGAGAGAGAGAGAGAGAGAGAGAGAGAGAGAGAGAGAGAGAATGAAACTAGCAATGCCAAAATGTCCAATAGAATGAATGAATCAGATAGGGCTAGCAATTAAGTAGAAGGTAAAGAAAGCAAAACAGCAACAAGTAAATAATACACTGACAAGCATTAGTAAATACCTATCAACTGTAGCTATAACTGTGATTGGGCTCAATTTGACAATCAAAAGACACAGATTAGCAAAATGGATCAAGAGATGAAATCTAACGGTATGTTTTATATAAGAAACACATCTAACCCCAAAAGAAATTCATAGACTGAAAAATCAGAAGATGAAAAACAATATTTCATGCAATAGCAATGCAAGCACAAGCAGTAGTAGCTATCCTATTCTCAGATAAAATAGACTTTAAGCCAAAACTGAAAAGATACAAAGGAGGATATTAGAATGGCAATGGGACTATTCAAAAGGAAGAGATAAGAATTATAAACATATTTCCACCAAGTCACAGTGCACCCAACTTCATAAAACAAACACTAATGGGCATAAAAGATCAGATAAACATGGGTATAATTTCAGTGGGGAATCTCCATGTCATAATATCATACATAAACAAGTCATCTAGACAAAATCAAAGAAATATCAGAGTTGAATCACACTGTTGAACAAAAGAACTTAGTAGATATCTAAAGAATGTTTCACCCAATAGCAGAGTACATGTTGTTTTTAGTAGTACCTTTCTCCAAAACAGACCACCTATTAGCTAATAAATCTTGCTTAAAACAATGAAAAAGAATCAAAATTTTACCATGGATATTATCAGATTACAGTACAATGAAAATAGAAATCAACAGCAAAAGGAACCACAGAAACTATGTGTACTTATGAAAATTAAACAACATACTCTTGAGTAATCAATGGATAACAAGAAATTAACCACTTATTAGATTGATTATTTAAACACAAGATGACCAAATTTTGCATATTTTTCATTAATTTTTATAAGGCAGTATAACAGAAAATATAAAAAATCACAGTTGTATCAAATTTATTCAATGCAAGACTCTATTGCTTGAAATGACACCTGCTCAAGCAATGCTGGGGATAGTCAGTATGTAAACAACCATGTTGCCTGTGTGATGTTCAGGGTAAACTGTTAAGTGGTTAAAGGAGAAATAAGACGTTTTGTAGAATTAAATGATAATGCCAGTATGACATACCAGAATGTATGGGACACAATGGAAGCAGTCCTACAAAGGAAGTTTATAACTGTGAAAAAAGAAAAGCAGAAAAACAGAATGAGCCTAAATAAATAATCTAAGCATGCATCTCAAATCCTAGAAAAACAAGAACAATCCAAACCCAGAGCTTGTACAAGAAAAGAAATTATAAAGATCAGACCCAGAACCAATATAATCAAAATGGATATACTTCAAAAACTGATAGAGAGATTTAACTCAATTCCAGTCAGAATACCAACAGTATTTCTCACAGATCTAGAGAAAACTGTTTTAAAATTCGTATGGAAATGGAAGAGACCTGGAATAGGAAAAGCCATCCAGGGCAACAAAAGCAAATTAGAAAGTATCATAATCCTGAATTTCAAGTCATATTACAAAGCTACCATGACAAAACAGCATAGAATTTGAACAATAACCATACATGTGGATCAATGGAACCACATAGAGGATGCAGAAGCAACTGCAGGATTCAAAGATTCACATACGTTTGACAAAGGGGCCAAAAGTTTATGCTGGAGGAAAGATAGCTTTTTAAACAAATCGTGCTGGGTAAACTGGCATCCACATGTAGCAGATTGAATATAGATATATCTTTCATCATGCACAAAACCAAAATTAAAATTGATCAAATATCTAAATGTTAAAACAGAAAAAACTTAATTTACTGGAAAACAAAATAGAAAAAACTTGAAGATATAAATGTAGGCAAAGACTTCCTCACTGAACCTCACTTGCCCAAGAAATAACACTAGAATTAACAAATGGTATTATATCAATTTAAATTCTGCATAACAAAGAAAATAACCAACAGAGTGAAGATATGACCTCCAGGATGGGAAAAAATTTACTGCTTGATGAATCCATGAGCAGAAATGTAGTTCTTGTTCATTCTCTGAGATAGAATCATTCCAATAATACCAACAAAGCAATGAACAGGCTGTAGAGTTAGGCAGATTTACCACCTAAGTACTGAATTAATATGATTAGTATAATGAAATTAAGTTGATTTTATAAACTATCTCACACAGTGTGAGCCCTGGAACAGAATGAATGAGTCAGGAACAGAATGAAGGCTGGCCTCGAACTTGCCATCCTCTTGCCTTAGCCTCCCGAGTGTCTAGAATTATAGATGAGCACCACTACACCCAGCTCATCTATTCACCTGTGCCATCTTGCTTCTTTCCTGAGAAGAAGCTGTCAGCTGCTCACTTGGCCATGTGTGGTGCTTAGGTACATTAGGATATTAAGCATAATTTCAGGCTTTCCCCAGGAATCTCTTATGATTGGTTAGAAAGTAATGAAAAAGATTGATCCACTAATAATCTATTCAGGCAAAAAGTTTTAATCTTCACATTGTCTACATTTAGCCACATAATTCTATATTCATTCCAAAGGTGCTAGAATTGTCCTGAATATTTTGTGTACTCATAGATCCATAAAACTTTAGAACTGAAAAAGTAGTAGGGTTCTGTATTTGTTACTTTTCTCTTGTTGCTGAGATAAAATATCCAACACTTAAAGTTAAAGGGGGAAAGGTTTATTTGTCTTACAGTTAATATAGCTTTCAGTCCATAATCAGCTAGCTCTAAGGCAGAGTAACAGAGGAATAACTGTTCATGGTCATGGGAACAGCAAAGCACCAAGGGACCTTAATAGCATCTTTCTGTACCTTTTATCTTATTCAGACTACTTTGGGCAGGTAGCACTCATGCCCTTAATACCCATGCCCTTGAACCTACCCCCACCATGAATCAATCACACACTCTAGATTCACCCACCTCTGAAAAATCACAAGGCTTTGCGGGGAACACCCAAACACAATCCACAACATTCTGCCTCTGACCTCCCAAATACTCATGCCTATTCCTTTATGCAAAAAAGTATGTAGTCCATCTCTAAGAGTTGCCAAAGTCCTAACAGTTTCAGTATTACTGAGAAGGCCAAGTCCAAAGTCTCCTTGGAGATTGTAGGCAAACTCTTAGCTTCAATCCCCTGTAAAAATGAAAAGGAAGTCAAACACTTCCAATATTGAATGGCACAAGATAAACATTTTCATTCCAATAGTTGCAAACAGGGAGATAGCAAGGAATGGGAACAAAACAAGACCAACATCCAGCAGGGCAAACATTAAATCCCACTGTTCCACTTCCAGCATCCCTGGCAATCTATGGCAAGTTGTGAAGTCCAAAGGGCTTGGTTGGCTCCACCTCTATGACACTTCTGGTCATTGTAGCTCCCAAGACTTCTCTCTTGGGTTGCTTCTGCTGCCTCCTGGCAGTTTTCCTCAGATGATCCATGCTCCTTAATTCTCCAAACTTCTGGTGACTCCACTGCACCTTCAGCTTCACTCACAGCTTCACACACTGCTCTCTCAGGGGCTCACTGCCTAGCTTCCCATGCCTTCTTCTGTAACATAGGTTGAAGTTTTCCTGATCCCACAACTCTTTTATTCTGCATGCACCTAAAGCCAGCACCATGTACATGATGTCAAGGTCTGCTGCTAGCTGGAATTTAGTAGCCTGTTTTCCCTCTCTCTTGGCTGTAGGAGTTAAGTGCCTGAATTACTGAGCTCTCTGAATCCAATTCCAAGGAACAAATTTTCTGGGTCTCTGCTACTGTATAACATGGTGTGGCCACTGCCATTCTGCACAATGATATGTCCACTGCCATTCTGGAACATGGTCCTCTGGGGCTTTCTTCTCAAAGCAAAGTCTTTCACTTTTGAAATTTTGAGGCTGCAAAGGGTGGAGCCCTTCTGCTTCTTGTGATGCCCTCAAACCATCTTTTCTATTCTCCTGTCCCTTGCCAGCAATCAAGATCTCTAGTCTCTCTTTCTAGTTCAGTTTTACTAGAATGTACCTTCTGGCCAAATTCAAAACATTTTATGTCATTGCGCTGGGCTTTTTGCTCTTGATTCTCAAAATGATCTGGCTAAAAGCCCCCAACAGCAGCCATGCCATGACCACAGATTTACTCTGCCTTATGATTTCTTCTTGAAGATTAATTAATGTGCCATCCTTAATGTCAGTTTCAGGCAAAATCTCTGCACACAAAAAAATGGAGACACACTTTCTGCCAACTCATAACACACATCATCTGGAGTCCAGTAACCAATGCAGTCCTTCCTAGCAGAAAACTCCTGAGCCTGGTCTTTACCTGATTTCTGTCTTCTGAGCTCTGACCAGAATCTCCCATATAGTACAGCTTAATGTGTTCAAGCTCTACTGTTTTAGCCAGCATCTTCAAATCTTTCCCAACTCTTTCCCCTCCTACAGTCCTGTTACAAAGGCTCTTGAGCCACATGACCAGGAAATGTCACAGCAACAACCCAACCCTTGATATAAAATTTCTGTGTTCTTTACATTTCTCTTGTTGTTGAGACCAAATACCCAACACACAAAGTTAAAGAGGAAAAGATTTATTTGACTTACAGTTTGTAGAGTTTTCAGTCCATAATCAGCTGGCTTCAAGGCAGAATAGCAGAGGAGTAACAGTTCCTGGCTGCTGAAGCATCAAAAGCAAAAAGGGAATTTAACAGTGTCTTTCTGCCTCTTTTATCTTATTCAGACTACCCAGGGTAGATAGTACTCATGCCCTTAACTCCAGTGCCCTCAGGCCTAGCCCCACCATGAAGCAAACACACACTCTAGATTCACCCACCTCTGAAAAAGCAAGAGACATTGTGGGGACTCCCAAACACAAGCCACAACAGGTTCTATTTAAAACTTCACTTATATTTTCCACAATGTTTGTTGCAGGTATAATTCTAGCTCCACAAATTCAGGAACACATGAAATAGTATGCTGCTTTATCTTCTTTTAGTACTCTCAATTCTGATTTATTCCACCAAAACTGCTGAAGAAATATAATTTCACTTATTATTTGGGCTTCCATTTACCACCCTGTGCCAAGAGAAATTGTCAGTCATCTGAGCTAAGAAACCTGATATCTCAACAATTTTCCTTCAGATCGAGCTCTTTTCCTCTTCTGAGTCCACTTAGTGCAGAGGTTTTGATAAACATGGGCCTCAGGGGTTTTTGTCTCTTTTTCAGTATCTTTCATTTTTTCTTTTATTAAAATTTTATTGGTACATTTAAGGTATATAATATAATGACATTCATCATTGGGAATTTGTACCTTTACATAATCCATCTTGGTTCTTATTTTTTCCCCATTCTCCTGCCCTCTCTTTCAACCCCTCCACCCCTTCCTATCTACAAAGACTTTCTTTTAATATTTTCATTTTCTCATATTAACTCCATTCCCTTCTTTCTTTTACTCTACCTCTCACACTTCCCATTCCCCTTTGCACCTTTTCTTCCTGTTTTACATTATCTATTATAGCTTTTAGTCCTTATTTACACTTTCAGTTTCTCACACCAGAGAAACTATTTGGTATTTACACATGTGT
>NW_004624825.1:6831753-6846917 GCF_000247695.1 Heterocephalus glaber | reverse complement strand
CTTGATCTCCAAAGCAGAGAAAGACCCAACTGAAAAAGAGAACTATAGGCCAATCTCACTAATGAACACAGATGCAAATATCCTTAATAAGATACTGGCAAATAGAATGCAGAAGATCATCAAGAAGATCATACACCCTAAGTGGGATTCATCCCAGGGATACAGGGATGGTTAAACACATGCAAATCAATCAGTGTAATACATCATATCAATAGAGCCAAGGACAAAAACCATATGATTATCTCCATAGATGCAGAAAAAGCATTTGAAAAAAATCCAACATGCAATTTGATAAAAACCTTACAAAAAATTGGAATAGATAGTATCTACCTCAATCTGATTAAAGCCATCTATGAAAAACCAACAGCCAATATCATTCTAAATAGTCAAAAACTGAAATCCTTCACACTAAATTCAGGAACAAGAAAAAGATGTCCACTATCACCACTCCTGTTCAATATAGTCTTGGAAATATTAGCCACAACAATCAGACAAGAGAAAGAAATAAAAGGAATAAAGACAGGAAACAAAGTCAAATTGTCATTATTTGCAGATGACATGATACTGTATATAGAAGACCCAAAGAATGCCACCAAAAGTCTTCTAGACCTAACCAAATTCAATAGAGTAGCTGGCTACAAGGTCAACAAATAAAAATCAATAGCTTTCCTCTACATAAACAACAGACTTACTGAGACAGAAATAGGGCAAACAATTCCTTTCATAGTAGCATCCAAAAAACTGAAATACAAAAGAAGTCAATGACCTTTTCTCTGAAAACTATAGCACTCTGAAAAGAGAGATTGAAGATGATATCAGAAAATGGAATGACATCCCCTGCTCCTAGGTAGGAAGGATCAATAAAGTGAAAATGGCCATACTTCCAAAACTGCTATATAGATTCAATGCAATCCCAATTGAAATCCCAGGAGCATACTTCATGGAACTTGAGACAAAAATCCAAAAATTCATTTGGAAGAAGAAGGACCCGGAATAGGAAAAGCAATTCTAGGTAACAGAGACATGGCAGGGGGTATCACAATCTCCAAATTGAAATTATACTACAAAGCTACTGTGATAAAAACAGCATGGTACTGGTGAAGAAACAGACCTGAGAACCAGTGGAACAGATTAGAAGATGCAGAGACAACTCCATACCCACTCAGCCATCTCACCTTTGTTGAAGGTGTCAAACACCTTCACTGGAGGAAAGATAGCCTCTTTAATAAATGGTGCTGTTAAAACTGAGTTTCAACTTTTCAAAAATTAAAACTAGACCTATATCTCTCACCATGCATTAAACTAAAATTGAAATGGATTAAATATCTGAACATTAAAATAGAAATGTTCAATGTGCTGGAACAGAGGTCAGGTAGAACTCTTGAAGACATTGGTGTAGGAAAAGATTTTCTGAACAAAACCTCCATTGCTCATGAACTAACATCATCAACAAGTGGGGTCTCTTCTTATTAAAAGGCTTCTGCACAGCAAGAGAAACCACCAGCAGTGTGAAGAGGCAGCTCACAATGTGGGAAAAAATCTTTACCTGCTGTTCCTGAGACAAAGGTCTACTATCTAGAATCTATAAAGAACTTAAAAAGATCAGACCTCCCAAATTTAAAGACCCAAACTAAAAATGGGCATCTGAAATGAACAGACATTTTTCAGACAAAGAAGTAGAAATAGCAAATAAACATATGAAAAAATGTTCAACATCACTGGTCATTCCAGAGAGGAAAATGAAAAAAATGCTGAGATTCCACTTCACTCCAGAAAGAACGGCTGCTATCATGAAATCAACCAATAACAAATGCTGGCGGTGCTGTGGGGATAGAGGAACCCTGCTCCACTGCTGGTGGGAGTGCAGACTGGTGCAAGCACTGTGGAAATCAGTATGGAGATACCTCAAAGAACTAGGACTGGAAGTCCCATTTGACCCCACTATTCCACTGCTGGGTATCTTCCCCAAAGAATTAAAAGAATCATACCACAGTGATATATGTGCACCCATATTCATAGCAGTACAATTTGTAATAGCTAAATGTTGAAGCAGCCCAAATACCCGTCAACCGGATATTGGATAAAGAAAATGTGTTTTTTAAAAAATTAAATGGAGTACTACTCAGACATAAAAAATGGAGAAATTAGAGACATTTATAGCTAAATGGATGCACATTGAGGCGATACTCTTAACTGAAAGAAATAGGACACAAGTGTAAATACCAAATAGTTTCTCTAGTGTGATAATTTGAAAGTGTAAATAAGGACTAAAAGGTATGATAATGTGAAATAAGAAGAAAATGGGCAAAAGTGAAGGGGAAATAGGAAGGTTAGGTGAAAAGAAGGAAGGGAATGGAATTAATATGAGAAAATGAAAAAATGGAAACAAAGTCTTTGTAAACAGGGAGGGATGGAGGGGTTGAAATGAGGGCAGGGGAAGGGGGAAAAATAAGAACCAAGAGAGACGATGTAAAGGTGCAAATTTCCAATGATGAATGTCAGTATATTGTATACGTAAAATGTACCAGTGATTAAAATGAATAATTGATAACGTGAAATAGGAAGAAAAGGTCCAAAGGGGTAGGGGAAGTGGGAGTGGTAGCAGAAAGGAAAGAAGGGAGAGGAAAAATTATGAGAAATGTAAAAAATGGAAACAGTCTGTGTAAATAGGGAAGGTTGGAGGGGAGCAAAAACATAAGAGTGTCCAGCCTTGTTTTATTTTTAAATTAAAAAAATTTTTGAGTCAGTGTCTTGTTGCATTTTTGTACTGCCCCAGATGGGCTTGTACTTATGATGTTTCTTCCTCAGCCTCTCAGGGTTCAAGTATTATGGGAGTGAGCCACCATTACCAGCTTATTTTTTAAAAAGGATTATGCTACTCGTAAATAGTAAAAAATGACTGCTTAAGTAGTGTATTCCTTGTTCTCAGTGGGTTCCTGATAAGTAGGAGAAAGTATCCTTTGAATACAGTATTATTCAAGTGAGGATTATACAGTGTTTAGGTAACTGATCTGTCCTCCATGAGCTCCAGGATGACCTGTAGCCCTCAGCCTAATGGCAGAGAAAGACTCTTAGAAAGACTGCGAGAACAATGTTGAAGGCTAAAATTCATATTTTTACAAAACTTTATCCTATCTCTTGTATAAATTTTCCACCTCTGCTAAAATGTTAGATTAGATTCTTTTAAACTTGAAGATAGTTTGGCACTCCTTCTATGTAGTTCTTGCAATTATATATTAAAAATTTAATCTCAGGGTGTTCTATGATAATATAATGTAAAGGAAAAATTCCATGTACAACTTGTCATTTTTCCTTTAGAAAACTAATTTTCTTGTGGTCTCTTTGGTAACATATATTAAAAAAAGAAACCTGGTTTCTTTCTTTCTTTCTTTCTTTCTTTCTTTCTTTCTTTCTTTCTTTCTTTCTTTCTTCCTGTACTTCTTTCTTGTGATAGGGTCTTGCTATGTTGTTCAGGCTGGCCTTGAACTTACTATGAAGCCCACACTGGTGTCAAACTCATGGCAATTCTCCTTCAGCTTCCCAAGTGCTGGGATTATAGGGGTGTGCCACCAGGCCTGGCAGAAACCTGGTTTTCCTTACTTCTTTGCTAGCTTGGTGATGCCATCAGTTCTGGGCAATACCTAGTTTCAGGAAATCCTGTCTTTTAAAAATTTTCTTAATTTTTAAAACAATTTTTGTGATGCTGGGGATCAATCAATCTCATCATCTCACACATGCCTAGCCATAATCTACCACTGAATGAAACTCTCAACTCTCTCTTTGTTCTTTTTAATATTTCATACATATTTATATGTGTCCTTTCCACTCCCTTTTCCTTGTAATTTCCTTAGTTCCCACTCTTTTCCCTTATCTTCTCATTGGTCTGTGGGCATTAAGACTCCCCAGAAGCCATGAGGGAGATGTTCTATAATGCAAATCTGATAAAGTGAATGCTCTGTGATCACCTACTATACAGAGCTGGAATTTATTTTTCTTCTCCATATTTCTCACATAGGAGTGATGAAATCTTACTGTTTGTATTAGCTTGTATATATTGCTATCGTATACTGGTGAACCATATAAACCCTTGAGCACCAAAACCCAGAATCTCTGACATGATGCGAGATCTTTAAGAATTGATGTTTCTGGTACACATAGCACAGCGTGTCCCACAGTAAGTTTGGATCACTGGTTGCCACTCTGGAAGAAAAACATAGGACATTTGCTTAACTGCCTATGATAGGATGCAGTATCAGTGTGGGGATTGGAGTGAGGGGGTTGCTGATCTAGGAAGAGACTAAGAATGCTGAAAACTGAAGAATTTATGAAAATCATTTTCTGAGCTGAGCTAAACTGGCATGATATGTACTCTAATACCATTGATAATAATTTTTAATCCCAAGTCTATGGTTTTTGAGACAAACTTTAAAATCTCTCAATCTCTCTCTCTCTCTCTCTCTCTCTCTCTCTCTCTCTCTCTCTCATACTGGAGACTGAACTTAAGGCCTTACTTGTGCTAGGCAAGCACTATCCTCCTGAGCTGTATCTTCAGCCCCTCATTAATTTTTTTACAGACAAAGTTGTAAAATATATATTGGGTGATAACAAAATTTGATGGAGTCCCATCTATTTCTCTTTTTTCTTTTTGCTTAAATTCTTTTATTGGTACATTCTAGGTATGCAATACGTTTACCTTTATCATCGGGCACTTGTACCTGTACATGATGTATCTTGGTTCTTATTTTTTCCCCATTCTTTGTGCTCCCTTCCCTATTTACAAAGACTTTGTTTCCATTTTTTCCTTTTCTCATAATTTTTCCTTTCCCTTCTTTCCTTTCCCCTTCCCCTCTCACTTCCATCTATTTCAATATACATGCTGTGTAAATGGTTTTCAGAGGGATTTTGCCTATTTTTGAAGAATTTCATTTTTATTGCACTTTTCTGTTTACAGAAAAAGTATTAAAGAAAAGTGGAAGATTATGTAGAAATATTTGATCATATCTGAGGAATATTTTTATCAATGTCATTGGCAAAAATGTTTTTGTACATCTCAATTTAGGGACTAATGAAATCAGAAATATGAGTATTTTTTTTAAAGATGGGTGAGAGGTCTGTCTGTCTACCTACAGTTAAGACCAAACAAAAAATTTTAAAGCAAATATAGATTTGTCAATGTTATGATCCAGTAAACAGTGTTATCAGTTGCTAAACTATTCTTAAAGAAAGTGGGATACTCTTCATTCCTATAGATTGAGACTTCTACTTTTCTGTTATTGTTTTAATTGATTGATTATGTCAACTTGAATAATCAACACCTAACTAAATTGGCTCAAGGTAGTTCTGGATGTGGAAGACCCACCCTCATGATGATTGTGACCAGAATGCTATAAAAGGGAAACAAAGAAGGAAGACTTGCTTCTGTCTTCTTTGGAGGAGCTCCAGTCTTCACTTGCACATTGGACATCATCTCCTGGCTTGCAGTGCAGACTCTTTAGCCTTCCAGTGGAGATTGTTCAGCTTTCTGGCACAGACTCTTCAGCCTTCAGGTGCAGATTCTTTGGCCTCCTGATACAGACTCCCATAGGACACTACATGGAGCTCAGGCCTTCAACTGGATCTTCCAGATCTTCAGTGTGCAAATAGCCCTTTCTCATTCTTCCACACCTGACTCTGCGTGTGGCCGTAATAAGGCAATCTGTAAATTCTTATACATTTGTGTATCTCATATTATATTTGTTTGTCTAATAAACACTGACTGACATAGTTATAAACACTACATATCATTTCAAATGATTTTCAAAGTTGTTTATTGTATAAATTATAAGACAGTAATTATGCAAAAATTTAGGATATTGTAAAAAATGAAATGTAGTTTATGAAAATTACTTTGTAATTTAATAGTCTTAAGATAAAGAACTCAAAAATTAATTTCTTACTGTAGAAAAAGAAAATAAATCTTAGGTATTTATTTTCTAACAAATTCAAACATTGCAAATTAATAAGTATCATATCAGAGTGACAAAATTTAAGATATGCTTAGAAAATTATGAACGATGTGAAATTAAAAAAGCATGACAGTAGCAGCACCACCCCCTGGGACTCCTTGGGTCTGTGAGGAGCCAAGCTGCACAGGCTGCCAGCAGCAATGCCCCCGGGTATCCAGCCACTGCCCCCACCCCAGCTCCTCTGGTGGCCGGGCCCCACCAGCACCTGGATCCACAGCACAGGGAGTCATAAATGGCATTGTTCTGAGCTCCAGAAGATAGAGCAGAAGTGAACAACAGAGAGAGGGCCATTCTGAGGCTCCTTGATGAAAATTGAAGGTCATTGGAAAAGTGAAGAAAATCTCTGTAATAAAGGCACATCAGACCACCATATTTGGTAAGTTGGAGGGATCACCACCTCCCATCAGAACCTGGACTATCTTCAGGGGAAGGGCAGCTAGAACCTGTAGTAGAACCTTGCAGAGGTCAGCCCTGCAGGAAGTCAGGGAGCTCAACTTGGGCCTTGCAGCCAGAAATCAGCTTGAATCTCAGGGGACTCCTGCTGGCTTGCTGAGACTAATTGACTTAGATCTGGACATTGCTGCCCACTTTTTCTATTGTGACAGCAGAGACATGTCCTGAATGAGGCCCTCTGTTTTTATTTTTAATTTTTTAAAGTTATTTTTTCTCTTATTTTTAATTTTAATTTTTTATTATTTTAAATTAATTTTTTCTTTTTTCTTCTTTTCCTTTTTTCTTCTCTCTCTCACTCTTTCTCTCTCTCCCACCTTGTTCTTCATCTTTCTCCATTTTTGTTTCTATTCCTGTCCTATTTCAGATTTCTTTTTCTTCTTTTTCTTTTCTTCTCTCTTTTTCCTTCTCTTGATTGTTGGTAGTTTCATAGACAAGGGAATATAGTCTCTAGCTTTCCTAATGCTGTTAGTTTCTTCTGTTCTTGTCTTTTTTTTCATTTTGTATTTTCCTTTTGACTTCAACAGTTTTCCCAAGTTTGGGTGATCTTCCTGTGACCTCTGGCCTCACATCTAACCTTTCCTTGTCCTTGTACCTAACTATCCCTCCCTCTCCAACTCCTTCTAAGTCCTCATCCTGAAGGGCTAAGTTGCTATATTGAAGAGTTTATTCATTATGGACATATTTTGGGCTGGTCCTTGATTTTGATTTAATTCACATGGTTAAAGGTGATAGATTAATAGCTACCACAAATTGTCATTTTCTAAGCTGTGATTGATGCTATTGTTGTTGTTGATTGTATCATTTAGTCTAAGGTGTTATGATTAATCTAATCAGTTGTCCTTCCTTGCATACTGAGAACAAGATTGCCTAAGAGTCATTAGAGACTCAAAACCTAAAGACCAGCTATATCTGGAAGACACCTCTGAGAAGCAATCATTCCATGAGTTCTAAATACAAGCAACAAAGATACTTACAATAAGCAATATTGAAGTATCAACCCAGGAATTAAACCAAAATGAGCACCACCAACAAAAATATAAATGAGAAGACACCTAAGTAAGGTGCAAACCCAGACTTCCAGCTCACCAAAGGCCAATTTGGGGGGAAACAAGGTGGAAAAATCTAATAATCAACCAGTGGGACACCCTAAACTGATAGCAAAGGAAGTATCAAAACAGATGAATGAGGCTCTAGAGAAATTCAAAACAAATAATTTTCCAAATAACTCCAGAGATGATGAGCAGAATGAAAGAGATGATTAGACACTGTAGAACAGAAACAGAAAAAAATAGATGAGCTCAGTACCTGATGGAAGCCGTGAATGCCCAGCATAGGAAAGAAATGGAATCCACAACTGCTCAAAATAGGAAGGAAATGGAACTTGAAAGAGATTCAAACTGATACCCAGGAGATTAAAAACTGTATTTAAAATATTCACAGCAGAATGAGCCAATGTGACAATAGAATATCAGATATAGAAGACAGGATTGCATTTAGTGATCATGATAAGAGAGATTTCTTAAAAATAGTAAGGGATCATGAGAAATCAATCCAGCAGCTCCTAGATGATAAAGGCTTAGACAACCTTATCAAACAAAGGAAAGAAAAGGCTCACATTCATGCATTTAGGAAAGAAAAAGATGAAGTCACACCAGAACCAGCAGAAATCTAGAGGATCAATACCTACTTCGAGAACCTATACTCTAATAAAATGGAAAACACAGAAGAAATGGAAAGATACCCACATATATATGAATTACCAAATTTGAACCAAGACTAAACTAAAATAGAGGTGGATTACAGATCTAAATATTAAAACAGAAACACTAAACTTGCTAGAAGATAAGTTCGGTAGAACTCTTGAAGACGTTGGCATAGGAAAGGACTTTATGGACAAATCCTCAGTAGCACAGGAACTAGCAGAAAAAATCAACAACTGGGATCTCATCTTATTAAAAATTTTCTGCAGTGCAAGAGAAACCACCAACAGAGCTAAGAGACAACCTACAATGTGGGAAAAAATTGTTCCCACCTGTTCCTCAGACAAAGGTCTACTTTCTAGAATATATAATGAACTAAAAAAATCAGACCCCCAAATATAAAGACCCAATTCAAAAACTGAATTGAAACTGAAAATGAACAGACATTTCTCAGGCAAAGAAGTAAAAGCAGCAAATAAACATATGAAAAAATGTTCCGCATCACTGGTCATTTCAGAGATGCAGATGAAAACAACACTGAGATTCTACCTAAACCCAGGAAGAATGGTTGCTATCAATAAATCAACTGATAACAAATGCTGGCAGAGTTGTGAGGAGAAAGGAACCCTTCTCCTTTGTTGGTGGGAGTGCAGACTGGTGCAACCACTGTGGAAATCAGTATGGAGATACCTCAAAGAACTAGGACTAGAGGTCCCATTTGACCCAGCTATTCCTTTGCTGCGTATCTCCCCAACAGAATTAAAAGAATCATACCGGTGATATATGCTCACCTATGTTTATAACAGCACAGTTTGTAATGGCTAAAGCTTGGAAACAGCCCAATTGCCCATCAACTAGAGACTGGATAAGGAAGTGTTTTTTTTTTTTAAATAAAATGGAGTACTACTCAGCCAAAAAGAATGAGAAACTAGAGACATTTATAGCTAAGTGGATGAACATTGAGGCCATGCTCTTTTTAAAAATGAAAATAAATTTATTGCTTTTAAAAAACAAATTAACATTTATAACAAAGCCAAATTTGATTTTATCTAAATGTTAACAAAAGCCTAATACATTTCAGTAAACAAGAATTTCCAACTTACTGTATAAGTAAGAAGTCAAATAAACACTTGTCTTTAGTTAGTGGCAAACATCAGTCACTGCCATCTAATTCCAAAAATCCAGGCTGCTTTGCATGTAAGGGCAATTCAGCACACCAGTCACCCTTCTCTTCCCTACTAGAAATGCACTGAAAAGTTACAAGCTCAGAGGAGAGGCTGTACAGGAAGCAGGAGCTGAAGTCAAAATTCTATTACCCTGAGGGAAGTGGGGAAGGTAGTGTTATTATTTCTACCATGTCTACATAAAAAAACTGATCTTTAAAAAACAACTCCAGACAAGATTTCATTTATGGAATGTGGTGAACATGATCAGGTCCCCATTTTTAGTGTTTGACAGTATCTGGTCTCATGCTTATACTCAGTACTGGGAGAGATGCAAATACTATACCTTGGGCCTTCCCCAGTCACAGTGGCTTCTGCCCTATGTGGATTAGAAAGATGGCTCTCTTATCCCTAGAGATACTGGCTTGGAATTAGGACAAATGTAGGCAGGTACTGTCCACTCCAGGAAAGCTGAGTGCACAGTTTATTCTATAATGCATACATTAAGCTTTTTAGAGCTTTAGCAAGACTGTCAGTAACAAGTCACTTTTTTGTACCTAGGAAATATTTCTTAAACTTCTCCTGGGTTTGGTTCAAAAAAGTGACTAGGTCAAAAATCACTCTGTTACTCATGAAGACAAATGCCTCTAAAGTTACAAAGAGGAATGCAATTTCCCTCTAAAGTTACAGCACTTAGGTCCTATAGTTGAACATGTCTTCACACCATACCCTGTTTTTGGCCCCCATGTACACAGATGCATTGCACTGCTGCATGGCACACTCCATTTCAACTAGTTGGTGGCATCCGATGTTTAACTTTTCCTGATACTCAGTCTGAGAAACACAATCATAGAGTTCCTGGGCAGTAAATGTGACATGTTTATTTACCTCATACTTGATTAGAAAGTTATAGAGGGTCTCAACATCTTAATAATTACTGTTAGGGGCCAAAATCCTCTGAATTCCTTCAAGAATATGTTTCACAGCTGCCATTAACTTTTGAAGATATATAAATGCTTCTTCAAATGATGCTATTTTTGAATCAGTGAGAGCTGAATTTGAATTCAATCTTTGAAACACATCCATGCTGTTCTGCTATATTGTAATCCAAACATTCTTTAGGACAGACCAGATTTCTTGATGCCTGTTGGACTGGGAAAGACGAGAACATGAGAAAACAGTGATTTCTTGGCTATGAGACTTCATCAAAGGAGTGTCTTCCTCCATTTTACTCATCGTGTTTTCTGAAGAATTTGGTTTAAGTTTTGTCTTGACCTCTGCAAATGTCTGTAGTAGTCTGCTTATATGAGCAAAGGCCTGTGGAAGAATACCATCATAATTCTACCTTATACTGAAAGCATATAACAAGCTTTTAGAATCTTGAAGCAAGAATTTCACAGTTGTAAAGTACACTGCATTATTAGCTTTACAAAGATTTTCATACAGGCTCTCAACAGTTAAAAGTAAGTTCTTTTCCATAACGAATCCAAATACAGGCAACCAATGTTTTCTAAAGCACTGTAGTAAATGTATTAGATAGAGTCCATGGTGGTTTCAAGTGCAGCATCTCCATCCAAAGGTTCCCAAGAGCAATTTTCATTTCTGTTTCTAATATTGAAGATAAAGCTGTTCCAAGAGATCTTTCAAGATCAGATAGAATGTGTTCAAGTACAATGGACAGTCCAGAATTGGCAGATTTCTCCTCAGAGGCCTCTTCTACAGGTTTTGCTTCTGCTTTCAATTGTTGCTTAGATGTACAAGGCTGATGACACACATCTGTGTTCAGAAATAAGGTTAATAACTCTGCATTTAATTCTTCTTTATTGAGTGACTTCACAACACTTATGAAGCCTTTGCTTCTTAAATGTTTGTCATCCGAGCAGAGAATTACAAGAGAACTGGGGAATAATTCCTGGTACTGAAGGCAGCCTTTTAATACTTAATCATCATTCTCCTCACTCAATCCATAAAGCTTTTGAGAAGCAAGTTGTATTGATTGACCCCATAGCTTTCTGTCTTGGCTTTTAAGTCTGTCATCGATGAAATGAACTGCAGTTATAGCTTTGTGCTGGGCATGTTTTAGTAATTTTCCTGCCTTCATTCAATCTAACTTTTGCACAACAACAAAAGGAATTATTAATACAAGTCTGTCAAAGCCTGATATTTCTGTTGTCTTCAAAATTCTAACAAATTTAACTCTGTCTCAAAATGTAAAGGAAGGACTGGGGATGTTGGTCAGTGCCCATTGGGTTAAGTCCCCCCAACCACAAAATAAAAAGAATTGGGGCCCAGGTTGTAGCTCAGGGGTAAAGTGCTTGGCTAGCATGCATGGGTTCAATCACCAGCATGACAAAATCAAATAAAATAAGTGGTTTTCTTTTGTATTTTTGTTTGAATTAATGTAATAATCCTACAAATGTTGATGAGGGTGAGGGGAAAGGAACACTTCTACATTGTGGGTGGGAATGTAAACTAGCACACCCCTATGGAAATCAGTGTGGAGATTCCTCAAAAGACTAACAATAGAAATTCCATTTGACCCAGCTATTCCCCTTCTAGGTATCTTCCCCAAAGAGTTACAAGTCATCATATTACAGGGTTACATGCATACCCATGTTTATAGCAGCACAATTCATAATAGCTAAATCTTGGAAACAGCTTATATGCCCATCAACAGATGAATAGCTAAAGAAAATGTGATATTTATGAACAATGGAGTACTACTCTGCCATAAAGAAAGATTAACTTGAGGCATTCATCGGCAAATGGATTAAGTGAGATAAATCAGACACAAGTTAAACATTGCATTATTTCTCTTATATGAGAAACTTAAAGTATATATATTTATATATACAAATAAAGAATAAAACAATATAAACAGGAGATCTTTTCCAAATGTTTGGGGAAATAAGAGATGAAGGGGAGGTGGGAGAGAGGGAAGAAAAAAGGAACAGAGTGGTGGTGGTGAGGAATTGAAGGGAAAAGAAAATGCTGATGAAAACAGAGCTTTTGCAACAACTGGAAAGGGGACCAAGCATTGAAGAGAGCAGGGAGGGAAGGGAGGGGTATGGGATGAAAGAAAAATCAAGATGCACTGTGTGTGTGCACCAGCTCCCTGCAGTGAATGTAATCATTATGTACTGTGAATGTGTAGTAATCAATTTTTAATGTAATGTGAAAATTGACATAAAACTCCTCTCTTCTAGTTCTTCATAAAATAAAAATATTTTTCTAAAGTAAAAAAAAAATTCTAACAAATTTGAAATGATTCATGAGGATATTTGTGTCAATAACAATTAGCAGAAGCTTTCTGCCTGAAACAGTATTTGTGGCAGAAGAATGTATATCATCTTCCACCAAGTCAATTTCCATACTCATTAACTCTCCTTAACCACAGTCATTTCCACTCTCATTAACCACAGGTAAATCCACACTTTTTCTCACACATGCAGCATGAAGCTCTTCTACTGTCTGCATCTCTTGAGCAGTGTCTTGTATATTTTCAGGTGACACTGAAGAACATGGTGCTTCAAAACTGAGAAAGGTTTTCCTTAGAACTTGAATCATTTCTTGATGCTTATATTTTCTTTTATAATCATGAACAGTCTGCTTATTTGTAGAATCTAAAAGTAAATGTTCAGCTTTATGCCTGGTCAAATTTAATGAAACCCGGGAGCCTTCTGGGAATTCTCTTGCTTCCTGCTTAGTCTTTACCTTACTAGAAACTAAATTGAAGACATTTTCTTCTACAAATTTCTACAGGGTATTACAAGATTTGACTGGACTTTTGAAGCTTTTCTAGAGTCAGCTTCATGAATAATTTTGGAATAATCTTGATCAAATTGATTTTTCTTATGTTTACATTTTTCAGAACTGTCTCTAAATTTGTTTCTTTCTCTCTTGAGTTCTTTCATTGTCTCTGTCTGAGAAAGCAGGTGAGGCCATTTCTTTTCCTTGCCTGGAGGCCATACTCTTAAGTGAAATAAATAGGACACACATGTATAAATACTGAATAGTTTCTCTGGTGTAAAAAACTAAAAGTGTAAATAAGGATCAAAATGCATAATTGATACTGTGTAATAGGAAGAAAAAGTCTAAAGCAGTAGGGGAAGTGGGAGAGGTAGGGGGAAGGAAAGAAGGGAAAAGAAAAAATATGAGAAAGGGAAAAAAATGGGAAGAAAGACCGTAAACAGGGAAGAGTGGAGGGGGTGAAGGGAGGGGAGGGGAATGTGGAAAAAATAAGAACCAAGATACATCATGTAAAGGTAGAAGATCCCAATGATGAATGTAACTGTATTAAAAAAAAATCAGATGTTACCCCCCCCAAAGTTCTAAACACCCCAATTACAATCAGTGAAATTGAAAACATAAATAAAAATTTACCAACACAGAAAAGCTCAGGTCCTGATGGCTTCACTGCTGAATTTTACAAGATATTTACAGAAGAACATTGTCACTACTCTTTAAACCATTCAATGAAATTGAAAGGGAAGCAATACTCCCTAATTTATTCCTGGAAGCAAGTGTTGCTTTGATTCCAAAAGCAGTGAAAGACTTAACCAAAAAAGAGAACTATAGGCCAATCTCCCTAATGAACATGGATGCAAAAATCCTCAATAAGATACTGGCAAACAGAATACAGAGGATCATCAAGAAGATCATACACCCTGACCAAGTCATGTTTATCCCAGGGATGCAAGGATGGATCAACATACTTATATCAATAAATGTAATACACTCTATTAAGAGAGCCAAGGCGAAAAACCATATGATCATCTCAATAGATGTAGAAAAAGCATTTGACAAAATCCAACACACATTTATGATAAAAACCCTACAAAAATTGGAATAGTCTTTACCTCAATCAGATAAAAGCCATCTATGAAAAACCAATAACCAATACCATACTAAATGGTCAAAAACTGAAATCCTTCACATTAAAACGAAGAGCAAGACAAGGATGTCCACTATCACTGCTCCTGTTCAATATAGTTTTGGAAACATTAGCCACGGCAATTAGATAAGAGAAAGAAATAAAAAGAATAAAGATAGGATATGAAGAAGTCAAATTGGCATTATTTGCAATGATATGATACTCTATGTAGAAGACACCAAGAACTCTACCAAAAGTCTTCTAGATTTAATAACCAAATTCAGTAGAGTAGTTGAATACAAGGTCAACACACAAAAATCAATTGCAATTCTTTTCACACACAATAGCATCCAAAACATGAAATATCTAGGAATCAACCTAACAAAAGAAATCAAAGACCTCTTCTCTGAAAACTATTTCACTCTGAAAAAAGGGGTCAAAGAGGATATCAGAAAATGGAAAGACATCCCTTTTTCCTGGGCAGGAAAAACCAATATAGTGAAAATGGCCATATTTCCAAAATTGTTCTATAGATTCAATGTGATCTCAATTGAAATTCCAACAGTATATTTCACAGAACTAGAGAAAACAATCCAAAAATTCATTTGGAATCAGAAAAGACCTAGAAGAGTAAAAGCAATTCTAGGTAACAGAGACATGACAGGGGGTATTACAATCTAGAACTTGAAACTATACTACAAAGCCACTGTAATAATAACAGCATGGTACTGGCAAAGAAACAGACCTGAGGACTAGTGGAACAGATTAGAAGATGCAGAAAAAATGCAGACACACTCAGCCACCTCATCTTTGACAAAGGAGTCAACCATCCTCACTGGAGGAAAGGAAAGATAGCCTCTTTAATAAACAGTTCAGGAAAAAATGGGTTTCAACTTGCCAAAGATTAAAACTAGACCTATATCTCTCACCATGCACTAAACTAAAATCAAAATGGATTAAAGATCTAAAT
>NW_004624825.1:6812670-6823469 GCF_000247695.1 Heterocephalus glaber | reverse complement strand
ACAGGGTAAAGAAAATGTGTTTTTTTTTTTTTTTTTTTTAAAAAAAAAGGATTACTACTCAGCCATAAAGAACGATAAAATAGAGACCGTTATAGCTAAGTGGATGCACATCGAGGCCATATTCTTAAGTGACATAAACAGGACATATGTGTAAATACCAAATAGTTTCTCTCGTGTGAGAAACCAAATGTGTAAATATGGATCAAAGTGTATAATTGATATTGTGAAATCGAAGAAAACTTCTAAAGGGGTAGGGGAAAGGAAAGAAGGGAAAGGAAAAAAATATGAGAAAAGCGCAAAATGGAAACAAAGTCTTTGTAAATAGGGAGGGGTGGAGTGGTTGAAGGGAAGGCAGGGGAGTGGGGAAAAAATAAGAACCAAAATACATCATGTATAGGTTCAAGTTCCCAATGAGAATGTAACTGTAATATATACCTAAAACATGCCAATAAACTTAATGAAAAAAATAGGATTACAGTACAATGTTATCTATATAAGCACTCTAATGGATGTGTCAACTAAAAATCATGCATGTGAAATACATGGAATTCTATATTGTCATCTAAAATTTTTTTTCAGGAGTATAGAATAAATCTGGCTTTTCTAATAGTTCATTAAAATATATAAAAGTATTTTATTTGACTACAAACCAAGTATTTGTCAACAATATCTTATCTTCAAGCAAAGCTAACAACATTTTATCTATTATCTTTGTTAATGCATGTAAGTATACCATTCAGAACAAATGATCTAGAATCCCATTGTCTTGAGAACTGGCCAGACTACAGCTATAGCATTGTGTCAAATGACGGACACCATCCCTTAATAAATATTTAAAAGCTGTTTAAAAATTTATGTGCTCATTATCTTATATATTTTGCGTATGTAATATATATTAAACATTTTGATATATTTATATTAGCTAACATGATCATTACAACTCAGAACAATATAAAAATAAAGTTCACCAGTAATTCTAATATAAGGTGATCGTTGCTAAAATTTCCAAACTAAAAAAAAGTATGCAGTTATATATAGCTAAGGGTTTTTGTACATATAAATATGCATTACAAAAGAGAATCATATCTTAAAATAGGTTGGTATTCTGCTTTTTGTATATACCAATATGATATAGATATATTTTATTATTAAATTTTTAGTCACATATTTTTATCATCATTATTTTTATGGTACAAAGGGATTGAACCTAAGTCTTCATGCTTGCTAGACAAACGCTCTAACACTGAGTTGCATCCTCAGCCCTTTCTCTTTTTCTCTTTATTTTTGAGATGAGGTCTCTATAATTCAGGCTGACATGGAACTCATTTTGTAGCCCCTGCTGGCCTTGAATTTATGGTGATCTTCCTGCTTCAGCCTCCTGAGTGCTAGGATTACAGGTGTGTGTCACTGTACTTGGCTTCTATTTTATTTTTTACTTTCAGATGACAGTCTCTAAATTGGTCAAGCTGGTCTCAAACTTGTGATCTTTTTGCCTCAGTCATCCAAACAGCTGGGATTACAGGCATGCACAACTGCATTGGGGTCACATATTAGTAACTCATTTATAAATATACTATAGTGTTAAAACTTGATTTAATTTGGTGGATATATGTTTAGTCACCCAAATTTACTAATAGGAAGTAAGCTATAATATATTATTGCACAATTTTTGGATTATTTTCTTAATAAAATCTTTTATGGACAAAGATTTGTTGCTACATAAAGAGTAGTTACATTCTTAAGGTCCCTCTTAGTACTGTCATGATGGCAATTAAATACATTCTGTGGATTTCAACAAATGTCCAATAAGATTTATTTATGTGCAAAAGTGTGTAATAGCATATGATCTAATATAGCATCATACAGTAGTTTTACTTCACTTAAGTTCTCTATGCTCTGTCTGTTTATTCCTTCCTCCCCTTAACCTTTGGGAAGCACAGATGGTTTTGTTCACTCCAGTTTTGCCACTTACAGTGTCATGTAGTTGGAATCATGAAGTATGTTGACGTTTGAGATTAGCTCCCTACTTTTTTTCTTTTTGTACCAGGGATTGAACTTGGGTCCTTACGCTTGCAAGGCAGGCGGCGGAACCACTGAGCTGAATCCCCGGCCCTGAGCTCCCTTTACTTTGATATACTACACATTGTCTGGATATAACACAGTATATTCACTCACCTATTGATTCATCTATCTTTCTTGCTTCTAAGTTTGGTAATTATGAATAAGGTTGCATCCGTGTGCAGATTTTTGTGCAATTTGTTTTCAACTCCTTTGGGTAAATACCATGAAGAGATTGCTTAATTGTATAATAAAAGTATAATAAGTTTTGTAAGAAATTGTTAAACTGTCTTTCAAAGTGGCCATATCATTTTGCATTCTTAACTATAATGAATAAGAGTTTCTGCTGCTACAATCTCTACAGGATTTGTTTTTTTAGCATTTTGGGTTTTGAACATTTCAGTACTGTGTAGTTCTTTTTCTTTTAATTTTTTTTGAGGAAACTCCGTACTGATTTTCTTAGTGGCTTTATTAACTTACACTCCTGCTAGCACTTTGGAAGAATTTCTTTTCCTTCTCATCCTTGACAGCAATTTTTCTTTTCTTTTCTTTTTTAATATTATTAATGATAGCCATCCTGACTGGGGTAAGATGGAATCTCAATGTAATTTTGACTTACATTTCTCTTTTGGCTAAAGATGTTGAAAAGTTTTTCATTTACTTATTGGTTATTTATACTTCTTTTGATAAGTGTCTGTTAAATTCGTTTGCCTACTTATTGGCTGGGGTA
Organism: Heterocephalus glaber; assembly: GCF_000247695.1. The sequence continues at coordinate 6,820,681 of NW_004624825.1, read as the reverse complement.
TTTGATGTTTTTTGTGTTAATTTTTAAATATATTCTATATGTAATGCTCTGTCAGAGAGTAGCTGGCAGATATTTTTCCATTATGTAGTCTGTCTCCTCATTCTATTAGGTGCTTCCCTTGACATGAAGAAACTTTTTAGTGTGATGTGCTTCCATTTGTTGATTCTTGCTATTAATTCCTGTGCTATTATACTCCTTCATGAATTCTTTGCTTTAACGATTTCTCCTATCTTTTTCTACCATTGCTATGGTTTATATCTAAATGGGCCCCAAAGTCTGATGTGTGTGGAGGATGATTGAATAAGGGGGTGCTGTACTCAGCAAGAGATTAATTTATTAATCAGTTCATAGCTGAATGTGCTGTTAGGTAGTGGGGCCTCATTGGAGGTGGGTCATTTGAGGCATGACTTAGAAGATTGTGTTCTTGTTCCTGGCTTCTACTTTCACTCTGCTTCCTTGCTTCCATGGATTGAACATCTGTCCCTCTATCAAGCCCCACTGCCACCCTGTTTTGGCCTTGGAGGCAGCTGAAACCTTGAGCCAAAATGCACTGAAACTGTGAGTCAAAATGCATCTCCATTGAAGTGGTCTGGAAGTCATCTTTCAAGAATCCTTTTTTTTTTTTTTGAACGATGGGAAAAATGTGTTTGACATGAGGCCAAGGTTGTTTCTGGGGAGTTGATGGCAATGTGTCTTTTAAAAACAAATTAGATTTCAAATTAAAGAATAAATTACTTATTATATTCTTGTCAGGTAATAGGTTCTTAATAAACATTGGATAATGTCATATGTTTGATGAAGTAAAAAAAACAAAATAAATCTCTCCATAAAAGTTGTAGGTATCATGTATTGCATCCCAGAAATAAGATAGCAACGAAGACAGGCAGTTTCACAGTTTCAGGTCTTGTAAGTAAATTTTTGATCTATTTTGAATTGATTTTTGTACAGGGCAAGAGTTAGGCATCTTGTTTCAGTCTTCTACATATGGATATCTAGTTTTCCCAGCACCATTTGTTGAAGGGCCTGTCTTTTCCCAAACATATATTTTTTATTCTTTCTTCCAGAATGTTTCTGTGTCCTGTATTCTGTTCCATTGATCTATATGTCTATTTTTGTGCCAGTATAATGCTGTTATGGGTACTATGGCTTTGTAGTATATTTTAAAATCAGGTTTTGTAATATTATACCTTCAGCTTTGCTCTCTTTATGAATAATTTCTTTGGCTATTCTGGGTTTTTTGTGTTGCCATACGAATTTTAAGACATTCTTTTAGTTCTATGAAGAATACCATTCAAATTTTGATGGGGATTGCATTGAATCTGTAGGTCACTTTTGGTAATATGAACATTTTAACACTATTAGTTTTGTCAATCCATGAACATGGGAAATCTTTCCATCTTCTAGTATTTTCTTCAATTTCTTCCTTCATTGTCTGTGATTTTTCCATATTTTCCCTTATTTTGTGAGGTCAATCTTTCTGTATTTATTAGTTTTGAAGCCATTGTGAGTGGAATTGTTTTCTGATTTGTTTCTCATTATTGGTGCATAGAAAAACTATTGATTTTTTAATATTCATTTTATTTCTTGTGTTATTGTGTTTTTAATTCCAAATTCCATTTACTCACTGCCTGTACATAGAAAAATGATTGAGTTTTCTATATTAACTTTGTATATTAACTTTATTAACTTTTCACCCAGGATAGTCAAATAAATTTCAAGTAAAAAGAGTAAGGCTGAAGGTATTATAATACCTGATAGCCTTGCTATCGGTGCCTATATGTCCCACCCTTTTCTTAAATTGAGAGTTTCCTGTTATAATAAATTTTCAGACTTTTGTGCATAGATTATCATGTTTTTCTTTCATTTCTATGAAGAAAACAGTTTTATGCCACAATCTCTATGCATTTTCCTTATCTTATAGATTTATCCAGGACTTTCAATATAATACTGAACACATTGAATTGATGTTCCATAGTATTTTTGTTATGCTTTACTGTGAATATTTCCACAATATTGTGCATTTATAAATATTTAAAAATCATTATTTTGTTTAACAAAACACATATCAAATCATTCATGCTACCTAATACACATTCCACTTGAAAGTTTTCTCAATTTTAACAAAAATAGATTTGTAGCATACTTTGCAACTTGTGTGTTATGTCTAGGAGTTTAGTTTTATTTAATATTTATTTTATTTTTTGATATAATTCTTAAACTGGTTTCCTTAGATTGTGTGTGAATCTGTATCATATTCATTCTTTTGTTTTTAAAATTAGTACATGTTTGTAGTAGGAGGGAGGGAAGCGGAAGGTTATGAAAAAAACAATTTGCATTTTTGAAGTTTATTGTGGTATCATATATGGTCACATAGAGGTCTCTGTGGGCACTCTGAAAACAAGGAAATAGTCTGTTCTTTGTGTTTTAGAGTATAATACTATTTAGATTGACTACTATTTATATATTTTGGGTTTTTAATGTCTTTGCATTTTTGATCTCTCTTCTTCCCTCCTACTTCTCTTATGAGACTCATTTCAGCTTCTAGGATTCTGAGTGACAACTCCCTTGGATAAAAGAGCTCATATTAGCCATCCTAAGTGTCTGTAGTATCATTTGGTCAGTTCTCCCCTGTGTGCCAATTAGCTGTATCTCCCTAAATAGTAGCATTTTTACAAATGCTTATGTAGAGAGTAGTGCTAGTTGTAACCAGAAGATGGTTGAATATGATTAAGTCTGGAAATAGTTACATCCTTGGTCTTTAAATGAGCACATTGGTGACAACTATAGAAAGAGAGTAGATATTGGAGTGTAGTGTTGAAGTCCCAAAGGGCTAGTGTTAAACAGATGTTTCTAGTGAGATGGCCATTTTGTATAGAAATCAATTAAATGCTACCTTTAACCATGCAGCTGAAACTAGGATGGAAGCAGCTTCAGCTGAGCTTAATGAGTGCGAATCAATGCAATGAGAAGAAATACAACATGAAGTTAGAAACTGAAATTACTTTCCTTTCAAACTTTCTTTCTATTGCAGTGTGAGATCCAAAAAAAGGGAAATAGACTGTTTGGGAGCCAATGTCTTAAGTGTGTATAGAATGCACTTGGATTAGTTCTGGGCTTCATTGCATTATTTTGACATGAAGACAGTGCCTTTGCTTTATTCATTAGACAGCAGTAAGAACAAAGTCTTTTTAATGAGAAGCTGAAAGCCTCCATGTGGATCAAGATGATAGCTGTCTGAGAACTCAACCAAGGTGCTTTGAATGCAGATGGTGCATGGATTTGTGTTCTACTATTTTTATTTAAAAAAGTAGAAGTAATTATGGTTGAATTTGACATTGACTATGAAACCCAGGTGCTTGTGACCCTTGACAAATGTGCCTTCTCTCACATTAAGATCTGCCTGATGTGCTGAGAATAGAATAGAGGGACCCAGAAAGGAACTAAAGCACATCATACAATTGGAAAGTAACGAGAAAAAAACAAGGTATTCTCTGTATATTGGATAAGAGGCAGACCAGAGCATCGATATGAGTTCTTCAACATACTGTTGGTTGCATTACTTCTATCTTGTTTTAAACTTCTCTAGCAATTAAAAGCAGTTAATAATACCAACTTTCATGGGTTTTTACAAATATCAAACAAGCTAGGGTATGTAAAGGAGCAGTTGTGTTCTGTCGCACACGGTAATTACTGTTTTGTTTCTGGTTGTTATCATTATTTCCATAGACAACTTATCAACCACTTCACCAAGTTGCTTCCAGTTATTCCCCGTTTCAATAATTCTTTAAGCTCAAATGTGAATCTGTATATCTACATAAATTAGATCTAAGTCTTAGTCTGCAGTACAGATTTTGATTATTCTCTGAAGACAGCCCTGACCAAGATGATTCATGGATATCATTTGTTTCAGAAATAATATGATCTAACTAGTTATTTGTATTTTTAAATACAGTACATTTTTATTATTTACATTTTATGTGTGTGTACAAATGTAGAAGCCTTGCAGTAATTAATATATTAAAGCTTCAATAAGTTTTCAGTGTCCATTGGGCATGGCAAAGATTTGTTGATCGATTACAGGTGATTATGATAAATAACAAAATAAATGATACAGCAAATGTACAACAATATGCTAAATGAATCACAGAAGCAATTAGAGAAGAGAGAAATTAATGTGACGATAAAGACTTCTATGGGATACAAAACATAATTATCTGCTAAGAAAGGACAAGACAATAAATACAGTAACAGTCCAGTGAGAAGAATGTCATTAGGGTGAACTTCATTACGTACTGGAATAGTTTTGCATTATAAAAGAATAAAAATGTTATTTTTGAAAGGATTAGTTAACATCACTGGCCTCAGTCCCTTTATTTTACAAATAATGAAAATTAAAGGAGTGATTTGAGTGTGGAGGGGGTACAAGAAGGAACTTACTGAAGTTCCCACAGGCATAGGGCTAGGACTCGATTCTGCTGTTCCGATTCCAAGTGCAATGGTTTCTCTACCTTCTCATGAACTGTGAAATGTTAACACGGCTTGGACAATTTTCTATAAATTTCAGTAATATAAAATTTTGTTTGCTACATTGTATTTATTGAATTCACATTTAAATTCTCTGACATAAATCTCTTTTCTGATTTTGTCTTTACTAAGTGATCATAGATCAAACTTTGTAACATCTTCTCTGACCTGGACTGCTACAGTGGGATATTTGTAGGGCTTCCACATTATTTTCTCTCTTTTCTTGTCCTCTCTTTGTAAGTACTTATATGCCATATTCCATCAAAGGCCTCTCTTTACATTAATCTCCCTTTCTTTAATTTCTTTTGTGATTCAATTAGCATATTATTATATAGTTACTGTATCATTTATTTTCCATTTATCATAATCATCTTGAATCAATATACAGGCTGGATGCAGTGGTTCAAGCCTCTAACCCCACAACTTGGTAGCCTGAGACAGGTGGATCATTGCGAGTTCAAGGACAGCATGGGCTACATAGTATGTTCAAGACCAGCCTGAAGTACATAGCAAGACCTTGTCTCAAAAAGCCCCCCCAAAATTAATCAACATTTACCAGATATCTACCATGCCCAGTGTGCACTATACAGTTATTGAAGTATTAAAAGTGAATATCATTTGAAAAATTGGGATAGAACGAAACTTAATGAGAGTAACAACATGCAATATAGAAGCAAGGGGTTAAAAAAGTAGTGAGAAATTTTCTGAGGTTTCGGGAACTACATGGGTTCAGCAACAAACCATGAGAGAAAAATCAAGATTATTTCTGTTTCTACTCATAACCTTTCTTCAGAATCATGCCCTAGTTTCACCTACTCTTTGTCTCCAAATCTAAAGCATTCTAGCAAGTTTTAGAAATTAGAAGAAATGGCTTGTAACAAGTTACTGTGTATTTTCTGATTCTAGAATTTAAAGTGTTATGAAAAAGTATTTTGGCTCTGTGAGGTATTTTTTCTTTACAATTTTACTCTTGTGTAGTTGTTAATGACTCCCCACAAAGTGTGATTATCATTATTGTCTCTTTCAGGTAATATGAGACACAGCTCTGCCCTCTGGGGCAATGGATGGAGCCAACCACTCTGTGGTGTCTGAGTTTGTGTTCCTGGGACTCTCCAATTTGTGGATAATCCAGCTTCTTCTTTTCCTCTTTTCTTCTGTGTTCTACATGGCAAGTCTGACGGGAAACCTCCTCATTGTGTTCTCTGTGACTTCTGACTCTAACCTACACTCACCCATGTACTTCCTGCTGGCCAATCTCTCATTTCTTGATCTGGGCATTTGCTCTATTGCAGCTCCCAAAATGATTTATGACCTTTTCAGAAAACACAAAACCATCTCTTTCGGTGGCTGCATAGCTCAGATCTTCTTCATTCATGCTATTGGGGGCACAGAAATGGTGCTGCTCATAGCCATGGCCTTTGATAGATATGTGGCAATATGTAAGCCACTGCGCTACTTGACCATCATGAGCTCACGAATGTGCTTTTCAATTTTGGCGACAGCCTGGATCCTTGGCCTCATCCACTCAGTGGCCCAGTTGGCTTTTGTTGTAGACTTGCCCTTCTGTGGCCCAAATGTACTGGACAGCTTTTACTGTGATCTTCCTCAGCTCATTAAACTCGCTTGCACAGAGACTAATCAACTGGAGTTCTTGGTCACAGCCAACAGTGGACTAATTTCTGTAGGGTCCTTCTTCATTCTGATCATTTCTTACGTCTTCATTCTGGTCACTGTTCGGAAACACTCTTCAGGTGGTTTATCCAAGGCTCTATCTACTTTGTCAGCTCATGTCACTGTGGTGGTTTTATTCTTTGGGCCATTAATATTCTTCTATACCTGGCCCTTCCCTTCATCACACTTGGACAAATTTCTTGCTATCTTTGATGCAGTTCTCACTCCTTTTCTGAATCCTGTTATCTATACCTTCAGGAACAAGGAGATGAAGGCAGCGATGAGGAAACTTTGCTATCATCTTGTGAGTTACAGAAAGTTGTCATAAATACTTAAAGATAATCAAAATGCAGGTCTATGTGCATTGGCAATGGAAAAATAAAGTGATGGAAATTTTAGACCTCTATTGACTTTGTGGACTGAGTACATTTAAGTATTTACTATGTTGTCAAGTATCTCTAGTACCCTAATTAGTGTAGATAAAGGAAGCTACCATTGGAGCCTTCTATGTTTCAGGCCCTGTGCTGGATGCTTAATATAAAGTATTTAATATTCATGCTAACTCTGAGAAGTGAGTGTATTTTTCAAAACAGAAATTAAGAAATGCTTTCTGCTCATTCTCTTCATAATGGCTATATAAAATATTTGAAATGAAAGCATATTTTACCTTAATATGCTAATTCCAATATCTTTTTTTGGTACTGGGGATTGAACTTGGGACCTTGCACTTGCGAGGCAAGCAGAGGCACTACTGAGCTAAATCCCCAGCCCTACTTCCAATATTCTTAATCCCTCAAAAGCTGCCAAATAGAGAACATGTTTAGCAATTTAGTGTTGGAGATTAGTGCTTTATTCCTTTTCACTCTTATACTTCCTTTTTTTGAATTGGTTAATGTTATTTTCTCTAACTATCTGCCAAAGGGCGGTAACAAACACTTCATTTGATCCCACTCACTCTGGCTTGAGAAGTATACAGTGTCATGTTGCATCCTTTGTCTTTTGGCTATTAGAAAATTGTTGATTGTACAATAGAATTGGGGAGTTATAGAATTGAAATGCAAAACATCTTTGTTCTAAGCTGTGTATCTTGTAGATGATAATGGGAACAGAAATATTTAATTATATATCTAACAGGGAGAACCAGGTTTCTTTATTTTTCAATTAAAAAATCAAAAATAAAATCTATGATTTCTTGTTCATTTGGGTTCTTGAGCCTTCTGCTAATAGATGACCCCTATGGCTTTCAAATGCCTTTATATTTCTGACTGGAATGATAGCAGAGGTGATAGAAGTTAGCTCATTACTCTTTTCATTGGCATCACTTTCACATGACTATTTGTTACTTCCAAATTGTTTCTTTATTTTCAGCCCAATAATAAATTTCTTGGATCAGGTTTTAGTTATTTTATAACTATGATTTATCCTCACAAATACCCGTCTCATCTAAGGTTGTTATTTATGTCACTTACCAAAAAAGAATACACAATTAAGCAGTATTTCTGTCTGCTTTATTATTTAAGTGGACTCTAAGTGGCTTCACCATCACACTTTTAGGGCTACTAAATTTGGACACTTCCTTATAAATGTTTCAAAAATTTCAGGCATGAATATTGCCTTTATGTGTTTGTGTGCATGTGTTTTGTTAGTGGATGATGATTTCCTTGGCTGAACAGTTGGGGCATGTTAGAAGATTTGAGACTTTGAGATAATATAAGCCAGAAAGAAAATTTTTCTGATTAATAAACAAACTATTAATGTATAAACTGATAACTATAATAACATTAGACTGTTATATCCCTGCAGGTTTGAGATTTTT
>NW_004624825.1:6794014-6804672 GCF_000247695.1 Heterocephalus glaber | reverse complement strand
AAAAAAAATGGAAACAAAATCTATGTAAATAGAGAAGGGTGGAGGGGGTGAAGGGCTCACAGGTAATGGGGAAAAAAATGGGAAACAAGATACATCATGTACAGGTATAAGCACCCAATGATAAATGTAAACATATTGTATACCTAAAATGTACCAATAAAAGAATAAAAAAATTCATAAAGTTAATATATTAGTATACTGAACAGGGAAAAACTAAAATCATTTTTTCTAAAACTTGGAAAGATAAAAGGTTAACCATTCTCATCAGTCTTTTTCAATATACTACTTGAAACTTTAGCTAGGTTAAACAAGCAAGAGAAAGAAATGGGATACAAACAGAAAATGGAGAAATGAAATTATCTTTATTTGAAGATCCTTTACACAGAAGACCAAGAAGACTCGACTAGAACACTTTCAGATCTGATAAACAAATCCAACAAAGGGGTAGGATAATAAAAATTAAGTGTTCCTATATACCAATAAATGAAGCTACTAAAAAAAAATCAGGAAAGCAATTCCATTCAGGGTAGTTTAATAAAATTAAATACTTATGTATCAACCTAACCAAGAAAGCAAATGTTTCTCTATTGAAAATTATAGAACCACAGAGAAAGAAATTGAAGACACTAAAAACTGGAAAAATTTCCCTTTTTTCACAGATCAGTACAAGTAATATTTTTTAAATGGCCACATTTATCAAAAGTGATCTAGAGATTAAATGCAATCCCCATCAAAATTCCAATGACATTCTTCACAGAAGTAGAAAAAATCCTAAAATTCATATGGAAACAAAAAAGATCCAGAATAGCCAAAAGAGTCCTGAGCAAGAAAGAGCAATAATGGAAGCATAACAATACTCATTTCAAATTATACTACAAAGCCATAATAACAAAAACAACATATCAGCACAAAAACAAATATGTAGACCAATGGACTAGAAGAGAAGACACTGAAAAATGCCCCGTACAACTACAACCATCCGATTTTTGATAAAGATGCCAAAACATATAGTGGAAAAAAGAAAGCCTCTTTAACAAATGTTGCTGGGAAAACTGGATATCCTCATACAGAAGATTAAAACTAGAATTCCTATGTCTCACAATGTACTAAAATTAAATCGAAATGGGCCAGTGACCTAGATATAAGCCTGGAAACTATCAAGCTGCTGGAAGAAAACGTGATTTGAAGTCATAGGCACAGAAAGACTTCCTAAATAGGATTCCAGTTGTGCAAGAAATAAGTAGCAAGAACCAACTAGTGAGACTACATAAAAATAAAAAGCTTCTGTGGAGCAAAAGAAACAAGAGAGTGAAGACAAGAATGGAATCTCAGTGGCCATCTGTATTTTTAACTCCACCAAGTAGGGAAAATCTAGGACACTTGTCTGAGCCTGGCTTATGACACTTAACACGATGATCTCTAGGTCCATCTAGTTAATGTAAATGATGTAATCTCATAGTGAAAATGGCCATACTTCTAAAACTGCTGTATAGATTCAATACAATCCTGATTAAAATCCCAACAGCATATTTCACTTGAGAAAACAATACAAAAGTTTATTTGGAACCAGAAGAGACCTAGAATAGCAAAATAGGCAACAGAGACATTGCAGGGTGAATTACAATTCCCAACTTGAAACTATACTACAAAGCTACTGTGATAAAAACAGCATGGTACTGGCAAAGAAACAGACCCAAAGATCAGTGGAATAGATTAGAAGATGCACAAACAACTCCAGACATACTCAGCTACCTCATCTTTGACAAAGGAGTCAACCATCTTCAATGGAGGAAAGATAGCCTCTTTAATAAATGGTGCTAGGAAAACTGGATTTCAACCTGCCAAACATTGAAAACTAGACCCCTATCTTTCACCATGCACTAAAATAAAATTGAAGTGGATTAAAGATCTAAATATTAAAACAGAAACACTAAACTTGCTGGAAGATAAGTTAGGAAGAACTCTCAAAGATATTGGCATAGGAAAAGCCTTTATGAACAAATCCTCAGTAGCATGGGAACTAGCACCAAGAATCGACAACTGGGATCTCATCTTATTAAAAAGCTTCTGCCCTGCAAGAGAAACCACAAACAGAGCTAAGAGACAACTTACAATGTGGGAAAAATATTTTACCACCTGTTCCTCAGACATAGGTCTACTATTTAGAATATATAAAGAACCCCAAAAAATCAGACCCCGAAATATAAAGACCCAATTCAAAAATGGGTATCTGAAATGAACAGAAATTTCTCAGACAAAGAAGTAAAAGCAGCATATAAACCTATGAAAAGATGTTCAATGTCATTGGTTATTTGAGAGATGCAAATGAAAACAATGCTGAGATTCCACCTCACTCCAGAAGAATGGGTGCTATTGAGAAATCAACCAATAACAAATGCTGGTGGGGTTGTGTGGAGAAAGGAACCCTTCTCCATTGTTGGTGGGAGTGTGGACTAGTGCAACTGCTGTGAAAATCTGTATGGAGATACCTCAAAGTACTAGGATTGGAAGTCCCGTTTGACCCAGCTATTCCTCTACTGGGTATCTTCCCAAAAGAATTAAAAGAATCACACCACAGTGATATATGCCCACCCATGTTTATAGTGGCACAGTTTGTAATAGCTAAAGCTTGGAAACAGCCCAATTACCCATCAACTGGAGACTGAATAAAGAAAATTTTGTGTGTGTGTGTGTTTAAATAAAATGGAGTACTACTCAGCCATACAGAATGAGAAACTAGGCCGGGGATTTAGCCCAGTGGTTCCACAGCCTGACTCGCAAGCACAAGTTCCTGAGTTGGATCCCCAGTACCAAAAAAAAAAGAATGAAAAACTAGAGACATTTTAGCTAAATGGATCCACATTGAGGCCATACTTTTAAGTGAAATAAATAGGATATATATGTAAATAGTGAATAGTTTCTCTGGTATGAAAAGCTAAAAGTGTAAATAAGAATCAAAATGTATATTTGATATTGTGAAATAGGAAGAAAACATCTAAAGGAGTAGGGGAAGTGTGAGTGGGAGGGGAAAGGAAAGAAAGGAAAAGAAGAAATATGAGAAAAGAAAAAAATGGAAACAAAGTTTTTGTAAATAGGGAAGAGTGGAGGGGGTGAAGGGAGGGCAGGGGAATACAGAAAAATTAAGAACTAAGATACATCATGTAAACGTAGAATATCCCAATGATGAATGTAACTGTATTGTATACCTAAAATGTACCAATAAACTTAATGGAACAAACCGAGATCCTCCTGCCTCGGCCTTCCATAGTTCTGGGATTATAGACATGCCTCACCATGTACAGCTTGTTTTTTGCATCCTTAATGATAGTCATGCTTACTGGAGCAAGATGGAATTTCAATCTAGGTTTGATTTTATTTCTCTAAACACATTGACCATTTTTCCAGATACTTAGTGGCCATTTGCAATTTTAAGAAGTGTCTGCTCAATTCATTTGCCCATTTAGTGATTGGCTTACTAGATTTTTTTTTGTGTTAAACTTTTTGGGTTCTAGATAATAATTCTCTATCAGAAGAGTAGCTGGCAAAGATTTTCTCCAATTCTGATGTTCTCTTCACTCTCTTCTTTCTTTTGCTCCACAGAAGCTTTTTATTTTAGGGTACTCCCATTTGTTGCTTCTTGATACTTATGAAGTACAGTAGGGTATTTTGCTATGTATATGCAATATGCACAGATGAAATCAAGCAATTAATGCTTCCATCTTCTTATTCAAGTTCCTCTCTTATAGCTACCCATAAAATATATAATAGGATATTGTGAACTATTATTTCTCCACTGTGCTACAGAACAAAATAACTTATAAATTCTGCACTTTGTGTTTGTTATACAACCCCCTCCATCACCCTACCTCCTTGTACTTAAGAGTTTATTCTTCATTCAAATGTACATTTAAAAATATCCACATAGAAAAATGAAGGTGAAGTATTTATGTTTTTGTGTGATTTATTTCACTTAACGTAATTGTCCTCCAGTCTCATCCATTTTGCTGGAAATTACAGAATTTCATCCTTCTTTTTGGTTGAAGAATATTCCATTGTGCAAGCATAACATATTTTCTTATATTTTCATCTACTGATGGGCAATTAGGTTTATTCCATATCTTAGCCACTGTAGCAATAAGCAATAGAGGGCCAATAGAGAGCAGCAATACACATGAGCCTAAAAGTATCTCTTTGACATGCCAACACAATTTCCTTGATAACTGGATAACTGGATTATATGGCAGATCTATTTTTAGTTTTATGAGGAACACCTCTGTTGTTCTGCATAGGGACTGTATTGAGTTACACTTCCACCAATGCTGTATACAAAGTTCCTTTCCTCTACATCCTCACCTGCATTTGTTATTTTTGTCCCTTTGATAATAACCATTCTAATTGAGCCACATATATATCTAAATTGTATATTAAGTTCTGACTATGCGTTCTGCATTGTGTTTCACTGGTTGTTCACCTTTCCTGATCGGGTTATGGGAGTATATGTGGTGGTGCTGGAATTGATTCATTTTAATTCTTCGTAAGAGTTACCATGAGGCAATGATATTTGAAGAATGATGGTCATAATAAAAACACAAAAAGATCATAGCACTGTGAAAGAAAGTGTAAGACTCTTGTTAAATATAGTCTAGGAAGTTTTTTCTGGATATGGTATATTTACTTGAAAACCTCATGGCAGAACAATTCCTTCTCTGGTCCAGTAATGATCACTTTATAATTTGATGTCTGTAGTCTAAGGTACTACATTTGGTTCCTTGTGGGACAGGAAAACATCTAGAAAATTGTCAAAGTGAAAGAAAGCTCTGTTTTTTGTGGTTTCTCATTTACACTGTCCTCACTGAGGAGCTATTTTCCCATGAAATCTCTTGTTTTAGAATAGGCAGTTATTTCTCCTTCTAGCATAGTTTCCCAAATATTCTAAAATGTTGGATTTCTCATCAATTATTTGTTTTGATTCATTTTGAAGAAAATATAGTACTAATAATCCACCTGGGCACTATTATATTTGTTACACAGAAGCTGTTTTTTTCTGTTCTTTTGTCCTTTTTTTTCTTGGGTGATAATCATTGTGGACTCTAAGGTATAATTCCCAAGAAAATCCAATCAAGGAAGGACTAGTTATTCCCCAGACTCAGAACTATCACTTGGTCATCAATATTAAACATTGCTAATTAGAATGTTTTTCATTTTAAGAAAAACAACATAAGGCTCTTTGTTTTGGAAAAGGTTATGATCTCATTCAGAGTGTCAAGTTATCCTTCATAATCTAGAAAAATGTTCCTTCCACAAGGACCATCACATAAAGCACATGTAAAGTGAATATTTCAGTTTAGCAGAGTAGATATTAATCCAGCCTATCTTTGAACAGTGGATCTGTGGGTCCAGCTATCACTCAAAATTATTTTTCATTTTATTATAATCCACAATTTGATTCTTACTTGAGGTATTTGTTAGCTATGTATTCAGAGAGAGAGGTATGAAGAAGAGTATGAAATAAGCAGCTATGAGTTTTCCTAATGGAATCTGGGAAGACTCTTTTGGAGAAGATAGTAAGCTAGATCATAAAAGTTTTGACCAGAAGATGATGTTCCAGAGAGGGAACAGTATATTTTCATTCTTTCTATTCCATATTTTTTCTATTATTCTGTATTTTCTTTTACTTTTATATGGTAGGTAAATGCCTAAGGTATAATTTCATTTTCTGTGTCTCACAAGCTCTGAATTTCTATCATTTATTTCTTAGCATCACTCAAAGTAATTCCTATGTTTCTTTTAGAGAAATTATAGCCCCTATGTAATTGGAGCTTTTTTTCTCTCTAAAACTATCAATGGAATTATTGTATCATCAGAGGACAACATGTTAACTTCTTGTTCAAAGTCAGGGAAGAGAAAGCTCTTGTTCTTTGCAAATTTTATAGGTATTTTCATTCTTGAGTCTAAATCATTTTTAGGGGTCAGAGATTAATTTGTTTTTTTGTTTTCTCATTTTGATGCAACCCAGATGAAGCAGACTGTGGATTACTGCAATTTTCTGCTCTCTTGAGAAACTATCACAGGAACTAAGACCTGGAATAGGCAATGTTTCAGAAATGAAGGGCTAAGTTGATAATGTCCCTTTCTGTGGTGGGCAGGGTGTAGGGTGAGAATTGAAAAGAAGCAGTGGCCTAGACCAGTCAGGAAACAGCACATTAGGAGCATATATAACCAAAATAAAAATATGATGCAAGTTGAATTCATATAAACTCAAGTAATTGCATTAGCCAATGTGTAAATGGTTTATTTTAGAGGGGTCTGGGAAGGGTAATAATGGGGTCTATGAACTTGAGACTAGATCAGTGAGAGAATGAATACTAGTAGAGGCTGTTGGCAGCTAAAGGGATATATGAAGGCAGTGGATACTTAAGTAGGAGTAGGTAGTACCATGATGAGAGGTAGCAGGGGAGGTGGCAATGAGGGTTCTGATACCAAGACCCACTTCATTCTGTGAAATTCAAATGAATACCCTTATAGCAAAAGATACTTCCTTACACCCATGAAAATTATCTTTGACTTTAGGTTGTCAGTGCCTTAAAAGTGGTATTGCAGAAAATACCTGGAAAATGGAACCTACTTTTTTTTTTTTTTAACTTTTTCTTCTTCTTCTTGCTCTCCTCCTTCTTCTTCTTTCCCTTTCCTTTTTCTTCTTTTTCTCCTTCTTATTTTTGTGGTACTAAGGATCAAACCAAGAGCCTTTGAATTGAGCTACATTCCTAGTTCTTTTGTATTTTTGCAAAAGGCTCTTGCTAAGTGGCTAAGTTGCTCAAACTTATGATCCTCCTGCCTCAGTCTTCCAGAGTGGTGGCATTACAGGTGTACACCACCATACCCAGGCTTGACTATTTTGTTTTTAAAAGAATGATGTACAAATCAGAAAATTGATAGAATAAAAGTAGAAAGAGGAGAATAGCTATAAATATTCCCTTCACAGAAAATAGCTCCTGTTAAAATTTTGAGATTTCTTTCAGATATTAAAATTCATTCACATTTATTAAGGAATTGCAATAATTTGGCTTCAATTTAATGCTTAGCTGTGCAGAATTAGGAATTTATCAAATCTCTTTGAGTCTTTATTTTCTAGTCTATAAATTACAGATTATTCTAAACAGGTTATTTGGCAAAAAAAGTATGAAAGTTTTAGAGGCTGAAAGCTTTTAGGAGAAAATCAAATTAATTTTTATCAATTTTGTTATTTATATCTTAAAGGATGATTAATAAAAAAATAAGAGCAGAATTTATGGTAGTGCAAAACTTGAATCAATTGTCCTATTTGCAATTATGTGAGAGAATAGGAACAGTATCAATTCAGGTAAGTGTATAATGCAGAGGGCTGATTATGACAACCTGGACAATCTAGGAGCTGAATTTAAAGAGAAGATGATTATCCTTGAAATTGAAATCTGAGGCTGGAAGTCTAGGTTTATTGGACTATCTTAATGTGCACAAAAAATCGTAATGAGTTGGAAATCATGAAAGTAAACAAAATAAGAAAAATAGACTCAGGAGGCATAATAAATAAAAGCATATGGTACCTACAGAAGGATAAAAAAGAACTAACTTAAAGTGAGATTAAAAGAGCAGAAGGTAGAGAAAAGTATTCTAAAAAGCTCATCTTAATCAGTGTTGGGAAAATGAAAAAAGCAAAATGATAGACACTAGTCAGGGAAACGGTAGGCATCTTATTTTAAAAAAAGAATAGAGCAACATGTAACTGGAAAAAAGTACAGTAAACATGAAAAGAATATTACAGTAGCCCTTCTGTTTTCATAAAAGAATAATAATATAAATAGTATCTGAAACCAGCAAAACTTTAAAATGAATATTATCTTTTTGTTGATGAGATAATTATAAATTTAAAGAACTTCAGTCATGCCAGTAAAAAAAACTCCAGAAAGTAGGAAGGTGGCTGTATAAAACTGACAATTTTAGCATTTTTCATTTCAGTATTTTACTATTCTCTTACAATTTTGTTTGATGTAAAAATTAGAAAGTATAAGTCACTGTACTTCCTGATATACCTTTCCTTAAATTCTTAGGTATCTTGGTTTATATTTCTTTCTTCTTGGTTATATACTAGAGCTCAAACTAAATTTGAAGTGATCAAGTGATCTCAAAGATCTAGGCATGCAAAAAATTCTAGGGCTAATCTGTTGTGACTCTTGGACTGTGTAAACTCTATCTGTAAGAAAGTGCAAGGTGATCTTTAGTTTTTGAAATTTGTGCCATTACTCTATAAACAAGACATCTCATTCAACATAAATGTTACATTTTTCTGCCTCCTGTGTTCTTGAAGGAACAGTAGCTTTTGGATGAACCTTCTCAAGGAAAGTTGATGGATACAGGAAATCATTCGGTGGTGTCTGAATTTTTGTTGCTGGGACTCACCAGTTCTTGGGAAATTCAGATTCTCCTTTTCCTGTTTTTCACAATATTTTATGTAGCAAGCATGCTGGGAAACCTTCTCATTGTGCTCACAATCATCTCAGATCATCACTTACATTCCCCAATGTACTTCTTGCTGGCAAATCTCTCCTTTATTGATACAGGTGTGTCCAGCATTGCAACTCCAAAGATGATTTATGACCTCTTCAGAAAACGTAAAATCATCTCTTTGAAAGGGTGCATCACTCAGATGTTCTTTATCCACACTGTTGGAGGTACAGAGATGGTGCTGCTGATAGTCATGGCCTATGACAGATACACTGCCATCTGCAAGCCCCTCCACTACCTGACCATCATGAGTCCGAGGATGTGCATTTGTCTCCTGGCTGTTGCTTGGATCATTGGGTTCATTCACTCTCTAGGCCAGCTGGCTTTTGTTGTAAACTTACCCTTCTGTGGAGCCAACAAGATGGATAGCTTCTATTGTGATTTTCCTCGGTTCATCAAACTTGCATGTGTAGACTCCTATAGACTGGAGTTCCTGGTCATGGTCAACAGTGGTTTCATCTCCATGGGCACCTTCTTCATCTTGATTGTGTCCTACATCTTCATTTTGGTCATGGTTTGGAAGCATTCTTCAGGTGGTTTGTCCAAGGCACTCTCCACTCTCTCAGCTCACATCACTGTGGTAGTTTTCTTCTTTGGTCCTTGCATTATCGTCTATGGGTGGCCGTTCCCTACTTTACCTATAGATAAATTTTTAGCTATCTTTGATGCCATTATCACACCTTTTATGAATCCTGTCATCTATACATTTAGAAATAAGGAGATGAAGGTGGCAATGAGGAGACTCCTTGTTAAGACTTTACATTTCAGAAAGAGTCCTATCATGTGCAGTCAAAGAAATTCAGATAAATATTGACTATTATTGGAAACTAATCTCTTTAAATATTTCACAAATCTTTTCATTTTAGTTTCTCAAAATCCACTGTGGAATCTCACCTATCTCTCTTCAAAAGCTCTTTTTATAAATTCTTTTATTGGTAGATTTTATATATACAATACCTTTATATTTATCATTTGGAACTTGTAACTTTACATGATCTATCTTGGTTCTTATTTTTTCCCCATTCCCCTGCCCTCCCTTCAACTCCTCCATCCCTCCCTTATTTACAAAGGCTTTGTTTCCATTTTTTCCTTTCCCTTCTTTCCTTTCTCCTACCCCTCCCACTTCCCCTACCCCTTTGGACCTTTTCCTCCTATTTTACATTATCAATTATTCATTTTAATCCTTATATACCCTTTCAGTTTCTCACACCAGAGAAACTATTCGGTATTTACACGTTTGTCCTATTTAGTTCACTTAAGTGTATGGCCTCAGTGTGCATCCATTTAGCTATAAATGTCTTTAGTTTGTCATTCTTTATTGCTCAGTAGTACTCCATTTTATAAAAAAATCACGTGCTCTTTATCCAGTCTCCAGTTGATAGGCACCTGGGCTATTTCCAAGATTTAGTTATTACAAACTGTGCTGCTATGAACATGGGTGCACATATATCACTGTGGTATGATTCCTTTAATTCTTTTGGGAAGATACCCAGCAGAGGAATAGCTGGGTCAAGTGGGACTTCCAGTCCTAGTTCTTTGAGGTATCTCCATGCTGATTTCCACAGTTGCACCAGTCTACACTCCCACCAAAAATGGAGAATGGCTCCTTTTTTCCCACCATGCTGCCAACATTTGTTATTGGTTGATTTTTTGATAGCAGCTATTCTTTCTGGGGTGATGTGGAATCTCAATGTTGTTTTCATGTGCATTTCTTGAATGACGAATGATAATGAACATTTTTTTCATATGTTTATTTGCTGCTTTTACTTCTTTGTCTGAAAAATGTCTGTTGATTTCAGATGCCCATTTTTGAATTGGGTCTTTAAATTTCGGGGGATCTGATTTTTTAAAAGTGCTTTATATATTCTAGATAGTAGTCCTTTGTCTGAGGTAAAAAAGATTTTTTCCCACATTGTAGGTTGTCTCTTAGCTCTGTTTTTGGTTTCTCTTGCAGTTCAGAAGCTTTTTAATAAGATGAGATCCCAGGTGTTGATTCTTTGTGCTAATTCCCATGCTACTGAGGATTTGTTTTAAAGGCTTTTCCTATGCCAATGTCTTCAAGAGTTCTACCTAACTTATCTTCCAGCAAGTTTAGTGTTTCTGTTTTAATATTTAGA
>NW_004624825.1:6677883-6709495 GCF_000247695.1 Heterocephalus glaber | reverse complement strand
AAGCTATTGATTTTTGTGTGTTGACCTTGTAACCAGCTACTTGACTGAATTTGGTTATTAAGTCTAGAAGACTTTTGGTGGAGTTCTTGGGGTTGAAGTGAAATACTTCTGTGGCTCTCTGGGGGACCAACCTATAGCCCAAGTTGCACAGGTCAAACAAGAAAAAAATTTCCCTGTTCTACTGTGGGAGGGCACTGGTTTCGGCTGGTTTCTTTTTGTGGGCCACATAAGGTTATGCAATGGTCCCTGTAACATCTTTGACATGACAGCCTTGTGCGTGAGGCAGTTGGGGATGGTTACTTGGCATGCATTCAAGTTCAGGGAAATGGGCCCTCTGTGACTGGGGAGACTTTTACCTTGTTCAATAGCCTGCTACCTCCTGTTTTCTTCATTCACACATAGGCTTCAAACCAGATCTCATAGGGTAAGGACTTGTAGTCAAAACAGATGTAAGATTGATCATTTCCTGGGTCACAGACTGAGTAGGTTGTCTGTTTAGGAGTGCAAATTCCCTGAGTAGCCCCCATATATTTAAAAGAGGTATGATACTGCAGACTTTTTGTTGTAACAATTCCTTACCTTGAGGTATAAATGCAGTGGGAACATTCCTCTAAGGATTTTCCCCCTGACTGAAGCAAGAAGAGAATTCTAACAGAACAGAAAAGAGACCTAAGTATTCCTTGTAGCTCCATGATGATCCTCGAGCTTCAGCCATGCATAGACTGTTCAGCTTCCAGAGTGTCCAAGGCAGTGCTCTTCTTTCCTTAGGCTTCTGCCCTGTGTAGACTAGTCAACTTCCAGGGTGCCTAGAGCAGGGCTGTCATCTTTGATGATAACTTGGTCTCATCACAAGGTCAGCCAGTTCAGGTGTTCCGGATCTTGCTGGCTGGTCCACTGGTCTTGGGTAACCTATTTCATCCAACTGTGGTGGATCCAAGGCATGATTACTGTAACTTTAACAGCAGTGAATGTTGACAAGATTACAGTATGGGACCCATTCCATTTGGGTCCCAGGGTAGTTGGATTCCACTTCTTGACCCAAAGTCCCCTTTCTTGACCCAGAAACTCTGGTTTCAAAGGGGTGTACTGGGTCTGTCAGACTTACTGGCATTTTTTCATATGCACAACCATGAATATTCTGCATAGTTATTCCCAAAGCCTGCATCTGTCTCCTCAGAGACAATATCCCTACCTCACAGAGATTACTATTAATTTGACCTATGATTGGAGGTGAGTAGCCAAATAGAATAAGAGGAATGATATAAGAATAATACTCAGTTAATTTGGTGGAGGTACATCAGATCCAGAGGAGGACCAGAGGAAGGACTTGGTCCCATCTCAAGAGGGTTTCCTGACAATATTTTTTCAGCAATTGTTTGAGTGTGTGGTTCATGTGCTCCACTTTCCCTGAGCTCTGTGGCCAGTGAGCCATGTGAAGCTTCCATTTTATCTTCAACATCTGTATGAGCTCCTAGGCTATCTCGCCTAGGAATGCTGGTCTATTGTCTGACCCTAAGGTCAAGGGTAGTCCAAATCTTGGCCTGATGTCTCTTAATAGCACTTTGGTCACCTCTCATGCCTTTTCTGTTCAGGTGGGGAAGGCTTCCATCCATCCTGAGAAGGGTCAGACAAGCACTAACATATCCATAATCTCTTGCATGAGATAACTTAGTAAAGTCCATAAGCAAGTTTTCACATGTGGCAACTCCTGTTTCCAGGATACCTAAGGGCCATGTGGGCCCCTGTCTTGGGTTGTTTGGGCCCAGGTTAAGCATTGCTCACAAACAGCTCAAGCGACAGCAGTGCAGGGTAGCACATAGAAATGGTGCCCTATTAATGTTTCCAGTACTGGCTTTCTAATATGAGGCTCCTGATGGAATTGTTTGATGAACCTGGGGCCTAGCACCACAGGGATGGCTAGCTTTCCATCAGCAAACTTCCCCCATCCCCCCTTTACATACTTTCCACTTTCTCTGGCAAACCAGGCTTTCTTACTTGGAGAGTAATTTGGGGTCTCCAGGAAAGGAAGGCCGAGGGCCATGGCTAGGTTTCCTCTTTCAGTTTGAGAGACTGCCATAGCAACCTGTTTCACATCTCTGTCTGCTCTTTTGTTCCTTCTGGCTTCTAATGTTTCAGTCCTTTGGGGCTCCCTGAAGTATATAACAGCCACTTTCTCCAGGGGCCCGCACTGTATCTAGCAGTTGCAAAGTTTCCTCTTTGCACTTTATTTCCTTTCCTCCCACAGTCAGGTGTCCTCTTTCCTTACCCATGACCCCATGCACATAGGTTGGTGCAAAGGCATATTTTGAATCAATATAGATGTTAGCTTTGTTTGTTATTTGCTAATAAAAAAGCCCTTGTCCAGGTCATCAGCTCTGCCTTCTGGGCTAAGGTCCTGGTGAGCAAAGGCCAGGTCTCTACCACAGAGTCCAATGTCACCACTGCATATCCTTCCTGTGAGACCCGTTCTAGAAGAAGGCTGCTGCTATCTGTGAAATATTCAACATTTGGGTCTCTGAGGTGGCAACCTGTGAGATCTCCCCAGCTTGAGAACACTTTGCCTACTCAGAACACTTTCCTCAGTCATGGAGGGGGGCTCCCGGTTTGACTGGAAGCAAAGTGGCTGGATGAAGAGTGTTCACAGGCTCCAAGGTTATGTTTGGATTTTCACATAGGAGCCCTGCAAAAATGAGTCATTCTCAGATTTGAGAACCAATAGTGCCCTCTCTGGTCCATTAAGGGTATAACAGAGTGTGTAGCATGGTCAGTTGTCCCAATGTCAGCTTGTCAGCATCCTGCATCAACAGAGTAGTGGCAGCAAGTGCTGTGAAGCACAGAGGTCATCCTAGAGCCACAGAATCTAACAGTTTTGACAAATGTGCTATCAGGTGATGCCAGGATCTGAAGACCTGAAGTAATACTCCTATGTCCATTTTGTTCCATTCATGGACATATAGGAAGAAAGGCTTGGTTATATCTGAGAGAAACTCTGGGGCCTGAGTCAAGGCGTCTTTGATCTATTTACATGCTCTTTCCTGGTCACCCTCCCAAACGAAGGTCTCCTTATGTCTTCATATAGGGGCTTAGCCTTAAGTGAGAAATTTGCTATCCAGATACGACAGAATCCTGCTGCCACTAGAAACTCTCCTATTGGGAGCAGGTGGTTGGAGTTGGAAGGGTGCATAAAGCCTGTTTTCTCTCAGTGCCTAATAGCCATTCTTCCTGAGTCACTATGAAGCCTAGGAAATTGACCTCCTATAGCAAACTTGTGCCTTTTTCTTGGATACCTTATATCCAGCCTTCCAAAGCAAATGAAGGAAGTGCTTGGTGTCCTGGAAACAGTCCTCTTGAGTTTCGGGTGCCAGAAGGAAGCCATCTACATACTGCAGCAGGCTGCAGTTGTCACCTCGTGTAATGGAACCTTTGAGGTCAGTAGCTAACGCCTCTCTAAAGATTGTAGGAGAGTTTTTGAACCCTTGGGGGAAGCCTAGTTGAGGCAAATTGTTCCTTTGTGCCCATAACAGAATCCATGACAGAATTGTCCTATTGAAATCCAAAGATGGGCTGAGCAGCAAGAGGTGTAAACAGAAAAAAAGCATCTTTTAAGTGTATGCAGGTAAACCAGGCAGCACTCAGTGGAATAAGTCTCATCACTGTGTATGGGTTTGGCACCATCAGGGGTACATTCTCAGTAACTTGATTCATGGCACACAAGTTTTGTACTGGTGTGTATTCATTTTTCCCTGATATTTAGCATATACAAAGAACTCTAAAAAATTAGACCTGCTCCTAAATTAAAGACCTAATTAAAAAAACGGGCAAATGCATAGACAGTTCTCAGAACAATTACAAATGACCAATAAATACGTGAAAAAATATTTAACATCTCTGGCCATTAGAAAATGCAAATTAACACAACACAGAGATTCCATCTTACTCAAGAAAGAATAGCTATTGTCAAGAAATCAAATAATGACAAATGTTGGAGAGACTCTGTGAAAGCAAAAAGAACACTTCTACATTGCTGGTGAGAATGTAACCTAGTACTACTACTATGAAATCAGTTTGGTTATTGCTCAAAAATCTGCAGCTAGAAAATTCCTTTTTTTTTTTTTTTCCTGAGACAGGGTTTCACTGTGTAGTTCAGGTTGGTCTTGAACTCACTACATAGCCCTGACTGGCCTCAAACTTACAGTGATCCTCCTGCCTCAGCCTCCCAAGTTCTGGGATTACAGGCAAGCACCACCAGGCCTGGTTAGAAATTCCATTTCACCCAGCTCTTCCCCGTCTAGATTTCTTCTCCAAAAAGCTAAAGACATATTACAGTGGTACACACACACTCATGTTTATAGCAGCACAATTCATAATAATCAAATCCTGGAGTTCTTTGCTCTCCTCATTAACACCAAAACTAATAAATTCACGAAATGACTTTACTGTTTTTGAAATGGGAATGAAATGTCATTGAGAAATCTCCCCTCACAATTCATAAAACCAGCAAAAAATTTGCAAAACTTTTTAAACATCTGGAAGAGGAAGAGCACAGGAAGAAAACAGCCCAGCACAGCATACAGTACCTGTTTCACTCTCCCCACAGGAAGGTGTGCGCCTGCACCTGCTCCAGTGCCCGGTCAGAGAAGTTGGTTTCCCAGATCCAGAGGCAGGAGCAGGGCGGGGACACCTCCAGGGTGCACGGGGAGCTGAGGTTTTCCTTTTCCTTTCATCCTCCCCCTCCCCACTGGTAGTGGGGATTGAACCCAGGGCCTTCACTTGGTAACCTCCTGTGTCACTTGGTAAGGGATTTGAACTGCATCTGTGTTTGTTTGCTTTGGTACTGGGAAATGAATACAAGGCCTTCACATTGAGCCATATTACCGGCCTATTTTTTTAATTTTTAGTAAGGAGGAACTGACTTTTCTTATTAGCCAGGTCCAATGCTGTTTATCAGAAACAACATTTGGACAACTTGTCTGATCAGGTGAGGTAGGAATTAGGATCTTGAAGGTCAGGTCAAGACTCAGAACTTCGAGCCAAAGTTTGAGCTGAGTCAGGGCGGGCAGAGAGGCCTGGAGCTCAGACTCCACAAAGGCCAGGGCTGGAGAGGCAGAGTGTACCAAGGCATGATGAGCAGTCTGGATCGCTCCTCTCCCCGTGGCCCTGCCCTCTGCACTGTTCTCCAGGGAGCACTGGGGTGTTTTGCTAGGTGTTGGCAGTGAGACTATGAGGAAGGGTGTCCTTGCCCTTCAGTTCAGGGAGGCAGGTGTGAGTGAACCCTGAGGGTGATAAAGGGCACCTGAGCTGTGAGCTGTGAGCGAGCCTGAATGCCGCCACCAAGAGTCCATCCACTTTCCTCAGCCTCTGCACTCAAGCTCTTTGGAAGAGGCAGCTAACAAGCAGCCCAGAGGGGTACACCTCCTATCAAGTAGCAAAAATGGTGCTGGGATAATTCCATTTCTGTACGAAGATAATTTTTTTTGAAAATGATGACATCATGTCCAATATAAATGCAAACCAAAGATAAATTTAAAAACTAAATATGAAAGTTTAAATTTCAGAACTACCGCAAAATAGAGAATACGTTTTGGGGATGCTGGGGATGAAATGCAGGACACTGCACACGTGGGGCCAAGCACTGTACCATGGGGCTACGTACGTCCCGGCCCTTACAATATCAGTGACACCGAAGATACACTTTCTTAGACAAAATACAGGAGGCAGAATCATGAAATAGCTGTCAGTGGAAAATCTTGGTAAATTTGATGACCCTGAATGTCAACTGCACCTGTTAAGATGGGAGAAATAAGGTAAACTCGCATCACTCCCGTTCACTCACTTCCCTTCGCTGTGGTGACCTCTGCTGTGGCAGACCAGAGAATATTCAGTTAGCACTGTGAACATACAAGAGATAAAACTATTTTCTCTGAAGTTAAAAAAAAATTGACACCACACTAGGAGAAAATGTATTACATATGTGTAAAGCAAAGGACAAACACACAGGAAATATAATGAATAAGATTATATATATATATATATATTCCTGAATTTAAGAGAAAAAGACCTCAACTCTGTCAAGTTTTATTTATTAAAGGTTAATAAATATTTTGAACATACATCGAAAGCCAAGAAAAATAGGAACAATAGCTGAACAAGTTTTCGTTTCGTTTTGTTTTCTTCTTGGTAGGTACTGCCTCAGCCTGCCAGAGTGGTGGGATTACACTTGTGCACCGCCACACCTGGCTATAAACCAGAAATATTCAAAGAAAACTGTTTGACAAACATTTCATACCGTATGGCAATTATTTTTTAATTCCCAGAGAATATGTTAATTCATCCCAACAGTAAATACAACTAGAAAAATACAATCAAGGGGTAGGGATACTGCTCACTGGTGTTGTGACTGCCTAGCAAGCACAAGGTAATGAGTCCTGCGGGAAGGGTGGCAGGCCGGCAGGCTGGCAAGAAGGAAGGGATGGGAGACGGAGGCAGGGAGGGAGGGAGGGGGAAAATGAAAAGAAGCTGAGGCTGTCACCCACGCCTGTCATCCCAGCAGTCCGGAAAGCTAAGGCAGGAGATTAAAATTCGGAGCCCAGCCTGGGCCATTTAGTGACTGGGGAGAGAGTCTGTCTCAAAACCTCAAGAAAAAGAAATGTAAAGCTGGGATTAACTCAGTGCAAAGTCTTTGGGACGTATATGTGTGTTCATAGATATACATGACTCCTATATCAATACTCCTGATTCAGCGCGGTCGAAAGAACATCACGAAGCGCTGCCCTTCACCTGTCACCCTCATCACCAGCCTCACCGCTGTGGCCGCCAGAAAAACCTCTGGGAACGGAGCGCTCTCCTGTGGGCGACCTGGGTGGGCAGAGCAAGACCAGCGGGGCAGGTCCCGCCCCAGGAAGACAGAGAAAGCAGAGCGGGAGGCCCAGGGCGGCTTCTCAGGCGGGACTGAGCTGTTTCAGCCCCAAGCCATCCTTCCCCTCACTTCCACCCCATCAGGACTTCCCTCCTCTCCTCGCCCCTTCCCGGCGCGGGTTTCAGGACACACTGCTTAAATCCCAGGCCTTTCTGACTCTGGCCACCGGGGGGCGCGCCCACGTTTTGTGAGGCAGGAGGCGAGTGGAATGGGGGAAGGGCTCTATTAAGGTCCTAAACCCTTCATTAAGCAAAGCGCTAGAGCACGTGGTTAGCGCCCTTCCGGGGGCCTGCAAGGTAAGGCTCATCAGCTCCAAGGCGAACCTTCCTTTGACTCCAGCTCTGTGCTGAATGTTCGCTTGGCTCGCAAGGCCAGGGCGCCCTTTCGGGGATCTCGGTCTCCTGTGCAGTGGGAGCGCGCGGGGAGCATGTTCTTAGCTCAGGGCTGGGGTGCAGAAAACACCAAGGACGGCGATCCGAGAAATACGATCGCTTAAAAGGAATGAAGGAGATGGTGCAGAAGAGACGACTCGAAACTCCCGCACAACCTCATTTCGGCCGCAGCTGCCCACAGAGGAGAGAGGCCGACCGCACCTCGGGAACCCGGGTCCCCGCTGGTCTCTCCCAGGTCGCCCTCTCCTGGCTCCCAGTGCTCGGGTGCTCGATGCCCGCTAGGTGGCGCCTGGCGGCTGCAAACCCTAAACTGCATGGGCAAAGGGAGGCGGGGAGCGCACTCTCCATGCCCACGGGCGAGAAACTTCCCTCCCCTGGGGTGCTTAGGCGCGGTTCTGCGGAAGCTTCTGTGGGCCTCTGTGGGAGGCAAACTCGGCTACACTCGGCATCAGGGAGGGTGGAGGTAAACGGAGGCAAGAGGAGCTGAAGGGGCAAAGCAGGATCCCCTGCCCAAGCCTCTCAGCACCTGCTTCCAGGTCCTGAGAGTGGTCTGGCTCCTCCTGGGGTGGCCAAGTCAGATCAGCCCCTTCCAGCTGCTCTTGACTGAGCCCTCATAGAGCTGTGGGCGCCACAGTCTTCCTGCTCTGATGCCCGGACCGCACACCTTTCCCCTGCCCAGGGCGCCTCCACCCCTGCCCACCCAGAGCAAGCCTGAGGGGTCTTGAAATACTTGAGGTTCCCAGATGCCAATCCGGGCTCCTCTGCTGTACGCCCCCCCCCCCCCCCAGACATACACTTACGGAGTCTGTGGAAGGAAGGCACCCTTGCATACTAAGACAGCCTGGAGACACTGCCACCTGAACCATGCAGGTGACCTCGCAAAGGGGACAGAGGAGTCCCGCGCTCAGCCGGCCAGGAAGGTGCAGGCAGGAAGCCCAGTCCTGGCTTCTCTCCACTGTCTGAGGCTGAGCACGGGGTTGACGGAAGATATCGCTTGTGTCAAGAGCCACTGTCAACCTATAGATCACACAGCCTATAGTACACGTGGGACTCATAGATTACTGAGCTAGAGGCAGAAAGGCAGAATACTAACTGAATGTGGAAGTTCTTCCATGTGCTTAGATCTCATCTTCATTGGGAAGAAGCCTATCACCCCAGTGTATCAAGTGAGAAAATGTTCAGAGATGATCCGTAACACTAATGTCCCCAGCATATGACAAAGGTAAAGCTGAAATTACAGGTCTATTTCCAAAAAAGACTTCCTGTTTTTTTTTTTTTATAGCATATTAATCCCTGTGGTAACCCTTTTTAGGATTACAAAATATTATGCACTCATTGTAGAAAAAAAGAAGTTTCCCTTTGTGGGGGAACTTGGCTAAGGGGTGAATGGTTAAACTTTGGGGCAACAGCACTCAGGCCATGTGAGGAGTGAAAGAAGTTTAGATTAGTGAGGCACATTGTGTCTGGCTCTTGTCCTTCTCCCTTGGCCAAGAAGACCCCCTAGCCTTTGGACATTTTCTTGCCCAAAATGCCTTTCTTCTGCTTTTTTCTCTTACACTGACAGTCTCAATAAAAGCCTGACTGTTCTCAGCTTTGAGGCTTCTCCTAGGAGTCCCCCTAATGCTGGACACTCTGGGTTGAGCTAGCCCCTCTGGCCCTTGGATGACTGAACTAAGTTGGTTCTCCACGTAGTCCTTCCTGCTCGGCATTGCCATGGTAGCGCACTGTGACATCCCTTTTCATCCTTGCATTCTTCCAGCATATATATATGTATATATATATATATAAATATAATTAGTCCACTTCCAAAAAACAAAAATTCACTTGGGGCTGGGCCTCTAGCTCAGTGGTAAACATTTTCCTAGCACACCTGGAGGCCCTTGGACCCATCAAAAGCAAAGGGACAGTGACACAGTCAAGGCATCACCACCTCCTTTGGGTCTCTACTGTCAATGAAGCAGATTATTGCAGGAATTCTCTGCTTACTCCCAGGGCTCCAGCATTCCCTTATGGCCCTGCTGCACTCAGATCAACACTTAACTTTTCCCCTACAGGATTTCCACACTGATCCTCATACACTGTTGCTGCCCGAGTGTGACCATTTCTCAGTTCCATCAGGGGCTGGAGACACCAGAGGACCGCATCTCACTGGCTGTAGTCCTGAGGGCCCCGACCCCCACCTGATCAGTTACTAACTAGCAGCAGTAAAACAATCTTTCTTGTATCCTGTCTTTGACAGAGCTGTACCATTGTGCTTATGGTTTATGGGAATCTTTGCAGTGTGCGGAATGGTGTCTGCCAGCAGCCAGGAGGGGTGAGTGGGCCAGGCTGGGGCACAGATTCTGGGCCAGAGAAGTCAAGAAGGAGGGCCAAGTCTAAGGGGATGTTACTGACAGGACCGTGACTCTCCTATACTCTGCACAGCCCCGCTCCATTTATATGTGTTTAACAAACTGTCCTTTATAGCCTCGCATGTGATTTAATTCAAGCAGCTGTACAGAGAGGGCAAGCACTGCTGTCGGTGCTTCAGCAAAAGTGCTAAGAGGAGTCTCCTCCTGCAAAGTGTGGATGGATAATGGGCTGCAGTGAGCATCAGTAGAGCACGGTTAGGTGATGTGAAGTCAACTACAAATACAGCAACGTGGGCGGGAGGAGTGGGAAACTTCAGTGACTGTTTAGTAAGACCTCGCTGAAGAATTAACGTTTAAGCCAGGCACAGTGGCACACGCCTGTAATTATAGCACTTGTGAGGCTGAGGCAGGGGGATTGAGAGTTCAAGGCCAGCCTAGGCTAAATAACAATAGGGAGGGATGGAGGGGTTGAAGGGAGGGCAGGGGAAGGGGGAAAAATAAGAACCAGGAGAGATTATGTAAAGGTGCACATTTCCAATGAAGAATGTCGTTGTATTGTATACCTCAAATGTACCAATAAAATAAAATTTAAAAAAATTTTAACAACAGCAAAAACAATTAATATTCAAAACTAAGGTAACGCCAGGTGTGGTCAAGCACACCTGTAATCCCAGCACGTAGGACATTGAGGCAAGAGGACTGCACAACGTTGAGGCCACCTTGCACTACATAGTGAGTTCAAAGCCACCCTCAACTACAACGTGAAACTGTCTCAAAAAAGAAAGTAATTAAATAAACTAAAACAAAGGTAGGCAGGTGATTCTGTTAGCAGACTGTGGATGTCAGTATGGATACAGTCATAGCTTATATGGCTACATGTCAGCAGCTAGTATTTCAGAAATAACAAAATATAAGCTAAAAAACAAGTCAATTTTAGTATTTAAAGATAAGTACTGTATCACTGAGATATCTGAGAGAAACTTTAAAAAGAATGGGTTTTGAATGTCCAATTTTATTACCAGAAAGATAACAGATGCTTTAGGAAATTCATGTGCGGTGAAATTAAAATGAAAATGTAGGCGTGGTGATGCACCCCTGTAATCCCAGCACTCTAAGAGCCTGAGGCAGAAAGATTGCCAAGTTTCAACCCAATTTAGCGCATTTAGCCAGATCCTGTATGAAAATTAAAAATTAGAAAATGGGAAAGGGATGTGGCTCACTGTAAAGGTCCTGGAGATTTAGTGACTTAGTGAAATGCTGCAGCAAAAAAGGGTGAGGGGCTGGGGATGTAGCTCAGTGTAAGAACTCCTCATTCATTCCTCACCCCCCCACAAAGATAGCTTAAAATCTGATCAACAAGCAATGACAAACCCCAGTATACCCCCAACCTGAAAACAAGAAAAAAAACTGTTTAAAAAAGCTAAGACAGATGTTTAGACTGAACATCCGAAAATGACACTGCAAACTGGCTCAGGAAGAAAAACAATTTCTAAACATTGGATCTGGCAGTCACCACTGTAGCCACACACTCAGGGCCACACACCCCCTGAGAATGTTTGAGTACTGGATCATTGGATGTGTTTGTGCGGGAAGTGTGCATAGAGCACTCCACATCCACTATTCTTGGGAAGTAAAAGCTGCATCCATCCTAAAGAACAAACTGTCAGCAGTAAAATTAGGTGGATACCTTTTCAATGGGATAATTTCTGTTCAAGGACACAGGTCCCAGAGCAGGCTTATCCTAGGTCCATCGAGACTCTGATATGCAGTAGTGAGACTACCTGCAACATTGGTAAATCAATAAACGTAATACATTGTATCAACAGACTCAAGGACAAAAACCATATGATCATCTCAATAGATGCAGAAAAGGCATTTGACAAAATCCAACACTGATTCATGATAAAAACCCTACAGAAAATTGGAATAGAAGATCTTTATCTCAACTTGATTAAGGCTATGTATGAAAAACCAACAGCTGGTTACAGATCTTATTTTGTCTAGCATTTTTCTACTGATTTCCAATTTTCTAAGATGTTTTTATGTCTGTTTCATCTGCAGCTTCCACCTCTTTTTAACTCTAGGGATCCTCTGCCACACTTCTGATTGAAATTCCAACAAAGTATTTCACAAAACTAGAGAAAACAATCCAAAAATTCATTTGGAACCAGAAGAGACCTAGAATAACAAAAGAAATTTTAGGCAACAGAGATATGGCTGGAGGTATTATAATCCCCAACTTGAAACTATACTACCAAGCTACTGTGAAAAACGCAGCATGGTATTGGGAAAGAAACAGATCCGAGGATCAGTGGAATAGATTAGAAGATGCAGAAACAACTACAGATATGCTCAGCCACTTCATCTTTGACAAAGGAGTCAACCATCCTCATTGGAGGAAAGATAGCCTATTTAATAAATGGTGTTGGAAAAATTGGGTTTCAACCTGCCAAAGATTAAAACTAGACCCATACATGTCACCATGCATTAAACTAAGATCAAAGTGGATTAAATATTTAAATGTTAAGATAGAAACACTAAATTTGCCAGAAGATTAGTTAGGTAGAACTTTTGAAGATATTGGTATAGGTAAAGACTTTATGAACACAACCTCAGTGTCATGGCAACTTGCACAAAGAATCAACAACTGGGATCTGATCTTATTAAAAAGCTTCTGCACTGCAAGAGAAACTCCAACAGAGCTAAGAGACAACCTGCAATGTGGGAAACAATTTTCAGCAACTGTACATTAGACAAAGGACTACTATCTAGAATACACAAAGAACTGAAAAAAAAGCAGAACCCCCAATTCAAAAACCCAATTCAAAAATGGGCATCTGAAGTGAACAGACATTTCTCAGACAAAGAAGTAAAAGCACCAAATAAATATATGAAAAAATGTTCAACATCACTGGACATTTGAGAGATGCAGATGAAAACAACACTGAGATTCCACCTCATCCCAGAAAGAATGGCTGCTATCATGAAATCAACCAATAACAAATGCTGACCGGGGTGTGTGGAGAAAGGAACCCTCCTCCATTGTTGGTGGGAGTGCAGACTGGTGCAACCACTGTGGAAATCAGTATGGAGATACCTCAAAGAACTAGGGCTGGAGGTCCCATTTGACCCAGCTATTCCCCTGCTGGTATCTTCCCAAAAGAATTAAAAGAATTATACCACAGTGATATATGTGCACCCATGTTTATAGTGGCACAGTTTGTAATAGCTAAAACTTGGAAACAGCCCAAGTGCCCATCAACTGGAAACTGGATAAAGAAGATGTGTTTTTTTTCATAAAATGGAGTGTTACCGAGCCATAAAAAATGAGAAACTACAGACATTTATAGCTAAACGGATGCATATTGAGGCCATACTCTTAAGTGAAATAAATAGCACACATGTGTAAATACAGAATAGCTTCTCTAGTGCGAGAAACTGAAAGTGTAAATAACATTTAAAATGATTAAAATGAATAATTGATAATTTGAAATAGGAAAAAAGGTCCAAAGGGGTAGCGGTGGTAGGAGGGGAAGGGAAACGGAAAGAGGAGAAAGGAAAAATTATGAGAAAAGGAAAAATTATGAGAAAAGAAAAAAATGGAAATGAATTCTATGTAAATACAGAAGGTGGAGGGGGTGAAGGGCACACAGGTAATGGGGAAAAAATAAGAACCAAGATACATCATGTACAGGTACAAGTACCCAATGATAAATGTAAAGGTATTGTATACCTGAAACATACCAATAAAAGAATTTAAGAAAAGAAAAAAAACTTCTAGGGCTGGGGATTTAGCTCAGTGGCACTGTGCCTGCAAAAAAAGCGCAAGGTCCTGAGTTTCATCCCTGGTACCACAAACAAACAAACAAATAAATAAATATTCATAAAAAAACAAACTTCTGCACAGCAAAGGAAACAACTCATGCAACAAAGAAACAACCTACAGAATGGGAAACAATTTTGCTAGCTACTCCTCAGACAGAGGACTAATACCTAGTATATACAAAGAACTGGAAAAAATTAGCTCCTCAGGAATAAAAGACCCTAGGGCTAGGGATTTAGCTCAGTGGTTCTGCTGCCTGCCTTGCAAGTCCAAGATCCCAAGTTAGATCCCCAGTATCAAAAATAAATAAATAAATAAACAAATAAATGAATAAAAGACCCAGTCAAACATGGGCAATTGAAATGAATAGATACTTCTCAAAAGAACAAGTACAGATGCTCAATAAGAACATAAAAAACTGTCCAGGCCAGGCATGTGACCCTTCTCCATCACTGGCAGGAATGTAAACTAGTACAACCACTGTGGAAATCAGTATGGAGATTCCTCAAAAAATGAAAACTAGAAGTTCCATTTTGACCCAGCTCTTTCTCTCCTGGGCATCTTCTGAAAGGACCCGAAGACCTCACAGCGCAGTGATCCTGCGTGCTCGCATTTAAGCTGCAGCAGTCAGATGATGAGGTACAGCTGATTGCTGCTGGGGACGTCTGGTGGGAAGAGGGGGACACGGGGTGTGGCCAGGAGGGGTTATCTCTTTCAGCCCCTCCTCCCTCTCTGCTTTTTGAAGGAACTTTTCCTCTGCCATGCCCCTGCCATGCCGCCCTGCTCTGGAGCCAGCCAACTATGGACTGAAACCTCTACAAATTGTGAGCCGAATAAACCTCTCCTCCTCTACATTGCGGGTGTCGGGTTTTGCGTCTCAGCCACGAGAAAGTGATGGCGACACAAACCCAGAGCCTCACACATGCTAGTCAAGTGCTGTACCACTAAGCAACACTCCCACCCCCTTAGAATATTTAATATTAAGGTGCTGAAGAGAATATGCTACCCGCAAATAGACCAGGTTGGCGTAAGGATTATTTGGAGTCAAAGGCAACTGTGGGAAAGTGTGGTACAAGCAAAGCTTTCTGCCTTGTCTCTTCTTGCATAAGAGCAGTACATAAACGGATAGACCCAGGCGCCCCTGCATGCGCACATCCACACTTCAGGAAGGACAAAGGTCGCTCCCTGAGTATGGCTTTAGACAATATCAGCCTGCAGCTGGCACAAGAGGCACGGACCCAAGCTGCCCCATCGGCCTTTATCTACTGCTTTGGTCTCATGTACTCGCCTTCCCACAATGTGCGGCCTCCAGTGACTCAAAGTCCTTTTCCTTGTCCTGTAACTTCTCTAACGTATTGTTTTTATGGAAGATGCTGTCTAAGCCCAAATTCTAAGCTGTCTCTTTGAGAGTCATCCTTTCTGTGAGTTTTACCCATTTGTGTGGGAGATGCCACTCAACTTACTTGTTTTCTCTGGGTAATTTGTCCTTTGTTTTTTTGTTTTGTTTTGTTTTGTTTTTGGTGATCAGGATCAAACTCAGGACTTGTGCTTAGTTTGGTTTTTTTTTGAAACAGGGTCTCACTATGCAGTTCAGGCTGGCCTTGAACTCACGGCGATCCTCCTGTCTCAGCCTCCCAAATGGTGGGATTACAAGCATGTGCCACCATGGCCAGCTCTTTTGTCCTGTGTTATAGGTGACCCAGGTAAGAACTCTGGAAAGTAGAGGGGGAAATGACCTCCTCTACAGTGTCACTATGACCCAAAGTAATACACAGCGTCGGCACAATTGCTAACAAAGTTCCAATAGTAGAGCTGGGCATGTAGCTCAGTGGCAGAGCACTTGGCTAGCATGTATAGACCCTGGGTTTCATCCCCAGCACCAGGGAAAAAGCAATCCCAAAAGTATCTTTACAGAGATAGAAGATACCATCCCCAAACTGATACGGAATCCCAAGCAACTCTTGCAGGGCATGGTGGCACCTGCCTGTGATCCCAGCACTCAGAGGCTGAGGCAGGAAGATGTGGGCAATTTAGTGACTTAGGAAGATGCTGTCTCAAAATTTAAAAATCTAAACAAGAGGTGGGAATGTAGCTAGGCGTAAAGGAATTCAGTTCAATTCCTAAAACTGCATTGAAAAAAATAGTGAAGTTCTGAAACATGCTACAGCTAAATAAAATAAGGTAGACAAAAAAGACAAAAACATTTACTACATGATTCCACTGCTTCCCTGGAATAGGCAAACCCAGAGACACAGAAAGTAGAACAGAGGTTAGCAGGGGCTGGGAGAGAGTGGAGTAGGGTGTTTATTGGTTAATAGGTACAGGGGTATTTTTTTGATTTTTTTCCCTAGTACAGGGGGTCGAATTCAGGACCTTGCAACTGCCAGGCAGGCGCAGTACCACTGAGCTAAATCCCCAGCCCCAGAGTTTTTTGGGAGTGATGAAAAAGTCCTGCAAATAGTGGTGATGGTTGCACAATAGTTTTAATGCCACTGAATTGTACAGGTAAAACATAGTTGTAATGGCTAGGTAGGGTGGTACACGCCTGTAATCCCAGCATTCAGGAGGCCAAGGCAGGAGATTTGGGATCCAGCCAGTCCCCAGAGATGGGCTGAACCAGAAAGGCCAGGGAAAGGTTTCCGAGAAGCTACCCTAAGAAGACAGCTGAGTCACTAGCAAAACACTGGAGATTGTGGAGAAATCTTGGTGCAAGAGTAGCGTGGAAGTAGTTTGTGTGTGTGTTTGTGTGTGTGTGTGTGTGTGTGTACTAGTTCTTGGGGAGGGGGAGGCTTTTCTCACCACTGATTTTTAAAATGTAGAAGCCACAAAACAAAAAAACTATAAATTTGCCTATGTAAAAATGGAACTTTGGGGCAGGGGATGTAGCTCAGTGGCACCTGCCTGGCAAAGGAAATGTCCTGAGTTCA
Organism: Heterocephalus glaber; assembly: GCF_000247695.1. The sequence goes on along the minus strand of NW_004624825.1, from coordinate 6,693,086 downwards.
ATCCCCAGTACAAAGTTTCAAAAAACGGGCTGGGGATGTAGCTCAGTGGTTTCGCTGCCCACTGTGCAAGCACAAGGACCCGAGTTCGATCCCCGGTACCAAAAAAAATATTACAAAAATGGAACTTCAGCTAGGCTTGGTGGCACACACCTATAATCCCAGCACTGGGGAAGGTGAGGCACAAGGATCACTGTGAGTTTGAGGACAGCCTGGGCTACATAGCCAGCCTCTATCTTAAAAACCAAAAATAGGGCCAGGGATGTAGCTCAGTGGCACTGTGCCTGCCTTGCAAGCGCAAAGTCCTGAGTTCGATCCCCAGTACCAAAAAAACCACAAAACCCCAAAACCCCCACAAATATATATGTATATTATAATAACAGTACCCACTAAAATGTCATTTCAAAAATACATGACATGACATACAAGACATGAGCCACCATACCCAGCTAGTACTGGGGTTTGAACCCAGGGCCTTGTGTGCACTGCACATGGCTTCTACCACTGAGCTCCATCCTATCCTTTTTTTCAACTTTCTTTGTTTTTCTTTCTTTGTTTTTCTTTTTGTTTTGTTTTGTTTGGTGTTTTAAGACAGGGTCTCATTCGGGTTGACCTTGAACTTACTATGTAGCCCAGGCTGGCTTCGTATTTGTGGTAATCCTCCGGCCTGAGTCTCCCAACTGCGGTGATAACAGACTTATGCCACTGCCTCCAGCTCAAATTCCATTTTGAGACAGGGTCTTACTAAGTAAGTTGCCGGGACTGGTAGGTTCTAAGAAATGTATCTATCAGTCAGGAGAACATTAGGCCAGACGAAAGAGTGCAGGATCTTTAACACAGGTGCTCTTCTTCAGAGAACATCAGTTCCTAAGGGCAAGTGGCTAAGAAAAATAGGAAAAGGTGCTCGACTCCTCTCGTCATTCGTGCGCACATCGGGACCCTGTGACACGTCACTTTTTCTGGCCATGGGCAGGCGCGGGAGGAAGCGGGCACGTTCACGCCCTGCTTCTGGTAGGCATGCGCAGTGGGCAATCTTTCCTGGTGGGGCAAAGTGGCCACGAGCGTCAACGTTTTAGGTATACAGAGGCTTTCAAGTGCTAAGTCTGCTGCAAAGAATGTGCTTCAAAGATAGAAAAGCAACCCAAGGCACCTGACATTTCAAAAATACAAGAAACAAACGGCCGCCGGGATGCTGGGGTAGCTCAGTGGGAGAGCTTGCCTAGTGGGCAGGAGGCCCCCAGTTCTAACCCCAGCAGCATGAAAGAAAAGGAAGAAATGAAGGGAAGGAAAGAGAGAACTGCAGTGTCCATTTCTAGGGGACTGATTAGAATATGCATAGTATGAGCCTGGTGTGGTGGTGCACGCCTGTCATCCCAGCACTTGGGAGGCTGATACAGGAGGATCAAAGTGAGTTCGAGGCCAGCCTGGGTACACAGTGAGCGCAAGGCCCTGTCTCAAAAAAAAAAAAAAAAAAGCATAGTGTGATCTCATTTGCATACATTTTATTTATTTGTTTACCTTTGTGGTACTGGGGATTGAACCCAGAGCCTTCTCTCTCAGTTACAAACTCAGCCTTTTAAATTTTATTTTATTTTTATTTTGAGACAGAGTCTTTCTGAGTTGTGAAATTGTCCAGACTGGCCTCAAACTTGCAGTCTTCCTGCCTCAGCCTCCCAGAGTGCTGGGATTATATGTGTGAGCCACCGGACCCATCTTTCTATAGCTGTTTGTCTTTCTGTTCCCCACTGAGTTCTCACTGTGATGCCCATGCTGGTCTCCAACCTCTGGGCTCAAAAGCTTCTCCTGCCTCAGCCTCCAGAGTAGCTCGGACTACAGGTGCACACGGGCCATGCACCTTTTTAGTGGATGTGTATGCACCAATGTAGGTGTCAATTTTTTCTTCTGGAAGAAGGTCTTTGTCTACAGGTACTAGAGAGCTAAGAGTCTCCTCCATTTTTATTATATTAATTTTTTCAATACTGGACATAGAACTCTGGGCAAATGCTAGATAAGCACACTACCACTAAACTACAGTTCCAGGCCTTATACTGCTGTTCTTTTAATTTTTATTTTTTGAGTCAGGGTCTTGCTATGTAGTTCAACCTGGCCTTGAACTCACTATGCAGGCTGGGCTGGCCTCAAACTCATGGCAATCCTCCTGCCTCAGCCTCCTGAGTATTGGGGTTACAGGTAGGCTCCACCAAGCCCGGCCATCCTTTAATCTTTACTGTAAATGCTACTTCCTACATGAAAAACTCCCTCTTTATCTCCAACTTTTTCATATATAAATTCTACCTATCTATCATCTGTCTATCTCTGAAATTCTCTGAAGCAGCTGCATTTAAAGATCCCACACTTAGAAGGCTGAAGCAGGATGATCCCAAGTTCAAGTTGCACCTAGCTATTTAAAATTAAAAAAAATAAAAAGGGCTGGGGATATATCTCATTGTGTTGCATCCTTAGTACTGATAAGGAAAAAAAAGGTGGGGGGCAGGCATTTAGCTCAGTGGTTCTGCTGCCTGCCTCGAAAGCGAAAGGTCCTGATTTCAATCCCAGGTACCAAAAAAGAGCTGGGTATATGTAGCAGCACATGCCTGTAATCCCAGCAACCCAGAGGAGGCTGAGGAAGATCCTAGTGAGTTCAAGGCCAGCCTGAACTACTGGCAAGAAACAAAAAAAGAAATAAATGATCCTTCGGACTGCTTGACCCTGGCTGACCAGAACATCCTGACTGTGAGGAGATGGAATGCTGTGGATCGGCTATCTGAGGCCCTTTAATGGCCAATTACCTTAACTTTCACCTCTGACCTGACACTGTCCCATAAACTTCTGGATAAACATCTCTGGCCTCCACCAGCCTTGGAGCTAAAAATGCCGTCAGAGAACATCTGACTATAGAGATTTCCCCAGGTGCCCTGCCCACCTACCTGATGTTCCTGCTAATGGAGTTAACAAATGTATTGATTTATGAACTTTTGTCTGTGGCTATGAAAGCTCATTCATGTCAACTCTTCCACGGGGAACGTGCCCTTCAGAGTGACATGACTCTGTGTTCCCAGGTCATGGTTATGCATACCTGGCTCAGAATAGGCAATTTCCATATTTCCTGTAAGGCAGTCATTATTTCATTCAGACAATATCGATTGATTTGATGACTGCGGAGCTGGGGATCAAACCCAGTGTCACCCAGGCTAGACCAGAGCTCTATCCTTTGTTGCTGAGCCACATGCCCAGTCTCTTATCTCCTGGCCCCTTATCTCCTTCCCTGTGCCATCTTATCACATTTACCTGAGCCTACACTCAGTCCCTTATCACAGCTGCCTGCATGATGTGCCTTAGCCTACAAATAGACTGCAGTAGATAGGAAGGGATGACCAGCTTTGGCAGAGCACACCTGTGATCCCAGCCCTCTGGGAGCCTGAGGCAGGAAGACTGAAAGTTCAAGCCCAGCGTGGGTAATTTAGCAACTTAGTAAGGCCCTGTCTCAAAATTTGAAAAATAAGAAAGGATTGGGGATGTAGCTCATTGTGAAGGCCCTGGGTTCTATTGCCAGTACTGAAAAAAAATCAAATAAATTTTAAAAAGTAATAAAAGAACTGAAGTTTTAGGGGCTAAAAATGTGATTCCATGGTGGTAGAGTGATTGCCTAGCGTGTGTGAGACCCTGGGTTTGAGCCACTGCAAGAAAAATGAAAAGAAACCCAGGTTTTGGATGCAGGCTTGGATTAGAATAAGGTTTTACCCTCTGTGGCTCCCAGGCTGTCACCTACCCTTTGGAGCCCGGGCAGCAGGTGGGGAGGCTCTGAGCACTTCCCACAGGGGTTGCCCACAGTGCACCAGATGCGAGAAGCCATCAAGGGTGAGCATGTGCCTGCGTGGAAGGAGTGCTAGGTAAATGCTCCACTGCTGTTCTGTACTCCTATCCAGGATAAAGGGGTATCTCTGCTCTCCTGGACTAGGGAGGCCTCAGATGCTCCCCCATTGCTCTTGAGACCCTGGCCTTCCTCCATTGTCTTGGGGCCAACCTCTGTTCATCTGGGATTAGTTGCTCTGTGTGCTGGAAGGGGAAGGGGTCTGCGATTCAGCAGAAGTATCTGACCTCCTAAAGGTGCACTGATTACACAACTGAAGAGCATCATTATCAGTATCACTATTATTTTTTTCTCGTCCCCTTACCCATTGTCCAAGAATTCCCTTTATTCTTACCTAAAAACTTTTCCAAGTGTATCCACTTTAAAGAATAAATATATTCAGGTGAGGTGGTGCTGGCCTGTAATCCCAGCACTCAGGAAATAGAGGCAGGGGGATCGCTGCGAGTTCGAGGCCAGCCTGGGCTACATAGTGAGCTCAAGGGCAGCCTGGACTACAAAGTAAGACCTCGGAGAAGAGCTAGATGTGGGAGATACTTGCTAGTAATCCCAGCTACTTTGGAGGCTGAAGCAGGAGGGTCACAAGTTTGAGCATAGTCTTGGAAATTTAGTGATTTAGGGAGACTCTCTTTCAAAATTAAAATTAAAAAGAGCTGAGAATGTAGCTCAGTGCAATGACCCTGGGTTCAATTCCTAGTACTGCAGAGAGAAAAAAGTAACGTAGCATTTTGTTCCTAAGACATTTGTTATTAATAAGATCTATAATTTCATAATGTTATAGAGTCACCCAAAAATGTATACATCAGGAAAAGAAAAAGTTGTACAAAATTTTAATACTAAATTTACTGAGATATCATGGAATTAATACAAGTTACCTTTGGCCTCTACATTTACAAGACAGGCTTAAAGTGGTGGCCATGGGCTTCCAGACATTTGTTAGTATAGCAAACTATTGAAGTATATATATATATATATATATATATATGCAGGCTCTGTATATAATTATATATTGTATATAACATACAAATTAATAATATAAGTTATACAATTTCTGCAATATTAATACAATATTAAATAAAAGATAACATTCATCTAAATCCCATTAACCCAACAGATAATACTTTATTTCAACTGGCTTAATATGAACATTAGTTTTACTGCATAGGACAGTGGCTAACAGAAAACGCATAGAATGAGCTGAGAGATCTTCTTAGATCGCAGGTACCTTATTTATTATTATGAATAAGTTATAATTTGGATTTAGTTGTTTCTCTCCCACCTTTGGAAGAGTTTGAGGACTATTCATATGCTAAAAGGCCATTTACTCAGATGCTAAATATTAGATTTTCCAAACAAAAACTATTCAAAAAGAGTATATTATAAGGGACTAGGGGTTTAGCTCACTGGTACCACACCTGCCTCTCAAGCCCAAGTTCCTGAGTTCGATCCCCAGTACCACACAAAAATAAGTATATTACACACACACACACACACACACACACACACACACACACATATATTTAGAGGCAGTCTATGTTGCCCAGGCTGCACTCCAATTCTTGATCCTCCTGCCTCAGCCTCTAGAGTGCTCTGATTATAGGTGTGCGCCATGACACTGAGCTTTCCATGGCTTTAAAACTGCACATGGTTCTGACTAGCTTAATGAAATCTCAAGGTGTCCTGCACCATCACAACCTGGACAGGAATCATTTTTTTGAGCAGCATCTCCACCCTGTGCATCCACCTCCCCTCTGGTCACTACTGAGGCCACTGTTCTTTAAGCCTATTTTACTTGATGGGGACCTTAAAACTCAAAAGTAGCAGTGCTGGCCATTTGGAAAAGCCAAAGGGAAGCCAGAAAGTGCTTCCTGTAAGTGAAAAGGTGAAAGTTCTTGACTTAATAAGGAAGGAACAAAAATCACACGCAGAGGTTGCTAAGATCTATGGTAAGAACCAATCTTCTATCTGCGAAATTGTGAAGAAGGAAAAGGAAATCCTTTGCAGCTTTGCAGTTGCTCCTCAGAACACCAGTCATGGCCACGGTTCAGGCTAAGTGGTTAGTGAAGGTAGAGAAGGCATTGAGTGTGTGGGCGGAGGACATGAGCAGGCAGCGAGTTCCCATGCAGGGCAGCGGGCTGCACCAGAAAGCCCTGAGCTTGTAGTCGGACTTCGGCAAGGTTTCGCCAGAGCGGGGCTGTGACATTCATGAGAGAAGTATGTTCACTGCAAGCAAGGCATGGTTCCACAGATTCAGGCACAGGTTTGAACTGAAAAGCACCAAAGTTACTGGAGGGGCCGCATCTGCCCATGAAGAACTGGCTTCCGCCTATCAGGCAGAGCAGGAAAAGTTGGTTAAGCAGAGAGGATGCCCTAACTTTTATTACAGCTGTCTGTTGTCATTCTCTTATTGTGCTTAATTTATAAGCTGTTTTTGCTCTGTTAGTTGAGGGGTGCTACTGCTTTCCCTGTGCTGCAGGTTACACTGCAAGAGACCTACCCTCTGAGGTCTCCAAGACTTCACTGTGGGTGTGCTGCAACGCGAGTACTGAGGATGGGAAGCAGCTGCCATTAGGATCGTGCTGGCATCTTCTGCTACCACCTGAGGACACAGAGAATGGCCTGGTAGGGGCTCACGTCTGCTGGGCCTGAGGCAGGAGTGGGGAGTGCAGTATTGAGCGGAGGTCCCACAGCTGTCCTGGTCCCTCAGGGACACTGCTCCTCCCCACACAGGGCTGTCATTTACACCAAAAGCAGGGCTGCTGCATGTGCATGTCACCCACCTGAAGCCAGATGACAATTCATTTCTGGGATTTATTTTTCCTCTTTATCAATGTGCAATCTGTCCCATCTGTGTTTTCTCTTACCTGCCAGTCACCACTCTATTTCAGGGATCATTTCAGGCACAGGTGAATCATTGTTGAGAATAGCAGAAGACTTTCTGGCCTCTTTACTTTCATGTTTTAATTACAGGTCCAGGAAATAACAGGACTTCATTTCTTCCAGATCCCTCAGTTCAGCCAACCCTCTGGGCACTGTCCATGCCAGTGCAGCAAGGCAGGAGGACATGGAAGAGCTGGGGGGGGGGTGCGGAGATGAGGAGCAACTGGCTGCAGGGTCCCCTTGGCTGGAGGTCTGGAGAGGACAAGTCCAGCTGCCTGGACTGTGGGTCCCCACCTGTGCACCACTTGTATGGGGCTCCCACAGCAGGAGCAAAGTGGGACAGGCAGCTTCAAAAGGCAGCTGCTAACTTTGCAAGGACCTAGGATTTTCCTTCCAAGCAATAAACAAAGGGCTTCACACAGGCCAGGGCGTGCGGGAACCAGGGAGGAAAGCCATGACCACAGCCGATCTGGTTGCCTTGCCCTCACTGTACATGCACAGGCAGAGGGCAGGGTAAGAATGAAAAGGGGTGGGGTAGAGAGCAGGGTCTGATGGGAAGGGAAAGGAGAAAGCGGGGGGGGGGGGGGGGGGGGGGGGGGGGGGGGGGGGGGGGGGGAGGGGGGAGGGTGGCAGCACAGAGGGCCTCTGGTCTTCTGGGCCCAGAGTCCCAGTCAGCCCAGTGTTCCAGATCTGGGTCTGTTTCACCAGGCCTTCATCACAGGCCACGTGCAGTGTAAAGCAGTCCTGGGAGTTTTCTTGGTAGGAGGTATATATGCATGGTAGCTGATACCAGGAAACTCACATCCCTAATAAAAAACACTAAAAATTGGCCATAACCCTATTTAGCAAGCATGCATTCTCCATCTTCACTTTAAAAATTCCTGAGAATTGAGTTCAGTGTTTTCAGTTTTAATTTCAATTATTAGTTTAGGTGCTTTGATTTTCCTTCAAGTATGCCAGATTTTGAACATCTGGTAATTATTCCACAGCATTTCAGGGAAGAGATTCTAGAAAGAGCACAGCTAAAGGGCAGAGAAACTGTATCATTCAGCTTCCTTTTGCTAAGATGAAATACCAAATGCCTCCAACTTAGTGGAGGTTTACTTGGCTCATGAGTTAAGTGGGTTCAGTCCATGGCCCTCTGACTCCAAAGGAGAGAAGGCATGGTATAAGGGCATGGTAAAGGAAGCTGCTCATGCCATGGCTGTCAGGTAGCAGACAAAGGAGGGAGAGGCTGGGGAAAAAAATTCATCCTTCCAGCCACGCGTTGTGGTGCCAACCTGTAAACCCAGCACAAAGGAGGCTGACACAGGAGGATTATCGTGAGTTCAAAACCAGCCTGAATTGCCTATTGAGAACTTCTCTCAAAAAACAAAACAAACAAACCAGGTCACAACCTCAGGGGCCATCTCCAAACCAGGGCCTACCTCCTAACAGCACATTCAGCAATGAACCCAATTGATTAATCTACACAAGTGCAGTGTACCCAGGGTCATCCTGGGGGAAGGAGCTCATGTTCCCCAGACTGGAGGTCATCCGCAGGTGCTCAACTCTGTGTGTCCAGCCTCTCAGTTTGGAGAGTGACCTGTGTTCCTGCCCAGTGCAGCCACCAGCCTGGAGCCTGGCATTCACAGCCTCCTGGGGCCCTTGGGCCTGAATAAGGGTGTGTGAGGGTGGGAAGTCTTCTGCAGGTGGCCTCTCCCCTCACCACAGAGCACAAGGACAAAGCTGCAGCCCAGAGAACATCTTTTCTCTGCCCTGTGTGCAGCCTCCTGCTGTCTTGCAGCTGGACTGGGTGACACCACAGTCCCATCCCCATTCTTCCTGCTGGGGATAAAAGGGCCTCTCCCTGCCTTCTCTATGATGGACTGGGAATCACAGTGGCCCCAGCATCTGCTGAACAATGTTCCAGACTGGACCTAAGACATAGAACTAAACGGAATCCATGGATCTGAATGGGATCCTTCTACTAGAACAGATAAGGAGCAAACCTCAGAGACACTAAGGAGGACTAAGTGATAAACTGTGTTAATTTCCTAATTGTGAAGCTTGTATTGTAATTATCAGAACCAGGTCTGGTAATCCCAGTTACTGGAGAGGCTGAGGCAGGAGAATTGCAAGTTAAAGCTCAGCCTGGGCAATTTACAAAGACCCAGTCTCCAAAAAACAAAACAGAGTTGGGGATGTAGCTCAGTGCTCTCTAGGTTTAATCTTTGAGGGGAAGAAGACAAACAGAAACATGCAAAGCTGGCTAATGTTTCTCTGTGAGGAAAGAATTATGATTTTTTTGTTTTGAGACAGCCTCTCGCTATGTAGCCCACCTGACTTTGAACTCATTGCGATCCTCCTGACTCAACCTCCGGAGTGCTTGGACTACAGGTGTGCACTACCATGCTGGGCCTATAAATCAGTTCTTAAAATTAAAAAAAAATATATGTTCTATGGCACTTGCAACACGTTACTGTGTTGATAGTAGCTAGAGCATCATTATACCAAAACTGTCTAAATTTTTAGATCCATACAGAATGATAAAAATAGGGAAAATGCAATTTTCAAAATATCACTAAAGTGATATTTCACTTCAGCAAAGCATTAACGACAAGTTGGTTGTTTGGGTGGATTTAAAATAGCTGGCGCAGGGCCAGGGATTTAGCTCAGTGGAACTGTGCCTGCCTCGCAAGTCCAATGTCCTGAGTTCAATCCCCTGTACTGAAAAATAAAAGGCTGGCATTTGGGAAGTTTGAGTACATAAAACTCAGTAGCACTGATTTTTACTTGCAAACATCACTTAAAAGTTACAGATGTCAAGAAGGAGTTTAAAATAGTATATAAATTTTCATCATGTATCTATGATACAAAGGTTTTTTTCCTTCAACAAAGTTCATATCATACACCATATGGGATATAATTTAAATGTTATATATATAAAGTCCAATAAACAAAATTGTCTTTTCAGATCTTATATCTTCTCCTTAAAATCTCCAGATATTCTTGTGATGTTTCTGAAATTAGACCTTGGCTTGATTTATTAGCAGATCTTGTGGAAGAAACTTTAAAGGATTCAGATTCAAGTTTGGCAGGAGCTGGAAAGAAAAAGAGTTACAATCTTTACCTCAAAGACTTCATAGTTAACTAAACATGAGTTGTTTAAGAAATGAGAACTTGATCAGTGATAATGAAAATTCCATATGTACAAGTATAATACAAAATTATTACTAAACATAATTTGCCTCTAGTTGCGTACTGAACTAATTATCATGCAGGTGACACGACCGTGTGCTAAGGTCCTTGGAGGCCAAGATTGGGATGCAGGGGTCAAACTGCCTCTGTAACCTGGGAAAACAGGTTTCAAGTGGAATCCACACAGATGCTGTGACAGATAAAAAGTGGCACTGCTGGGACACACAGAGGCCTGCATCCATTTTGTGTCCCTCATGTAGGATTTGGGGTGGAGGTGATATGTAAGGTGGCCTGAAGTATAAGGAGAAAGCACACCAGGAAGGAGGAAGCAGGAAGGGGGACAGGAGATGCCTAGCAGGGAGGCAGAGCCCAGGGGCAGAGGAAGGTGGATGGCAGGAGACAAGAATCCAAATGGTCTGAGTACTTTTATTCCATGCTAAGGAACCTAAAATTTCCCTGAAGGCCAAAGGTAAACCAATGACAAAATCAATGACAGGAGCTTTAAAACAAAACTTGTCAAGCAACAGTTTATGAGCTGTAACTGCCTGACTCCTCCTAGATGAGTTCAAACTGTAGCCATGAAGTGGAGAAGCTGAGTAGGCCTCTGTTTTTCAAGCACAGCTTCAGCCTGCAGCTCATTCTCAGGGGAGACCCAGGAGGGAGGGTGCTGAGCCAGGGCAAAGAGATACACAGGCTTTCTGAGACTTTTAAGGTTATGAAACGTGACAAACTGAGGCCTAAGTATATCCTTTAATGGAAATGTTTATATTTTCATGCCTTTCATTTGATGTTATAAAACATTGAATGGAGGCTCTATTACCCAATGAGAGGAAAGAGATGTCATTTGCTTTTTACAATTTATTTCAAAAATCAATAAATATAAATTTAATTCATAAATTTTGGGAACATACCTTCTCTTACTTCTCTAGTTATACTTTAATGCAATTTTTGCTGCATCTGAAATAAATCAAACAGTATTCATAATGTTTAAGTTAAAGAAGAGACATTTTCATGGGAATAGTATGTGTCATTTAGAAAATGTGGCCTTTAAGACTTACAGAGAGAAGATCTAACCTGAAGAATGGTTTAAAAATTACATAAGTAAAATTCTTACTTAGTTTTAAGTTTAGATAATAGACAATACATATATGCAGTGCTGTTAGGTTAATCTCATAGGTACAATAAGTATTGGTCTATTAAAGGGAAAAAGTGGGAGAGAAAAAGTTATTGTAATCCAGCAAGGACAATGTATCTAAAAGTGTACCTTACTACAATTGTCTTGTGTTTTACATATTTTTTTGCCCTATGTTAGTCTGCTTTTTAATCTGTATGTCTGGTAATTAACTTTCTAAATTATCAATAAATGAATCTGATGCTGGCAAAAATAAAAGTGGGTGGAGGAAAGGGGAAAAACTTGAAATGTGTTAAGTGCATGTACTGATTCCCTACAATCAATGTAAATCATTATGTATAAAAAAAAAGTACTAATAAAAGTCAAAGAAAAAAATTGGTGTATTAAATATAAAGATGATGTTTTATTAAAACAAAGTATGAAGCTCATATTTTATACTGAATGCATTACTTTATAATTCTTTCTTCCCCCCTGCGGTACTAGGGATCGAACTCAGGATTTTGGGCTTGCCAGGCAGGTGTGGCACCACTGAGCTACATCCCCCACCCTATCTTATAATTCTTAGCAGAACTTTTCCCATTATAAAATCTTAATCAGTTTTTTCCACTTTAATAGATTTTTCCTGAAAGTAACTCTACTTTTCCCTACTTTAAAAAGAATTAAAAATTAAACATATATTCTGTTATTAAATTTTTAGCACAGAATCTGAAATACAGAAATCGAGAAAGTGATATTGTTATAATGGCATGCCAAAAATCTATTGGCAAAGATTTAAAATACATACAAAGATTTCAGAAAGTCTGCTTAAAAAGGATAAACATAGGTTAAAGCCAGTTTTCCAACTTTCATTGGTTCATCACTTTCTAGAAATGGAAACAAGGAAAACAATATACAGCTCTTACTGTAATTTTGCTATCTTTTCAGAAGTTAGAAGTCAATTCTTCAGAAACATGTGACTCATTAATCTTTTCCATTTATGAAATGTGGGGAATGTGCCCATCTATTTTACACTTTCCCCAGGTAACATGTTCTTACTGAAATCTTTTGGATAAAAGCTTTTTTCGTACTAAGGCTCCAAGGAGGGTGGAACCTAGCACACACAACATAATAATACTTTGTTGTAGCAGTGATAATGTGATACCCAATGCCTTTAAGAATTTTAGGTGTGAAGATAAGTTTCTTTGACAGGTTTCCCAATATTTCAAAAGACTGTTTTCTGTCACATTCCTGCAGCAACAGCATTACAGACAAGTATCACAAAAGTAACAAATGAATACCAAAGGAAACCAAAAGCCTTTATTAAAAGACTCTTATATTACCACTAATTAACACTATGTAAAACATATATCATACTTTTACAAGACTTGAATTAAAGAACTACCAATTATCTTTTCCTACAAAAGTGCTTTCCTACTTACTTCATATAGATGTAAGGTAATAGATTTTATGTCTTTATATCCCATCCACAAAAACTTATAATACATAAATTTGGCTTTGATAAACATCAAATACTTTCCTCAAAAGATCATTTACTTTTGTGAAGAATTATTTTGTCTTTTTCCTTACTTCTTTATCTTACTTTCTGCATTGCTGAGACAAAATACTTAACACCAAAAGTTAAAGGAGGAATGGTTTGCAGCTCACAGTTTGTAGAGGTTTTAGCCCAGAGTCAGCTGGTTTCAAGGCAGAGGGGCATCACAGAGGAGCAATTTTATGGCATGGTAGGCAGAAGGCTGTGAGCCTGCCTTCATCTTTCCCTTTATATCCCATCCAGGTTACAAACCCATTTGGATGGGGTCACCCACGCAGGGTGGGCCTTCCCATTATCCACATCCAGAACTATGCTAAACTAATCAGTGGACTAATTTAGTTACCACACACCCTTAATCTGTATTCACACACTCTAGATCCAGCTACCTCTGAAAAGCTCCACCTATGAGGGCATAAAGCTTTGCGGGAACATTTAGACATAAGTCATAACACTCTTCTGTGTGTGTGTGTGTGTGTGTGTGTGTGTCTGTGTGAGTGTTTCAGTTTGAATCTAGGATGTCACGCATGCTGAACATGGACTCTAGAACTAAACAACACCCCCAACCCTGTAATGAAGACATTTTAACTCTAGATAGCAAATACTTGTGGTATAGCTAATTTAAATAACAACCATTGCTTTTTCTTCTCTTAAAGACTATCTGTCAGAAACTGTCTCTGTTCCAGCCATGAGTGGCCTCCATCTCCATAAATTCTCTTCTAACATATCACTGACACTTGAGTACTTTATAATATAAATGACAGCTGAGGGCAACTGCTTTTCAGGAGAGAGGAAAGCTTAGCGGGCAAAAAAGGACAGACTCAGGATGTCAGGAGGGAGGGCTGCTCTGGAAAGTGGCTCCCAAAGGTCACTCAAGGTCTGGAGAAGAGAAGGCTCCAGCTGTGTCCCGGTTGGTGGGAGTTGGGATGGTTTGGCTCACAAGTGAAAACTGACAATAATTTAGTAAATTAGAAAAGTCCTTTTAATTCTCACTTTCTCATTAAATCCATTTCTTTATATTTCCCTTACTATAAATTCAGAATTGTTGTTCCCAGTAGAATGGTTTACTACAGTGGTCAGCATATATTATGAAAAATGTCTTTGTGACACTAATCACTATCTTTGCTGCTACATGGGGTGTCACCAAAGGCTTCTGACCTGAGTCAAGGAACAGGTTAGCGGAAACTGAATGTTGCCAGGAGAAATAAAAAAGCCTGATACATTGCTAGTGTTTACTTTATGTTTACTACTAAATCAAAAGGTATATTCACTCCTTGTGAAGTAATATATATATTATATATTATAATTATATAAAATATATAAATAATATTTTTAAGGAAACGCGCTCCTTTCTCTGTAGCTTCATGTTTATTTCTTGATGAGGATTGTGCTTCCAAGGCTGGAGAAAGTGAGTCCAGCCTTAATGAGGGAAGCAAGTCTGCAGCGTCTTTTATACTTGCCATTTCCAAAAACATAAGGTGACAAAATTGTGCACAGCAGAACAGTGCACCGTGGCGTTCAGCTTATTAGAATTCTCTGACAGCTGCTGGTTTTCAAACTATGTTGGCAGAATCTAAGGTTGCACTGAGGACACTGCAGGAAGAATGGAGAACAAGTGCCCCTTTAGAGCCTCCACCCCTTCCTCAGCCAGACAGTTCTACTTCTGCTTCGTATAACAGTTTCATGCAAAGTTTTTCTTTAAAAAGTTCTACTTGAAAAATATTTTTAGAAAATAGTGAAAGTCAAAGTCCTTAATTTAAAACATGAGCCACCACAGGATCAGAGAGGTCATAACTTGGCTGAAGTCACAGAGCCAATGGCTCAGGCAAGAATGGGCTTGCAGTCATCTTGCAGGGCCTGGAGTTCTATACAGTTACTTCTCTCATATTGAGGAAGGAGTATACATTTTAAAATCACTTTAGAGAAAATATGTAAAACTGTCATGGAGCTCAATGATGTTCAACATGAGACGTTAAGAGTAGCTCTATCCCGAGTCACGTGGAACACGCAGAATCAGCCCATGCCCAGGCAACAATCCACTGGATGCCCACCCCCGCTCCTCTGTACAGCCACCTGGTTCCACACTACAAAGACGCAGAGGACACCGGACCACGAGACCACAGTACTGAGTCCCGCTGCTCCCGGCCCAGAGGTAGGGGCTTCTGAGCCGCTGTCCCACTGCTCCTGGTCCAGAGGAAGGGGCTTCCTGGCCACCATCCCTTCCACTGCTCCCAGACCAGAGGATAGGGCTTTTGGGCCCCCTTCTGTCCCTCCACTCCTGGTCCAGAGGAAGGGGCCTCCAGGCCACCATCCCTCCCACCACTCCCAACACAGAGATAGGGGCTGCTGAGCTGCCATCCCACTGCTCCTGGTGCAGAGGAAGGGGCTTCCTGGCCACCGTCCCTCCCACTGCTCCCAGCCCACAGGAAAGGGCTTTTGGGCCACCATCCCTACCGCTGCTCCCCGGCCTCTGTCCCACCTCTTCCAGCTCTGAGGAGGTAATCTGTGCAGGTGCCAACAGCCCCCACCCCAGATGAAATGAGAAAACACGTAAATAAGTCTCAAAACCAGACTTCCAGATCACCTACAGCAACCTCAATGGGAAATGAGATGGAACA
>NW_004624825.1:6657843-6673190 GCF_000247695.1 Heterocephalus glaber | reverse complement strand
CTAAAATGTACCAATGATTAGAATGAGTAATCGATAATGTAAAGTAGGAAGAAAAGGTCCAAAGGGCTGGGGGTAGTGGGAGGGGCAGGGGAAAGGAAAGAAGGGAAAGGAAAAATGCTGAGAAATTAAAAAAAATGGAAATAAAGTCTTTGTAAATAGGGAAGGGTGGAGGGCGTGAAGGGAGGGCTAGGCATGGACAAAGAATAAGAACCAAGATGCATCATGTAAAGGTACAATTCCCACTGAGAAATGTAATTGTGTTGTATACCTACAATGTACCAATAAAAGAATTTAATTTTAAAAAAGAATAGCTCTCTAACAAACTGAGTTCTAAACTTATGAATATAGATAAAGCATGCAAGTTAATATGAAATTTTAGTAGCTGTTAAATTACAGAACAGGGAACTTGAAGGAGAAAATCATAAGACTTGGTTTACTCAAATCATTTGACAACTGAATTATCCATGTTTTGGGTTACTTATAGCAAAATTAAAAATACAAAACAGATTCCTTTATCACCTAGCATACATCTAGCTGCTTCTCATCATGACTTGAGATATACAAAGACATGACTTAATTTGATTTAGTCCTGGCACAAGCGACAGGAGAAGCACCATATGGATTCAGACTCTCTCTGCCTCCCTCTTGCAGAGATGTCCCTGCACCATGAAATCAGGTCTGCTGTCTCTGCGGTGAGCAGCTGCTGCTGGGACAGATGCCAGGTGCTTGTTTGTCCCACTGACAAGTGTGTGCTTAAGTGTGTGATCCTCAATGAGGCACTCATACGCCCACATCTGCCCATGAGTTATGTGCTGGCAACAAAGCATACAACATCAATCTGACCTATATTCTGAGTACAGATGGAAGGAAGTCATTTTCTCCTACCTCACTGCTGTCCCAACAAGGAAGATGATGATATGCCATGTTTTCTTCTTCCTTGAAATATGCTAAATCTAGGCACTGTACTACCTATGTCTACATACATCAATAAATTCATGCAGTTATCACAATTCTGAAAAGGGGAAGTTAAAAATATGTCTAAGGAAGCCACAGGAATTCCCCAGGTCTTCTGAGTCTCCTTTCAATGCTCATCCATCAGACCAGTTATTTCTATGCTGTAAATATTTAAGTACCACATCTGGGTCAGTTACATTTATTGAATAAGGTTAACAAGTATCTCTTGAAAAATGAGAGCTACAGGGACTTTTTAAAAAAATTGTGAATTTGTTTCCTTTCTTTATAGTAACACATATTAGTGTGATCTTTACTTAACATGTGTAAGTCAACAAACTAACCATAGTATTTCATCAGATTAACCCCTCCCCCTGGCATCAAACCCAGGGCCTCATGCATGATAGCCCAGTGCTCTACCACTGAGCTACTTCCCCTGCCCAGTATTTCACCAAATTAATAAGAATTAAATCAGCTACTATCACTAACCTCAGCCAGGTAGCTCTCCATGCTGCTGATTGAAGGCTTTGGGTTTAATGGAGGAACCGCAAAGTTTTCTCTGGGAAGAAAACTTCTTGGGAACACCAAACTATGATGAAGATTTCCAACACAAGGATATTCTAGGAGAGGTTTTGTATTAACACTGCTCAGTAAAAATGGGTTTTGTTGTTGTTCCACCAGAATTTTGTTATTGGCCTCTTGTAGCCTTCTATTAGCCCTGTAAAGACTGCAAAAAACAAATACTAAGTATCTCAAGCAAGTGTGCTCATTGAGGCAGATGGGTGAGTGTAGAGAACATTCTTGAAAACTTAGGTACAAACAGTCACATGCTTTGCAGCACAAAAAGCTACACTGTTTGCACAGAAGTTTTGATATATTGGGAAGGAACATGGTACAGTACAAAGAATTACTATTGCTTGAACAGAACATTCTGTGGCAAAAACATGGGGTGGGGAGGGTGGGGGCTTGGCAACAGACAAAGCCCTGCCCTGTTGTGCCTTACTTCTTTACCACCTTAACAGTGAAAATGTATCACAGCGCACCTATCACAGGACAATTAAAAGTGTTCTAAAGAAGTACATATATTTGTAGTGGGATTGCTAACTAACAAGCAATTCTAACAAAGCGGGAAAGAGGGAAATGGCTGCCAGTGGTGTCTGCCTTAACAGGAAACACTGCTACCTCCTATAAGAGCTCTACTTACAAGATTCCTGAGGAAGCCACTAGAAACACTTGTATTTAAAGGATCACTATGAGAGATAATGGATAGGTTAATTAGCTTGACTGCAGAAGCCATTTCATTCTGTATAAATATATACATCTGTAATCCCAGCACTGCGGGAAGCTGAGGCAGGAGGATCACAAGTTGGAGGCAAGCCTGGGAAACTTAGTGACTGAGACTGAGACTCTGTCTCAAAATAAAAAAATAGAAAAAAGGTACTTACGTATGTGTGTGTGTGTGTGTGTGTGTGTGTGTATAACATACAGACATAGGAAAACATGTTGTACTCCTTACATATATACAACTCAAAAGTAAAACTGAAAAGTTAGAAGTGTTTGTATTTAGTTAACCAGTTTAGGGGTTTAAAAAACCATTTCTTAAAAGATATTTTCAAGCGGTTGCTTTCCCACCTGCATATTTGCCCCATTACCTGGCAATGAGAAAGTAATTCAGAGCAACCACCTCCAGGGAAGGAGACTGCAGGCTCAGTGATCACAAAGAACCAGGGCTGCTCCTGGCCAGACACCCCTATGGAGGCATGGCAGGTGGGCCCACCTCTTCTGTTTTCCACCTGCCTTTCACACTAGTTCACACTAGCGAGCTATACTTCTGCTCATCCCTGTGTGAATCTTTCCCTATATCACAAATATGACTTTATGTAGAATAGAAGAAACATACAGCACAGTTTGTCTCCAGGCCTCCTCTAGTGATAGATCACAGTCAAAAAAGTTATTTTATCAAGTGGCAGAATGTGCCCAGAGGAGCAGTATTAGTAGTACTTGACCTTCTGGGTTTATGTTGTAATCTTCCAAAACTAAAGTTAGTAATAATTCTACCTAAATGAATGCCAACATGTTATGTTATAACTGTCTTAAGTATAAGATGTAAAAAAATAGCTGAATGATTAGATTACCTACATAAGAATAGTAAAACCAAGGTGGACATGATGGTACACACTTGTAATCCCAGCAATCTGGAGGATGAGGCAGGAGGATCGCCATGAATTGGAGGCCAACTTGGGCTACATAGTGGGTTCAAGGCCAGCCTGGACTACAAAATGAGACCTTGTCTCAAAAAGCCAAAAAGCAGTAAAAGGGGGAAGAAATATAAACTTCTTTAGACTAACATTTTGAAGATAAGTTCATTTACTTAGTTTATTTTCCAAAATTATACTGTCTACTTCGCATTACATCCTACTAATTTCATGAACCTGTCTCTAAAAATTATGCTTGAGAGACAGATTAATGAGGTTAACTTACTTTCTATGATTCTGTTTTGACTTACTTGTTTGGTTCACTGGACAATGACTCGCTACTCTTCAATTCTAGATAGCATTGGCTATATTTTTCCAGTTCA
Source organism: Heterocephalus glaber (assembly GCF_000247695.1). The sequence continues at coordinate 6,669,661 of NW_004624825.1, read as the reverse complement.
ATTTTATTAAACTTTCCTTGAGGTTTCATTTTAGAGACCTCTGCTTGGAGGTCTTCAATTATGAGTTCCGTCTGACTTCTCATGGAAGCATTATTAGTCTCTCTTAATTGCTGGAAAATTTCTTGAGATGCTGCTTGTATCTAAAGCAAATTAAAGGATATATTTAAAAATAATTATAACTCAAACGCAAAAGGTGATCAAAATATGCAGTGAATGTTTCAATTCAAAAATTGTATTACAGTAAAAAACATAATGCCATGAATCCCCTTCAAAATACTTCCCCTCCATTTGAATAACTTATCCTGTAATTCTTGCCACTTTCTGAAGCAGTTCTCGAAGTCCTCTTTCATGAATGTCTTTATAAGGTTGATTAAAAACACAGTAAATGCTGCTGCTGAGTGCCATCCAATGGAAAGGCAGGCTCAGAACAACATTATGATGTATCCTCATCTACCTTAGCCAACAGATCTGGCACTATGTGACTTCAGGCTCTTTCCCAAAGTCAAAATGACCATGAAAAGAAAACATTTTGCATCAGTTCAGGACATCAAAACAGCCATGACAGCACAACAGAGGGTGCTCATGAAAGAAGACTCCAGAAGTGCTTCAAAAAGTGGCAGAAATGATGGAACAAGTATGTTCAAAATGAGGGAGAATATTTTGAGGGGAACTCATGGCAATGTGTCTCTTTTATTGTGATAAAATTTTAAAAATATTTAAAGCATTCGCTGTATGTTTTGATCATAATTCATAGTTATTTTGTGTTTATTTCCTTTAGTTTTGAGCCAATGACTCAGAAAGGAATTTTATATATGTAAAAAAGATGCTGAAGGGCCAAGGATTTAGCTCAGTGGCACTGTTGCCTGCCTTGCAAGTGCAAGGTCCTGAGTTTGATCCCTGGTACTGCAAAAAAATAAAAGGATGCTGGAATTTATTATCAACATTAACTGCATTAGATCTGAATTATAAAAATTTTGAATCTTTTTTTTTTCTTCATGGTGCTAGGAATCCAACCCAGTGCAAGGCAAGCACTCCACCTCTGAGCTCCCATCCTTAGTCTTTTTTTTTTTTTTTGGTACCAGGGTTTGAACTTGGGACCTTTCGTTTGTGAGGCAAGTGGCAGAACCACTGAGCTAAATCCCTGGCCCTCCCATCCTTAGTCTTGAATAATTCTTAATACTCCTGTAATCTGATCATTCAAAGATAGAAATAATTTAAAAACTCAAAGACTTAAGGTGACAATTTAATAGTACTGTATAACTGTCACACCACAAGTTTTTCTTTGCTCTTAACAGTTTTATGTCCATTAGTCTTAAAAATGAAATGACTCTCTAATAAATATCATTATTCTGAGAGATCAATTTAGTTATAATGAAACGGAAATATTTAATCGAAGATACAAGATGTCATCTTCCTCCTAGAAAACCCACAAGTCAAAAGTTATAAGGGAAGAAGAAGAAATATATACAATGTAAACATTCAAAATATAATTTTCATGAAATTATTTCAGCACATTAAAGATAAATAAATAAATTAACCTGTGAAAATAGATTGACTTCTTTTAATTTTTCTACTAACTCCTGGCTGACTCTTTCTTCAGTCTCTTGCTTGTACTGTTCTGCTTGGCCATGTTTTACCCCATTCTCCTCTACGTGATTTCTCAGGTTAACTACTTCTTCTTCCAATTTCTTTTCATTCTTCTCTAGTGTTTCACATTTCTTTTGTAGTATATTTTTCATGGATAATAACTCCTGCTGGAGAAAATCACTTTTATCCAGATGTAGACATTTGAATGATGCAGTTTCCAGTTTTGCTGCAAGATCATCAACCTGCATGAATAAAATAATACAGGTTGGTAATGAAGGAAGTAGGCTGAAAATAGAATCAAAATTTCTGACATAGGGCCAGGTATTTAGCTCAGTGGCACAGCACCTGCCTCGAAAATGCAAGGTCCTGAGTTCACTCACTGGTACTGAGAAAAAATCTGACATAAATTCACTGTTAACAAAACATTAACCATACTAGATTCTTAGAAGATATTCCCTTGAATTACTCAGAAAATCCACACAGTTGAAACCAGAAGGAGTCACAAAAATATAGTTTACACTTATTATCTTTGTCACAAAACATGTGCCCTTGATCTTGAATTCTTTGTTTTTCTAGGAGTGTTTCATTTCTGTCCTTCTTAACATGGCTCTGAGTCAGTCACCTCTTAGTAGTACAACGAATCAATGCTACCAGAGTAAGCATTTGAAAATAAGACTTTAATTAATGACTCTGGTATGTATGGATTTTAGTTATAAGCCTTTTTCTGAATTGCAAATGTTTGATGTTAATTAGAATTACATTCTAGAATATCTCTGGATTGGACATAAGTGGAAGCAGAAAGGACCTAGAAAAGAAAGCAAACCCAAAGAGCTCCAAAAGGATGGTTAGTGGAAGAGGGGTGGCCCTCAAAGAGGCAGAGAGGAAGGGCTTTGAGGCCAGCAAAGGAAATGATACTGGTACATAATGAGAGAGGACTCCCACTGCACAGCAGGGGAAAGAAACACTGCTGAGAGATGAGCTAAAGAGAGACTTGCTGAAACCAGGATTTACTGGGTTCAAATATCTGCTTCTCATTTGTAGCCTCTCAACATGTCAAAGAATGCTAATGGTTTTGCAAAGTGACATTAATTTATAATAATGTGAAATAAAGCTAAAAGAAATGGCTTTTGGGATCAGATCAAATCCAGGGTGCTGCTGGGAACACATGGTCTGAAGATGAAGCCAAAGCCATGACTACAAAACCCTTCGGTCGGACTTCACAAAGATTTAAGGCTGTGCCTCAAATGCCCTTAAGGATTTAAGGGCATAAAAATCTTTTTATTTTTTATTTTTTTTGATCGAACTCAGGACCTTGTGCTTACGAGGCAGGCGGCAGAATCACTGAGCTAAATCTCCAGCCAAGGGCATAAAAATCTTTTTAAAAATTTTTTTCTAAGGGCATAAAAATCTTAATGGAATCACCTTAGTACAGCTTCACAGGAAGCCCAAGATGGAGAGCTTAAGTCAAAAAGATTTGTAAAAGTAGCTTCTCACAGGGCATGAATCCAATAAAATTTACAGAAAATGCAAAATTGTTAAGAAAATGTACTAGCAAAAGCACTACTCACCAGCTTGAACTAAGAGACAAAGCAGTAAACATGAAAGAGGACTTTGGATGTTGGAAGTTCTACATTTAGGAAGCAGGCTGAGAAAATCAGTCTGTTTGACTGGATTTGAGAATAGTTTTCCAGATATGACATCAGAAGAAAAAAATCGATTAACTACACTTTGTCAAAATTAAATACACTTGAAAACACACCACACCAAAAAAGTGAAAAGGTAAGCTAATGAGTGGCAAAAAATGTCTGAGAATCTTGTATCTGAGAAGGGATTTATGCCTGGGATATATAAAGGACTCATAATTTTAAAATAAAAAAAGACAACCCAATTTAAAAATGGAGAAGGAATTTAAATAGACATTTCTCCAATGAAGATGTACCACTGGCCAATCAGCTTATGAAAACACATGTGCTCAACACCATCCCCTTAGTCACCAGGAAAAGCCAAGTGAAAACCACAATGAGGAGTCACTTCACTAGAATGGAATCTTTCTTCCATCAAAAAGGACTGTGTGTGGCAAGGACGCAGAGAAACTGCAACTCTCATACAATGCTGGTGGAATGTGAAATGGCACCACCGCTTTGGAAAACAGGCTAGTACTACTACTTTCTCAAAAGGTTAAGCACAGAGTTATCACATGGCTCAGCAATTCTACACATAAGCCAAGAGAAAACAGGCAAACACGAAAACTTGTACATGTATAACCATAGGAGCATTAATAACTGTCGAAATGGAAACTATTCCCAAAGTCCATCAAGTGATGAATTAAAAATCCATTAAGAGGATATTACTTAGAAGAGGAAATTAAGTACTGACACCTGCTACAACACAAATAAATCTTGAAACCATGCTAAATGAAAGAAGACAGTCTAAAAGAAGCCAGAGCACATATCCTGTGAGAACTTTGATATAAAATGTCCCAAAGAAGCAAATCTACAAAGTACATCAGTGGTTCTCTGAGGCTGAGCAGGGAAGGTGATGGCTAAAGGTTATGAGCTTTCTTTTTAGGGTGGAAGAATGTTCTAAAACGGTGGTGATGATTGCTAACTTGGTGAGTATACTAAAAGCCACCAAACTGCATACTTTAAATGTCTGAATTTCAAGGCATGTCAACAGTATTTCAATAAAGGTGTAAACCCCCCAATTCATTTGGTACACATGATTTGGGGTCATGTAATGGTGTATAGGTTGGCTTTATATCATCAGCTGGGGCTTATGACAGTAGTATGTCTTTTTAATAGAAAAGTGTACATTTTTCATTGATATCAAGTCTATAAAGTAAAAAAAAGTTAATTTCACTGCTCAACAGACTGAGAGATTTATAGTTCTCCTAAGTAGTTTTTGTTCCCAAAACTAAATAAAAATTACCTTGTGTATTAGCATGTTAATTGGGATATCCAATTCATTGGATTTTAAATCTCCATGAAAACGGAAGTCTCCATTTTCCTGCTCATTTAACTTTATTTCTGTCATTTTATAAAGTTTCTTAAATCTGCAAGAATGTACAAAGTGAAGTTTTGAAAGATTGTTTAAACAGATATTATGTTCTATGATAAAACAAGCAAATCTAGAAATTATGATCCTTTTTCATTTGTTTCCATTATTTGAAAGTATTCTGATGGAATTATAATCTTAGATGAATAATATACAGAAAATTTGTGATATATGTATTACAGGTAAAGAGCTAACATTATAACCATATATAGGGTTCTTATAATTAATATCCACTTTGGTATGTTAACATAAAAATGAACTTATGATTGTTGGGTAAAGCCCAGTAACAAAGGAGAAAAAATATACTTATATAAAATCTACTTATATAGGAATGCTTAAAAGATAAGAAAAATGCACTTTGGCACCTTGAACCCATGATGAATAAGTACAGAAAGTGTGCACAAAAATCTGAAGGTGGACTGGAAGTGTAGCTCAGTGATAGAGCATGTGTTTAGCATGTGCAAGGACATAAATTCAATCCCAGACAAAAAGGTAAAGAAAAGGAAACAAAACAAAACATTGAAGAGATCATTCAAAGTAGAAAAATAGAGGAAATAGGATCTTTGAAACCTGAGTTGGAGAGGAAAAGAAAAGAGGCAGAGTTTAGGAGAAAGGAGATCAACGGAGAAATAATGGGTAGACTAAAAGGTTGTTTTAAGAAGACATTTCAGCTTTTGCCACCACAAGGTTGACAAAATGCAAGAGATGCAAAATAATGTAAAGACAGTTAAAGGAGAGAAAAGTATTGATTAGATTCATAACAAACTCGAGTTGTCCCCAAATAAATAGAAAAGCAGCCATGTTGGGGACTTCAAGACACCGGAAAACATTCCATTTTCTTCATCTGGTGGTAGAAACAGTCTCATCAGCAAGTCATACATACATTTTGTGTGTATGAAGCATATATACAGTCACCACTTTCTATCTGTAGGTTAGCCAATAGTGGACTGAAAATACTCAGAAAAAATCTGCATCTGTGTTGAACACATACTGATGGTTTTTTTCTTGTCATTACTCCCCGAATGATATAACAATGATTTATATAACATTTATATTATATTAGGTATTGTAAGTAATCTAGAGGTGATATAAAGTGTATGGAAGAGTTGAGTAGGTTATATGGAAGCACTACACCATGATATAAAGGAGACTTGAGTGACCATCGATTTTGGTATCTGAGGGAGTTCTGGAACCAATACTCTGACTACATCAAGAGATGGCTGTACATTATTTATGTAGTATATATGTGTGAAGAAACACACATATGAACACACACACACACACTAAGCAAACAGAAGGTTAATAACATGTATACCTCATGTACACATGGAAGTACCCATGCAAAAGAAATGTAATTCTGTGATAGATTTTATAAATCAAAGAGGTACAAAGAAAATGTAAGATAAATCAAGATTAATTTTAGTATTGTTAAAGAACGAGAGAGGCTGTTTTTAGCTTTAGTAAAGTTGGTGAAATCACTTAATGAATGGTTGATAAGATCTGACAAATAAAAACCTTACCCAGTTAGCTCTTTTCGTAATTCACCATTTTTCCTCTTTTCTTCATCCAAAGTATATTTCTGATACTCTGTTAATGCAGTAAATTTCTTTAACTGTTCTTTATCACCTTCAGACTTTGAAAAAACAGCTTAAAATTATTTTTCAAAAATCTAGAAATTCAGTCTTTCTTAAAAATATGACTTCTCATGAGTTCACAAATGTTTTAATGCATTGTATAAACCTGACACCAATAAGTACAGACTTCAAAAATAATTACTTCTCTTAACATAGCTCAAATTAACTTGTACTTTCATAATCTTTTCTGAAAACTGTACTGTCAAAATTAGTTAAAAGTTTTACAAATAAATGTTGATGAAAAAATATAAAAAGAATGGTTATATTTCCATTTTAGTTTCTAAAGATACCCTAGAAGCCTTTCCATCAATAACTTAAGTTTCCCAGATTTATTTAAACCATATTTTATCAAGACAAGTTTTGGAAAATATCTACCTGATTTCATTATATTTTTGAACCTCACTTGTCTTTGGCATGAGAAAGGTACTAATTATCTGTAATTATTCTCTCAGGAATTTATTTGCTGCCTTCTGCTTTCTTTCTTTTCTTTCTTTCTTTCTTTTTTTTTTTTTTTTGCTATTAAGCATTTTTCCTTAACGTTTAAGTCTTTTTGGTAATGTACAGAAATCTAACTTTTGCATGATTCTTGTGGCTATCATCTTGTTTCTCCTGTTCCACTGGACTCTTATATTCTCTTGACACATGGTCTCATCTACAAATTTAGTTTTTTAAATCACTTCTTGCACATTACAATCTGGTTTCTCTGCTGTAATTCCAATAAAGTAATGTGAGGGTCCATCAAGGACTTTTATTTTAATAGCATTCTTATCCTGCCAACTGCTTGGCAGCCTCTGCTCACAGTGATCACACTTCTTCTCTGCTCCTCTAGCCCCACTGCTCTCCTAAAGGCAACAGCTCAGTTTTGCCCCCTTTTCATTTCAGATTCTCAGAGGCCCTTAAATCAGAACCTTCTACTCTCATTACCTCATCGCCATTTCCACCCTGACCTCTGTTCAAGGGTCATTTACACAGTTACTTCTTCCTTGCAGTTCACTTCTCATAGAAAAAAGCCTCATCAGCCATTATTTGGTATGAGTTACTTCTGAGGAGAAGCCTACACATTTCATGTTGAGTCACATTGGTGTTACTTTGAATTTAGTCATTTTCTAATCTTGGGGAGGGGGACACTCATCCTTAGAATACTGACCAGCATAATTTATCTTGTTTTCTTTTATAATGCTACTTTTTCCCTGGGGTCAGATTGTTTCCCATTGTTTTCTTTCCAATAATTTCCTGTTCTATACTGTACTATTACCAATTTTTCAACACCTGAATATATTTGTGCATGACACTTAAGGTAAGAGTATATCTCCAGGCATTTTAATTCACAGAAAACTGTTTGTCATTATATTGATGTATTTGAAAAGTATGGCAGTAAAGCAGGACTAATTTATGTGAAATCTAGAAAACATTAGTTGTCCATGTTTCTTCAGTGAAACAATAGTCAGAACACTCTGGTGCCCCTGATAATGTGTCTTAGTTTGCTTTTCTCATTGCTGAGACAATATACCCAACACCCACAAGTTAAGGGAGGAAAGGTTCATTTAGCTCACAGTTTGTAGAGGTTTCAGCTCATAGTTGGCTGGCTCCAAGGCTGGGTGGCATGGCAGAGGGACATCTCAGAGGAGAAGACAAGCAGCAGCAGCAATAAGCAACAAGTGACAAGCCTTTTTCTGTCCCTTCTATTTTATCCAGGCTACCTACCTTTGGGGTGGGTAGCACTCACACCCTTAATCTTAGCATCATGTCCTTGATCCCAGAACTATGCCAAACAAATCAGTGGGCCAATTTAGTAATCACACACCCTTAATCCCAGCATCACGCACTAGATTCAGCCACGTGAATCTGAAAAGGCCCCACCCATGAACACTGAGGCTTTGGGGGACATCTAGACACAAGCCATAAAAACATGTGTCTGTGTAACGGAGCTGCGTGGACTAAGTTGCTGTGACTTTAAGAAATCAGTTAGTGTGGGCCAGGGATTTAGCTCAGTGGTTTCACCACCTGCCTCGAAAGCACAAGGACCCAAGTTCGATCCCACGTACCAAAAAAAAAAAGAAAGAAATCAGTTAGTGGAAGGAGCTGGCACACAGCTCCAAATCTGCATGCACGATGCATCCTGTGACCCTAATTCCTACACAGGACAGCATGAACAACAGGAGATTCTGCAGTGCTTGGTCAGCAGTTACATGGTTTTCATTATACATCAGCAAACTGTCACCAGACTTGTACATAAATCTGCTGGACTGTTATATCTTTGAGTAGCTGAAGAGCATAAATGGCTGGAAAAAATCCTGAAACTACAATGCTAGGACCGCTAGTTACTCTGTAAGAAAAACAGCCATTTCTACTTTTTTACTGACATCTTTTTCATTTTCTTATAGTCAAAGAGAAATAAATATTTCTTTGGGGAAAAAAAAGATTGTCTAATGACCTAGTATCTATTCTTGATAAGAATATAAATTAACAGTAATTTGTACTCTAAATCTCATGGAAAGGCTTTGATTCCAAGAGAAAGTCAAAATTCTAGATTACATAATTAAATTTTCTGGAATTTTAAAAGTTATTATAAAATATTAGCTAGGACTCCAAATATATAGTTATATATCAATGTCCAGAGCAGAATTATTTTCAATAAAATGTGGAAATAACTTTCAGGTCCTTCAAAGGATAATGGATAAACAAAATGTGGCATATATAAAATATCAATTTTTGACTCTCACAATCTTTCTTATTAAAATAGTACTGTCAAAGTCATTAATTGTATGCATTCAACTACCTTCTATAAAGTTAAGAGGACTTCACTACTAGCAGAGGCAGTAGTATCAATATGAGTATGACAGATATTTTTATCAATGAGATTTTTCTTAAAATATTTTGCCTAAAATATTCCTATATAAAGGCTAGCTCAGTGGTTTTGCCACCTGCTGCACAAGCACAAGGACCCGAGTTTGATCCCTGGTACCAAAAAAATAAAAATACAATAAAATATTCCTATACACTACTAGAGAAATAAAAACTCCTTTTCATTATGACAGAGATGAAAAAGAGACTGACTTACCAAATTTGTACTTAACAGGTTTTTCTGAAGCTGTTCAATTTCCCCTTTTTGCTTTTTTACTTCACTTTTTAGCCGGAAATTTTCAAGTTTAAGCCTAACATATTTATGGGAAAATAATTATTTTCATGGGCCTACTTTTAAAAATCAGATAATTGTTGAACATTTGAAAGAATACACACAATCTTAAAAACTGGGAAAAGTAGATGATTTAGTAATTATCATTATTCTATCAGTGGTTGTGGATCATTTTTCTTCTGCCACTGTTGTCATTGAACATGGGGCCTCATATGTCAAGCCCATGCTCTTACTATTGCACTATATGCACAGCCCTAAATTAAACATTTCAAGTAACTTCATTAAAGCTAGAATTTCACACAGCTTGATGGAAATTTGTTATCTAACTGACATATTTCTCATACTATATTGCTCATTTGCTTTATGAATGCTCGAGTTATTTGTATACTGCTTTAAATCATACTTTTGCAGGAGTCCTTGCAGCTTCTCAGTATACCGCACAGTCTCTTTGTGTCGATTCCGTTCTTCTTCCAACTACAACAAAACAAAAACCAAAAGCCTTTACTAATAACCTTCCCACCACCAGTTTTCATGCTACAATTGTACTGGAACACAGCCACAGTACTCCACCTCCATAACTGTTTAAAGTTACCTCTGTGCTGCAACTACAGAGTTAACTGAATTGTTGAAGCAAGGATCCTCTGGCTCACAGAGCCCAAAATAACACTATCTGGCCCTTTACAGAAAAGTGTATTGATCCCTGCTCTAGGTATGAAACACACTATTCCTGATTTTAGCTATGTCACCAGGTACTCAAACTGACAAAACTGGAAGGCAGGCACAGTACTATGTGCCCGTAGTCCCAGCCACTCAGGAAGGTGAGTCTCCAGACCAGCCTTGGCAATACAGGGAGATCCCCGTGTTGCAGGAAAAAACCAAAAACAAAAAACTTGGTAAAATGGGGACAAAGAGGAAATTCCTTTACTCATACTGTTCATTTAGTTGTATTTTTATATTACAAGCATTATACTGTACTCTCATATTTTTGTATTCCAAATACCATTCATCAACCATGATTGGAGAACAGTGATACTAATATGAGCATTACACTTCATAACATCTAGATGGCTCCTGAAACTGAGAAACAGTATCTACACGGAAGCCAGGATGCCTGGGCCTGAGTCCCAGCTCCACCAGTTACCAGCAGTGGGATCTTAAGAAGATGAACTTTGTCTTGTTTTCTTCATCTATGAATTGGGAGATAACTACAGCATCTACAGCTCACTAGACTGCTGGGAAAATTAAATGAGGGACTATACATAGAGAGCTTAGGAAAGCACGCCACACACAGTGAGCTTTATAAAATCTTTGCCATTGGGTATGACTGTTTCTTATGTTTTTGATAAAATTTTGATATTTTAGGGATATCACTGCGGGCGCCGGCGGCGTCCTGGCAGCTGGATGGGCCCCCGGGAGCGCGGGCCCCGGGCGGCGATGGGCGAGGAGCGGGGCGCGGTGAGCGCGGAGTGCCAGGAGGAGGGCGCTGCGCGCCCCGCGTGCTGCTTCGTGTTCTCAGTGGAGAGTGAGCTGCGCCGCGGCCCCGCTGCCGCCAGGGCCCCGCCGCGCCTCGCCAGCTCCCCGGCCTCGCTGCCCAGCCCCCAGCGCCCAGCGGCACCGAGCTGGACCCGCACCAGGCCCCGAGCCCTTCTGCGTAGCGGCCTGCTGGGCGCGCTGCCCTAAGCCTGCCTAGGCGGGGTCGGAGCCCCCGCGCGGCCCTCACGGTGCTCCTGTGCCAGGTGTGCCTGGAAGACAAGCCCATGGAGCCCCTGCCCTGCTGTGAGAAGGTCAGGTGAGGAGAGTGCCTCAAAGTCTACCTGAGCGGGCAGGTACAGCTTGGCCAAGTAGAAATCAAATGCCCTATCACCCAGTGCTTCGAATTCCTGGAAGAAACAATGGTTCTACTGATAGCTTTTTACCATGAACAGCTGTAGAATTTAGTCTGACACTTTTTCTCCAACTAGTGACAGGATCATATGGCTTCTTCCTTTCCTCTGTTTAAAAGATGACTTTCAGAGGTGGATCTTCCAATGCTGAACCAACACTGCCATCCCTATAACAAAACCACTTTCTACATACTGCCAGATCTGACTTCTATTAGTCTGTTTCCTTAAACAAATTTCTATCGAGGTCTGCACACGCCCTACCCAGGTCACGAGTCCCGCGGAACACGCCGAATCAGCCCATTGCAGAAAGGCAGCCACCTGGTTCCACACTACAAAGACGCAGAGGACACCAGACCACCAGACCACTGAGCCCCGCTGCTCCCGGCCCAGAGGAAGGGGCTTCCCAGCCAATATCCCTCCCGCTGCTCCCAGCCCAGAGGAAAGGGCTTTTGGGCCATCTTCTGTCCTGCTGCTCCTGGTCCAGAGGAAGGGGCTTTTGGGCCACCATCCCTACCGCTGCTCCC
>NW_004624825.1:6637731-6652029 GCF_000247695.1 Heterocephalus glaber | reverse complement strand
GGAAAGGAAAAAATATGAGAAAAGGAAAAAAATGGAAACAAAGTCTTTGCAAATAGGGAAGGGTGGAGGGGGTGAAGGGAGGGCAAGGGAAATGGGGAAAAAAATCAGAACCAAGATACTCATGTAATGGTACAAGATCCCAATGATGAATGTAACTGTATTTTATAACTAAAATGTACCAATAAACTTAATGGGAAAAAAAAAGAAGAAGAAACAATGGTTGTCTACATCCTAAGGCATGAGGACTCCATCAAGTATAAGCAATTCCTGGAACTTGGTCGAATTGATTAAAGCACGAAGCCGTGTCCTCAGTGCAAGCACTTTACAACCTTTAAGAAAAAAGGACATATTCCTACCCCTTCCAGATCAGAGAGCAAATACAAAATCCAGTGCCCACTTGCCAGTTAGTCTGGTGTTTTAAGTGCCACTCTCCTTGGCACGAAGTTGTCAATTGAAAAGAGTACAAAAAAGGAGACAAATTGCTGCGTCACTGGGCCAGCGAAATTGAGCATGGGAAAAGGAACGCCCAGAAGTGTCTAAAGTGCCAGATTCACATCCAGAAAACCAAAGGTTGTGACCACATGACCTGTTCACAGTGCAACACTAATTTTTATTACTGATGTGGGGAGAGATACCGCTAGCTCTGGGTGTTTGGAGACCACACATCAAACCTCAGTATACTTGGATGCGAATATCGCTACCTCCTAGAGAGACCCCATTTACGGAGACTAGTGTGAGGGTCAGAGTGTGCTGGAAAATTATTCACTACACCTCTAATCCCAGTTTTGGGATTAGCACTAGGGGCCATAGCAATTGTAATTGGGTTATTTTTATTTCCCATCAATTGCCTCTGTAAAAAACAGAGAAAGCCGTTTCAGACTGGTATGGACTAGCAGAGTGCAGAGGGCTTCACCTGACGGGCTGTGTCCCACCCAGGAGGAGCCTCTGCCATCGTCCTGGCCCTCACGGCCACAAGGCCTCTACCAAGGTGCACTCCCACCATGGTGTCCTGCCCTTTGCTAAACCAATTGCTGCTTTTCAAAAATGGTCACTTTCATAAACTGTAAGTACCTGTATCATAACTCTGACCTTTGTGGTTCTTGGAAGAAAATATTTTAAGTGAGAACCAGTCATCCTTAGCATTGTTCTGAGAGTGGATCTCCTGAGGGTTGTTTGAACTGTCTTTGAGCCCTGAGCCTTCTGGCCTGTCTGTGAGACTCAGTGTGAATGGTGACACAACAAGTGAGGCCGCTTTTCAGAATCCACAGGTTCACTGAAAGCGCCTGTTCTCATGTGTGGCCCAAGCAGTAGAATTCCTCCTTCCTTCAGATACTGTAATTGCTACAAATTTCTGTGCCCAAAAGGGAACTGATGAAACTAAATGAATAAGAAGACTCGTGAGTCACTGCAATGTTTGTGTATAGGGTTGTGAATGTGTGTGTATATAAGTATCTATTAAAATGGAGCTCAGTTAAAAAAAAAAAAAAGAAAGAAAAGAAACCAGGCTTGGTGTCACACACCTGTGATCCTAGCACTCAGGAGGCTGAGGCGGATTGCTCTAAGCTTGAGGCTACCCGGGGGTGACATAGTAAATTCAAGTTCAGCCTGGGATATATTGTGATATGCTATCTCAAAAACCAACAAGAAATAAATTAGGGCAGATGTAGTAGCACAGGTCTATAATCCCTACACTCAGGGAGGCTGAGGCATGAGGATAGCAAATGTAAGCCCAGCCTGGGCAATTTAGCAAGATCCTGTCTCAGAATAAAACATAAAAACAGCCCGGGATGTAGCTCAGTGGAAGGCCCAGGGTTCAGTCTCTGGTGCCAGAAAAAAATTGTTTTAAAAAGGTGAAGTAGTAAAGAGGAAATACAGGAGTTTTCAGGATGCACCAGAGCTCTGAGTGAGGCTCTGGCCAGAAAGGTCCAGGGCGGGTTAGGGGAGGGAAGGAGGGAGATACTCACTCTCCTGCTCCTGCCTGGTGCCTCCTTAGATGACCTCAGGCTAGAGAAAGCAAAATCTGATGTTTTAGGCAGATGGTAGGCAATTGAAGAGGTCTTCTATACAAGCTGAACAGGGCATTATTCACAAGGAAGGCAGCAATAAATGCAGCACATGGGGTCTGAAACACATCCCATTGTTTAATCGATGAGATCCACTGATTAATTCCAGTAGCCAACGGTACTTTATCTGTAACAACTTAGAGTTTATTTTCTCTCAGCACTACTCAGTGGGCAATGATCATGCAGACCGTGCTTCCTGGATTAAGTATTATGTACGTGACGTGACCACAAGAGGGGGCTAAAGCCACTGAGCTGAAGCTATTGGACCTTGTTGCTAAATAAAGGTTCCCAAATCAGTTCCTTTCCAGTCAGTGCTGGGCTGCTTTTGCAAGCACTCTGATGAGCAAATGAAGGGTGTGTGGCATGGTACATTACACAGAGCTTTTCAGTTGGTCAAATGCATGGTCTATAAATCCCAGGTATAGCTATATAATGAAGAAAGACAAATCTCCATTTCTTTTCTATAGTGAGAAAAATATGAACATTTGATAGAAAATTCTCCTGTATTAGATAAAGTGCTTTCAATTTTATATTTCTTAAAATATCTTTATAATTTAAACCTCATTATGTCAATCTTTCAATTACTGGTTATAGTATAAAGTACTTTTTTTTTTTTTTTAGACAGGGTCTTGCTATGTAGTTCAGCCTGGCCTTGAACTCACTATGCAGCCTAGGTTGGCCCCAAATGGTGATCCTCTTGCCTCACCCTCCTGAGTGCTGAGATTACAGGCATGCACCGCTATGGCCAGTCTTAATTTTTTCCTAGTAACTGTTAGGCAAAAATACTTTCAATTTAGTCAAGGATAGGTGATGACATGAATATCAAGACATTATTCTCTCCTTAGGTCAATTAATTTATACTTAGGCAAGATTATTTCTCTTCAAAAAACAAAAAATGCAATTTAAGATTGTAGACCAGCTAAATTGTTCTCCACAGACCAGAGTGTTGGAAACAGTGTGGTCACAAAGAGTCAGAATGGGAAGAGAAAGCTTCATAGAAAAGAGTAAATTGTGAGCCACTGCTGAATACATGAGGCCAAATGGAGAGAAACTACCAACAGAGAGGACAGTGAAAATAAAAACAGAGAGAAGGGACATCAGCCCAATAACTCAGAGGATAAAACCCAATGGCAGGGGGATAAAGTGTGCACACAGTAACTGGTGAATGTCTGTAATAGCGTTAATTGCAGCCAAAAATGTTCTATCAACTAACCATGGGTCCTTCAACTGAACAGTAGATGCATGAGGTAGCCACATAATAGAGTACACAACTCTATAACAGAAAGAAATGAGCTATAACTCATTTCAGGTAAACCCTGAAAACATTATGCTAAGTGAAAGAAGCCAATCACAAAGGATAAATGTGAGCCCAGTGTGTTGGTGCATGCCTGTAATCCCAGCACTCAGGAGGTTGAGGCAGGAGTATGCTCTGAGTTCCAGGCCGGCCTGAGCTACATAGCAAGACCTTGTCTCAGAACAAACAGTAACAATAACAACAAAACCAAAACCCAGGACAAATGTGTATGACTCTATTTATATGAAATGGCCAGGACAAGGAAAATAAACACACAAAAAAAGACTGACAGCTTCCTAAGACTGGGGAAGATGGAGAGACAGCTGAGGGATTTGGGGTTTCTTTTCAAGGGAATGAAAATGATCTATAATTGACTGTGGTGATGCTTATGTGACTAAATAATATTAAAAGATGCTCAATCTTACACTTTAAATGAGTATCTGCATTATAGCTCAATAAGGTTGCTTTTAAGAAAAATCCAATGGCAGAATTTAGACAATTTTCTTAATTCTTTATTTTAGATATAAATACATGATCTGAATACTTCCATACCTTTACTTTAAAATGAAAGAAAAGTGAAGGAAATGCTTAACTTTCCAATTAGTTTTTAAATTACACACTCCTTGTTTAATGACTGAGTTACATTTCTGAGACTAAGGAACATCGTTAAATGAGGAATTGTACATAGCATGTACATCACAATATTCAGAGCAAAGAAATGGTCAAAGGAAACTCCAACTTGATGACTTTGCTTTTATCTGCATAACTCTTACGTGCAGTATTGTAATGTATAACAGAACATAAAAGTACAGTAAGGTACTGTACAGTAAAATCAGCAAAAATTACAGTACTCTCTAAACGAGTTGCACAGCACAAAAAAAGTATTGAGACTCTCTAGACAAGATGTACAGAACTGTACAAAACAAAAAGATGGGTTGTAAGACCAAGGGGTGGGTTATAACCCTGAAGAGCGCACTTCAATCATAAGTCTGAACAACTGTTAAATAAATATGCTGTTAAATGAGAAACATCTGTATCCTAAAACATTTGCATTTTTGAGAAAAGGAAACACTTTCTATACAGCTCATCTTGAAATCCATGATATAAATGTACAACGATTCTATATTCACAAAAGTGAAGGTAAGAAATAAGATAAAGTTCTGAAATATTTTGTTAAACATTATCATCTGATTGAATCTGCCTATATCACCATGATGACAGAGACATCACTAAAAATACTGCTTAATATGAACAAGTCTCTCAACTTCGCTGTAATTCTCAACCTTCCTAAGGTCAAATATTTCAAGGAAAGATGTGAGAAATTATAAGAAAAATGGCCGAAAGAAAGTAAGAGTAATTTATAGTATAAAGATAATAAAATTATAATAATCATAATGAAAACTATCCACTGCAATCAGTATCCCAAAACACTATATTATTTAAGCAGCTATAGAGTAACAGTTGACATGTTAAATTTCATACATACTAGACTTCTGATATGACTTAGTTTCTTCTTTAAATCCCGTGTCTCATCTTCTAAGTTAATGTGATAAAGTGAAGAAACTTCCAGTGAAGCCTCTGGCATAGATTGTTTTTTTAGGGCATCAGCCAGTTCTTGCTGAAGTTGTCTCACAACTACCTGATAAGATATTTCAGTTACTGATTTCATAAATCACCTTATCATTATGTTAATATTTAACTCACATACATTCTGAAAAATATCACCATGTACATCAGTTCCTCTTTCCAAATCATCTTCATGTATATGCTCCTGTTTATTGCCAAGTTCACTTAGGGACATGGAAGGTGGTGTTTTTCTGCCCAATCACTATTCTGTTACTTGAACACTAGAGTCAACCCTCTATCCACTCCCTCTCTGATGAATTTGCAATGTTTACAGCCTACTTAAATCTCAAGAAGAAATGGGGGCGGGGGGGGGGGAAGAAATAGGTACATGGGTGGGACTGGTGGTGGTAAATTCCACATATTTTCCCTCATTTTTGTTAGAGGCTCAAATTAACTTTTGAGTTATATTAGAGTTTATATTCAACCCTCTGCTCAAATCTCTCCACTAGGTGCCCATCTCATAATAAAAGTTAGTTCCTAGGTAACATGGCCTTCATCTCTTTCCCTGACCTCAGCTGATACAACTCTCTCCCCTACGTGCTCCATTCCTGCTGTACATGAATCCCTCCACCCAAATTCCTTAGCCTGAAAATGGAGATTCAATGTCAAAGTGATATCACAGATTGCTACAGTTATCTTTGTATTGGATAAATTTACAACACAATAGGAAGAGCCTTGAAGTAAAAAGTACAAGAAAGTTACTTGGGAAAATGTTCAATAAATGACATGTACCAGTGAGAAGATTAAATCAACTATGGTTTTGCTGTAAATTGCCACATTTTCCCCAATTTATGATTTAATGAAAAGTTTATGCCTTTTAAAGAGTCGAGAGGTCATAAGAATATATAATTTGAGATAAACATTTTCAGATTTAGGTTGTGCCAACTTAAATAAAAATAAAATTATAACAGAAATATATATATAGAGAGAGAGCTACAGAAGGAAAACTATCATAAAATATGGCATCTATACTTCAATTCATCTGGGAAATCTGGAATGAACTGTGGAAATAACCCATTTAATTGAATCTTAATTTAAAAATGAGCATTTCCATTCATCTTCTTCATCATGGTTTTAAAATACAGCAACACAAGGGCCGGAGATTTAGCTCAGTGGTTCTGCTGCCTGCCTCGCAAGCGCAAGGTCCCGAGTTTGATCCCCGGTACCAACAAAAAAAAATAATACAGCAACACAAAGATCAAAATCATTTCATGGCAGGGTGCAAGTCAGGGGTACAATATGCACAAAGCCTTGGGTTCAATTCCCAGCTCTAAAAACAACACGAAACACCTCCAAAACCTCTCAGATCTAACTTTTTGTGTGGATTTCAAATTCAGTTCTATTTAACTCTGAAAGTTTAAAACAATGTTTAATGAAGACATGATAATTTTTAATTTTCCATATTTCTGAGGTACAGGGTGACAACTCAGAATGTGCACAAATGTGTGCTGCTGGGGTCAGGGCAACAGGGACACAAGTCACTTCAGGGCTCACTTTGTTGGGAATCAGATCTAAGTTGTATTTGCTGCAAATAAGGTATGTTTCTGGGCTGATACAGGAGGTACATTTATAAATGATATACTTTTATATCCAACTAGATCAAACATTTATCCATAGTGAAATTTCACTTTGAGTTTCCTTCAGGAAGTTTGACATTTACCTTTCTTGATACTTACTTCTTTTTCTGCTTTCTCCTTTTCATACTGATATGTGTTTTCTTTTAAATGATTACATTCATCCATTACCTCTTTATTTCTGTCTTCCAGCTTGAGAGTTTGTTTTTTACTCTCACCTAGAAGTGTCTTCACAGTACCATGAAACTGGTTTTGGATATTTATTAGTGTCCTTTCTTTATAGTCAAGTTTTTTGTGAGTATCATCCAACTGATGTCGAAGCAATGCATTTTCACTTTCTAGCTGAGATAACCTCTCTTCTATAGATTCCTGTGTTCCCATGTATTTATTTACTTTCCCTTCTTCATCCTGATTCATGTGTTTAATTTCTTTCATTGGACACTGTGTTTGCTTCACGTCTCTTTGTATCTGTTGTAAAACTGAAGTATTTTCTCTAAGAGCATCTCTTATAAGACGGAGCTCAATTCCTAGGCTACTGAATTTTCTTTCAGCTTGAGAAAGCTGTTGGGAAAGCATCTCATAGTTATTTTTTAGGTTAGATATAGCAAAATTCAGCTTGTCCTGTAAACGAACCTGCTCATTCCTTCCTCTCTGGGAAGCAAGTTCCACATCTCTATTTGATGTCTGACTTTCATAATTATGTCCAGCAGCACCCAGACTGGAACGGTGTGATTCAGTTTCTGTTTCCGGTCTTTCCTTGATTTGTTTTTCTTTCTCCAGTTTAGAATTTAGCAGTGTATTTTCTGTCAGACTATTAAGCTGTCCATTACATTGAAATATTCTTTCCTCAGTCAGTTTTATTGTCTTTTGAAGGTCATCATTCTTTTCATGTTCAATTTCAGTATCTTCCAGATATTTCTTTTCCTTTACCTGGTTCTGATTTTTTATTGCATCTCTTTCTAGTCTTAATCTGGCAATTTCAACCTGCAACCTGTGATTTTTAGGCAATAGATCTTCATGACTAACAGAAACCTAAGTAAAACAAAGGAGACATTTAGCTAGCCCTCAATAGAATGACATATTGCAATTTCCTCTGAAATTAAATAACCTACATAGTTATACAATGAAAGGCCTACAATAAATAGATATCCAACTGAGTAAAAGTTTTCAGACATGTATTCATCTCACAGGAGATCGAGACCCACTGCAGGGGTCACTGACAATGTTCTCTATAATCTACGAATATAAGATTTGGAGGATTAAATAGGTGATATCACTTTATTGAATTTAGCAAAAATAAAGATCACATTTTTCAGTTCTTTAAAATCAATTACAGGTAATTTAAAAGTATGTAATTTCTAACATATAATAGAGTTTCTACTCCCATTCAACTCTTGTTTTTTATAATATTTGATTTTGACTCTCAATCTTATTAGGAAATTTTATCTTGCCTTGTAAATGAGTCTTCTCATTCAATCTCAGCTTCATATTCATCTTTCTTTATTGTTTCCCAATTCTTTCCTTCTAAAATGACATACCTAAGAACATTTTACTCCTATCAACTTTTATAAATCTCAATTCTGAACATAAATCTCTCCTATTATACTTGTTTTCTACTACTATGATCTTATGGCTCTATATTTCTTTCTAGAATCTTTGCCATCATAGGTGACTAAAAAATCATGGGGAAAAGTATTTTTAAGAAGATCTTACCTTTGGGTCAGGTGTTGGTGATAAAAAGGAAGACTGAGAAAAGCTCTGGACATTGACTGATGTTTTAGAAAGAGTTACAACTACATCATTACTCTCACTATGAGAAATACTGTTGTCAAGCAAGGTTTTGTTTCCCGGTTCCTCAATGCCATATTTTGCTTCTACAACAATAAAAACAAAGTAAATTGTACATAAAAATATCTACAACTTCAAATCAATGAATAGCACAGGGGTAGGCAGTCTTTATCAAATTGCTTACGATGTTTTCTGGATTGCTGAACAGCAGGCCATAGCTCAGTAGGATTTATTTGGGGGACCTTCTAGAAAAAAAAAATAGCTTTAAGAATCACAAGTATCAAATCTGATAAAATAATATTCATCATTACTACATGATCTAACATTGAGAGCCTAGGTTTTGGAATCATTCAGATGTAGATTCAAACCCCAATCTGCCATTTACTAATCTCCATCTTCTTCATGGGGTGAAGGCTATGAAGGATGATAGAGACAGCCCAAAATGTTACTCCCCATACCTCTAGTTAATTATATAAGTACTAGGACATTTCCTAGACTATTTTCTCAAATAACCAAAAACTAATATTTATCCCTCTGTAGTTTCGAGTACTTTGAAATAACATTTTATGAAATAAAAATTCATTTTGTTATATTTTGAATTTGTTTGCATGATTTACATTTCCATGAATTACCTCATGAGGAGAAAAATTAAGAGTTTTTAGTGGTATCTTATTTAGATGGGTTAGAATTACAAATAGTTGTAATAGTTGTAAGTTGTTTCTATTCTGTATGTCAAATAGGTAATGACAAATGATTATATCAATTTAGCTCCTTCCAGGAAAGACAGGAAAAAAGACAAGAATAAATCCTGTGGAGCAGTGATTGATAAATCAAAGACACAATCATTAAACAGAAAGATGTAATTAAATATGTCATGAACATGAAGGTGGACTGAAAGAATAGACATTGCATAAGTGTTTTCTGCAAAGAAAACCTTAGGGTTAGTGGTAAATCATTTAAAAGAGGTAAGAAAGGACAAACACACACATATGCACAGACTGGGGTGGGGGCAGAAGATAGAACGCAGAAAAGAGAGAAGAGAGAGATGACCAGTAAACTGAATATGAACTTAAACCAAGGAAGAAAAGGAAAAATATTAAAAATAAGGTATGTAAAGAACTAGACTTTTGTTCTCTTTTTAAAAATCACCAGTTTGTATTCTACTATAGTTATTTTTATAAATACTAAAATGATTAATTTAATTACTAGAACATGATTCAATTAAACATGCCATCAACCACTACCTGAGAAATGCAGCATTGGTACTAGAGAGAGAAGATAAAATGTTCCACCAATTTTCCATTTAGAGAAAGAACTGCTAATCAGAATCCTAAAGAGAAATGCACATCTTGAAAAGATGTATTTAGTAGAACATGGAGGGTGCTAAAAAGTTTAAGATATTTTGATATAAAATCCTAACCTAAGTTCAGAGTTAAAGGATACTAGAATGTACTGTAACCTCTCCTATTTATATACCTCTAATTTTGTTTCCTTCTTATTTATGACATATTTCTGCAAGAAAACTCACCTTACATTATATATCCTAAACATTAAAAGGAAATATAATTTAGGCCATACTTTTAGAAATTTAATAGACTTGACTATTACATAAATCATGCATACACTACTTGTATAATTATAAAAATCCACTTATTCTAGAAGTCCATTTATTGACATTAAAAATATTGCTTCTTAATACAAAACACCTTATTCCAAGTGTTCAAGATATGCACAAACATGTTTCCTAATCTATAGTATTGCACAGTAATGGAAAAGCTTTAAAATGAATATTTTGAAGTACAAAAACTTCTCAAACTTGAAATGTTAAAATGAGATACAAGGATTCTGATTGGATATTTTTAAAAACTATAAAGAAAACAATTTCGTAAAGCTTTACCGTATGGTTATTGAGAGTATCTAGTCCTAGAACTGATTATTATTTTGGGTAAAACAAGAATTCTTCACTCAGTTGAAGAATTTTAAATAAAGTACCCTCTTAATGGAAGAATGACTTAGAAAACAGTGCACTCAGCTGTGGTGGCATGTTGGGAGCAATGGTACATAATTTTAGGGAAAAATCATTTGATTAGACCTAGTTCTTCCACCTACAGGCCAGCTATGGCATTCCAAGACATAATTCCATTTTGGCCTCCAGTCACAACTGAGACCTCAGTGATTGGTGATGCTGTGATGCTCCAGGGCAAGACCACACCTGAGGGAGACACCCTGGGAGGAACCAAATCTTCATCTGTATAGTTCCTCATTGTTCTTGATAGGTCTCCCACCACCTCAGCAGCTATTATGTATAGTAGCTGCCCTCTTCCTATGGTGCCTTGCTCCCTCCCCTGTGACATCACGCCAATGGTTGCTCCCACCAAAGAATAAACCCTTCTTCCCAGTATGCCCCTGTTCCTGCCTAGAAAGTAACCTAATACTCACTCACCTCCTACCACCTAGTGACATCATGGGGTCCTCCATTCCCTAGTCACTACCTCACTCAACCCCACCTCAGCCCCTACAAACCCCACCCCAGTCTCTATAAAAGACTCTTCCTGACCTGGCCATATTGCTTTTGTCTCTCTTTTGTTCAGAGACAGCCCAGCAGATCCATTCCCCTAATAAAGGCTTGCTGTGGCCTGGTCTGGTTTTGGTCTTCGGCCCTTTTACCTGACAGTTCTTAGATTTCCACTGCCCCCCAATCTTTTGTTACACCTTGTTTAATCCAATGTGAAGTACTGAACTCTGCATTTCACTTGTTACAATTGTTTCTCCGGATGTACTGAATAAAAGGTGGTGCAAGCTAGGGGTCTTTGTCTTTGCTGCCCAGAGCAGCACTGATCAGACCCAAAGCTCAGCTTCTTCTCAAAGTCTCATTTTTCTATCTTTCCTGTAATTCGCCATGTACTGCCGTGGCTCACAGGAGACTAGGACTTACTGCAGAGGTTCTGGTAAAGTCCCCTTCCCCTGTTCCCTACAGTGGCACATTGATCCTAGCACTCTGGAGGTGAGGCAAAAGGACCCCAAGTTCCAGCCCAGCTGGGGCAATTTAGTGAGGCCTTGACTAAGATAGAAAGATAGATAGATAGATAGATAGATAGAGGAGTGAGGATGTAGCTTGTTGCAAAGGCCCTATGATCAACTCCCAGAAACAAAAAAACAACAAAAAATACTGTAATTCTTTGGTAATACAAATTTTAAGAAACAGATTAAAACTTCCAAGTTTAAACAATTTCTAGTATTATTTTAGTCTAAAAATAGAATCAAGAGTAGAAAAAGTTCTCATAAAGACTGTATGATACTAAAATAAAAAGTATTTAAAAGAAAAAAACATTTTATGTGTGTTAGACCCAGCGAGAGAGAACCAACTGGAGACTGATATTAAATCCACACAGGAGTTTATTACCAGCCGGGACCCAAGCTGACCATCAGACTCGAGGCCCCACTTGGGGGGAGACAAACATGTTTTATACACCTTTGAGGCCAACAGTTTCTAGGCCCCCCCCATGGGATAGAACTCGTGAAGCAAGCAAAAGGTACAGAAGTTGAACGTCCTGCTGTTAGAACATTTGTAAAACAATAGTTGGTTAGTTGTTATTTCTAAAGGGACCTTTTAAGGGGAGGAGGCTTCTAAGCTTCCTCCTTCTGAGTTCATCTAAAGGACAGGCAGGTGGGTCAAGCAGCAATATGGAGTCTGTCTTGCTAACCAGGGTCCTTCAATGGACTGTAAAGTTTTGAAAGTAAAGGCACCAAAATTCCATGATCATTATAAAGGACCCATTTTAAGATTTATTTAGGCATGAGAATTATAAAAGTCATGGTATTACTATTTAAAAGTCACCGGAAGGTATACTTATCCAAATAATCCTTGACCAAATTTCATATTTCCTCTATTGTGAGAAAGCTTTGCCTAATACAATTTTCCTGTCACTATATATTTTCTAGCTCATTACTTTTTTTCAGTCCCTGGTACCTCAGAGTACTTACCAGTTACTTACCAAACGAAAAAGAAAAAAAATTTCCTGTAAAACCATGGTAGGAAGGCCATTGCTAAATTTTAAGACTACGGCCTATACAAAGCAAAACTAAGAGGAAGAAAATTAACTTCACAAAAGAGAACTTTACCTTGTTATCAAAATTATAGTCATACACATCTGATGTATGCCAGGAATCATCAGGACAAGGTTTGTTGGAAAACCTTTAAGGAAAAAACGTAAAACAAAAGTGGGTGAATTTTGTCCTTAAAAACTAGTGAAAGATTGGCTATCTGTACACTGAATGACATTTCTTGGTTGATACAATTAAAATTTGACCTCTGTTTTAAAAAAGCTTTTAGTTACTTTTTTCAGTTTTCTTCTAATTTATGAAACAGTTAATGAAGACTCACTTTCACTCCCACATCAAAGAGAGTCAGCCAACAGACTGGCAGAGCCCAAGAACAATTTGTCATTACAAATTGCCTGACTTGAAGGCTGAACTGAAAATGCAACCAATGGCTGACATAAGTTTTGTTATCTGAACTGAAGCAAACCTGATAACCTTAAGGTAGAAAGATACACTGTCCCCGTTCCATAGTCTATCTCTGTTTCAATGACTAAGCTTGATGTGATGTAAATAGAAAATGTCCACTGTAATTCTTCTGCGTAGAAGGTGTTTGGATTATGAGGATGCTTCACTCCTCAGTGCACTCTTCCACCTGGAAATTCAGGACCTGAACATGCTCTCAGGAGGTGGGGCCTGGTTGGAGACAAGCCACTGGGCCATGAGCTGGAAGGGTATATTAGTGTCCCTGGCTCTTCTGCCCTCTCACTGTTTCCTTTGAAATTTTACCATGCATAGTATAGATCACAGTGCAATGAAACTAGAAATCAATAACAAAAGAAACCACAGAAACTATGAAAAAATGAAGAAATTAAACAATGCACTTTTGAATAATCAGTCACAGAGGAAATTAAGGAAGAAATAAGACAGTTCCTAGAATGAAATGAAAATAGAATTTATGCGACACAATGAAAACAGTCCTATGAGGGAAGTATACAGCAGTGAATGTCCACACCTGAAAAATAGAATGAACTCAAATAACCTAATGATGCATCTCAAGGTCTTAGAGAAACAAGAACAATCCAAATCCAGAGAAGGTAGTACAAAGAAGGAAATTATAAAAATCAGGGCAGAAAGCAACAAAATGGAAACTAAATAAACAATACAAAGAATCAATGAATTGAAGGGATTTGAAAGAATAAACAAAATAGATAAACCCTTAGCCAATCTTAACAAGAAGAGACACAAAATAATGCAATTAGAAATAAAAAAGGTGAAATCACAGTAGACACTGCTGAAATTCAGGTAATTATTAGCAACTACTTTACAAACAGATATGCCAAACAACTGGAGAACTCAGAAGAAATGGAGAGATTCCTAGATACATATGAACTACCAAAGTTGAACCAAAAAGATATAAAAACTCTGAATTATCCAGTCTCAGGCAAGGAAACTGGAGAATTAATGAAAAAGTACCAACTAAGAAAAGCCCAGGACCTGATGGGCTCACAGTGAAATTCCACAAGAACTTCAGGGAAGATCTCACACCAATATTCCTCAAACTTTTTAATAAAATTGAAAGATAAAGAGCACTTTGAAAATCATTCTTGGAAGCTAACACTATCCTGATCCCAAAATCAGACAAGGATCCAACCAAAACAGAGAACTACACGCTAATTTCTCTAATGAACATAGATATAAAAATCCTTAACAAGATACTGCAAGATTGAATGCAACAAATCATTAAAAAGATCTTACACCATGACCAAGTAGGTTTCATCCCATGGATTCAAGGATGGTTCAATATACACAAACCAATAAATGTAATTCATCACATAAATAAAAGCAAGGACAAAAATCACATGATCACCTCAACAGATGCAGAAAAAGCATTTGACAAAATCCAACATGCATT
>NW_004624825.1:6624810-6637631 GCF_000247695.1 Heterocephalus glaber | reverse complement strand
GCAGAAAAAGCATTTGACAAAATCCAACATGCATTTATGATAAAAACCCTACAAAAAATTGGAATAGGTGGTCTCTACTTCAAACTGATAGAAGCCATCTATGAAAAACCAACACCCCCGCCCTGTAGCCCATCCACATCCAGCATCCTGCCGGGTCCTTGGCCACCTCCACCTCCGTCACCTCAGGGCAGCACGCCATCCTGCAGCATCACGCGGCCACCACCACTGCTGCCACCATTGGCACCCACCCCCATGCCCAACCCCAGCCCCTGGCCCAGGTGCACCACATCCCCCAGCCCCACCTGACGTCCATCTCCCTGTCCCACCTCACTCACTCCATCATCCCCGGCCACCCGCCACCTTCCTCCTGTCACCCCGTCCACATCAACCTGCCTCCGCCATCCACCCCGGGCCCTCCGCCTTTCACCCTGTCCCACAGGCTGCCCTGTACCCCACCCTGCTTGTCCCTCAATGGCAGCTGCCACCGCCCTGCACATCCACCAGCTGCTTCACCCCATCTTCGCAGGGCAAGACCTGCAGCACCACCCCGCCCCACCCCCTCCACGAGTTGGGGCGTGGGAGACTCCCAGGCCAGGGCAGGCACCCCACGGTTCTTCCCCCAGGGTGTGGAGCCCAGAGTGCCAGCCGGGCATATTGGGCCTGCAGTATCCAGTGTCCGGGAGCCAAAGCGCCGAGCTTTGGTTTGCAGGGTTGGGCTGGGAGTGAGGCTTTCTTTGGGTTTACTATCAGGGATCCCCTTCCTCCTTCTGCTGTCCTCCCCCTCTCCTCTGTCTCTGGGCTAGGGAGCTCCTGTCAGTGCTGCCCACACCTCCAGGTCGTCACCTCCCCATGGTCCCCTCTTGCCTCTACTTTTTATCCTGAGCGCCTCCTCTCTACTGGCCTCAAGACACTCTCCTTGTCTCTGGGCCCTGGAAGGTCCTGCACCATCCGCTCCTGCCTTCCTGGTGCCCTGTTGCTCCTGCTCTGCAGTCGTGGGTGGTGTCTTCCCTGTCCCTCAGTGACATGTTGCCCAGGTGGGGTGGGAAGGAAATCTGACCCGGAACCAGATGTGGCCCAGTCCCTTGTCCAGAAGAGGCCTCCGCACGGACCCGGGGAGACAGTCCTCCTGACCGGGGCTGTGACCGCTGCCTGCGTGCTTCCCAGGGCAGGTGTCTGTGTGATGGGCATATCTTCTGTTGTGCTGATGTTCCCTTCTTACTTTATAGACCTTTTTAATGTAAAAATTGCACTGAACTCTATAAAGGTAAATGCTGCTTTTTGTAGCTTGTATAAAAAGGTTCCATATTTGTAATATACTGCACTAATTTTTTTATGTCCAGCTCTTTAAGTGATCCTTGTTCTAGTGGTTTTGTGTAAATATGTTTGCCCTAGTCGAATTAAGAAACTTTAAGGGTTATAAAATGAAAGCAAAAAAAAAAAAAAAATTTTTGTTTTCTGCTAGATACAAAAACAATAAATAAATAAATAAATAAACCATTCTGAGAAAACTGAATACTTACATGCAGAAGATTGAGTCTACATTTATATATCTCACCATGTACCAAACTAAAATCAAAATGGGTAAAAAATCTAAATGTTAAAACAGAAACAATCTGCTGGAAGACAAAATAGGTACAATTCTTGAAGACATAGGCTTAGACAAGGACTTTCTGAATAGAACCCCAATGGCACAAGAAATAATAGAATCAACAAAAGGGATCATGTCAAATTACAAAGCTTCTGTACTACAAAGGAAACAACCAATGGAATGAAGAGACAACCTTCAGGGTGGGAAAAAAGTTTTGCCTACAGAAGACTAACATCAAGACTATATAAAGAACTCAAAAAAATTTGACCTCTCAAAATAAAAGACCCAGTTCGAAAATGGGCAACCAAAACGAAACTGATAACACTTCTCAGAACTACAAATGGCCAATACATACATGAAAAAATACTACTGCTGCCCATCAGAGAAATGGAAATTAAAACTACATTGCAAATTCCATTTTACCTCAGAAAGAATGGTTATCATCAAAAAAGTCTAATAAATGTTGATGAGAATGGGGGGAGGGGCGGCACTTTTCTACACTGTCAGTGGGAATGTAAACTAGTACAACCAGTAGGAAAATCAGTGTGGAGATTCCTTAAAACACTAAAAATAGAAAGTCCATTTGAGCCAGCTATGTTCCTTCTAGATATCTTCCCAAAGAGTTAAAGTCATAGTACAGAGATACATGCATAGCCATGTTTACAGCAGCACAATTTATAAGAGCTACATCGTTGAAGCAGTGTACATGTCCATCAGCAGATGAATGCATAAGGAAAATGGTATTTATATACAATGGAGTACTACACTGCCATAAAGAAAGATAAACTTCAGGCATTCATAGATTATTAGATGCAATTAAGAATATAATGTTAGGTGAAATAAGTCTGACACACAAGTTCAAATATTCTCTTATATGATAAATAACATATATAAAAATACAAAATAGAAGTAGGGAGAAGTTCAAATACTTCCTCAAACTGCCTATTTCATTGTTTCAAAATTATTT
This sequence comes from Heterocephalus glaber, assembly GCF_000247695.1. The sequence continues at coordinate 6,635,076 of NW_004624825.1, read as the reverse complement.
TAATATATATACTAATTTGTTTCATTTATATTACTAGTTCATCTCAGATCTCTGAAAAGAAAGTTTTGTGTTACCAGTTTCTTTTTTGTAAGAATCTTTTTGGTTTATGTCTTGTACTCTGAGATTGAACTTTGAAGATAATGATACACATTGTATTAACTATTGTTATTCTCTTATTATTGTTATGGAATTTTACTTTTTCATAAAAAATAGCAAACATCAGTCAATATTACTGTCTACCAGATCATGAATCCTCCTATACAGTGTTCTTTGTGTTGCCCAATCAAAATAAACGCTTTCTTATGGTTTGTGTTGGTATTTTTCATTATATCCCAATAATTGTAAGTTAGCCTTCTTCCTATTGACTTGACTGTGCATTATTTTACTTATTACTACTGTAGAACACCACGAAAGTCTTGTTTAAAAAAAAGAACAAACAACTATACCTTCTCGGCTTATCCACCGCATGAATATTTGCTTTTTCCTTTATAAGTAATTCTGCTACTTGCTGTTTGTTATCCTTGAGAGCAAGCAAATATGGTGTGAGGTCATCCTGTGAATGAGCAGAATCAATTTATAATCCACACAATTGCCTATTTCTCAACTGAACTGAAAATCTTGTAAAAAATCCCCTCGTTGTAACCTAATACAGTAGGCCCTTGACTTATGAACTCGATTGGTTCTGAGGGCTGGTTTTAAATACGTCAATACAGCTGAGATCTGGATGTTTACCTAGGTACACATTATAGATAACAAGAGGCAGATGAATCGTCCATTAACCTATCTAACCCAAGTTGTTCATATGCCAGGCCAGTCCTGACTCAAAGGTCCACTGTATAGAGCATAAATACACAGCAGTCTCTTCCTCCTTAGTATGCTTCCACATGTGCTGTTCCTGAAAGGCACTACCTCTGCCTAGGGTTGCTATGTGAGCTCAGTGTCAAAACTCGCTTCAGGCTTTCACTGACTACAAGGATCTTTCCTTCTATCATAGCAGTTATCATGGTACTCTGGAGTTATGCTATGTCTCCTATCTAAAATAAAAGCATCTTTCAGGGCAGGGGCTGTATCTTTTATCTCAGTAGCCCCAAGCCCTAAAGCATAGTAGTAAAAGACTGAAGTATTTTTATTGACTTGATGAGCTAAATTATCTGTAGTGCAGGGTTTCTCAGTCTATATTCCAAGAATAATTTTCCACAAATTCTATGCCTCAACAGATTCACTAATCATTTCTTTGAGAAATTATTATAAAACTGTGCATCATTTATTCAGTATTAAAATCTCTTTAACTGTGCTTTGTTTCTACTTGACAATACTTTTTTTTCTGGCAAATATCAACATCTGAGGAATTAAGAGTTTCAGGGATACAATGCTGAGAGCTTCCCAGGAACATGGAAGTTTCTTCTGGGTTATGGAGGAAACTTGCTGGATTCTATGTATAGTGAGTACCAGGATCCATGTACAGATGTCAACCAATCCTGCTCCAAATGAGTCCCCGAGACATGGTCACTCATTTGTGAAATAGGCTCCAAATGAACTTTGACTGCTTATTACTAAACTGTCCATGGGTTTTCTCCTATTATTAGATGAAAATTTTATCTTAGAGCTGATGGAAAGTTTAGTATAAAACTTTGATTTTCACTTATAATGATAATCCTGGGATTCACATGCATATGTACTCTTTCTAATAAGTTTTCATTCTATTTCCATTCTAAATGCTAAGCCTATTTCTTTGTTTTAGGCAAAATATGTATAAATCAGAGGTAAAACTATGATTTATCAATTAAGAGTCTAATATGTAACGAAAGCCATTAAGTCACATGTATTTTTAAGGGACAATGCTGAAGAGAAAGATATAATATTGGTGGTAAAAGACATAACATCCAATTGTAATCATAATTAACCTAATAACACTTGTAGACATTCTAACAGGAATATGAGTATTTATAGTATAAGAAAAAGCTTTTTGTTTTTTGGTACCAGGGATCGAGCTCATGACCTTGCACTTGTGAGGCAGGAGGCGGAACCACTGAGCTAAATCCCCAGCCCAAGAAAAAGCTTTTTGAAACAACTTCTAAATTCAATTCCATTTCTAAGATGGTACCATAAAATACAGATGACTTTTTTTTGAGGGGTGCACCAGGGATCGAACTTGGGACCTTGTGTTTCGAGGCAGGCGGCGGCACCACTGATCTAAATCCCTGGCCCTATAGATGACATTCTTGTAAATTAATATAAAATATCATGAAACTCCTTACTCTTTATTAAAATATACCATAATTCAAGAGCCGTAAACTCATAAAGGCACAGTAGTGGACAGGAGGAAATACAGAGGTGGGTCAACAGCAAACTGGAAAAAATACTGAGAGCTGCAGATACAGGGGGCACACCCCAACAGTCATATGGTCTCTGATGAGACTAGTTCTCTTCTTTCAGAGAATCTCGAAACCCCAAGTTCTGGTGGAGTTTCATGAAATTTCAATATGGAATCTATGGAGGCAAACTGAATATAGCTAAGAGCCACATTCCATCCATAGTCTTTTGTTTATATCTTTGCTGTGCATGTGATTCCAAATGGTTGTGTAAAAGTAAATGTTTGGATGTAAAAATCCTTCCTTTAACATCATGTTTTACCAAAAAGTGAGATCCAGGGGCTGGGGATTTAGCCCAGTGGTACCGTGCCTGCCTGGCAAGCCCAAGGTCCTGAGTTCAATACCCAGTACCCCCCCCCCCAAGGGAGGTCCCACAATGTAATGAAAAAGATTCATTATACCTATTTTAATAATTTTTCTAACACTTTAATTTATCCTCCGTTTGTACATAATTGTTCCTGACTGTCAATTAAATAAATAGTTTCATAGGAGTGCTCAAACTAAATTATCAAAAGAATTCCCAGCTGGGTACGGTGGTACAAACCTATAATCTCATCCCTCTGTGGGCCCAGGCAGGAGAATCCAAGTTGGAGTCCAATCTAGGCAACTTAGTGAGGCCGAGTCTCAAATTTTAAAAAGGGGCGAGGAGTGCTGAATGCTGGGCAATTAGGCCAGAGGAAAGACCCTAGGTTCAAGCCTCAGTACCACACATACAAAATAAATAAAAATTTTAAAAAAGTATTCTCATCTACTTTCTTACTAACTTCATTGATTTCTGCCAGGGCTCCCTGAACTTAACACATTGAGATAGTCTATCATATGCCTTCATCTAAAAACAGGCTCATGGTTGCTACCATTCAGTTGAGAAAATCCTGAAAATAAACAACATTTGTTGACCTCATGCTCTGAATGAAAACAAAGAGATGTAAAACTCTTAAAGAGTTGGCTTAACCATAAGTGAATTTCTGCAGAGCTTCTCAATGGCAGTGAATGACTGCAGGTTGGCGGGAGAGTGGTGGTTTTTCTGCACGCCAACAGCACCAATAATACTCCTTTTCACTTCCCATTGACAGAGGTAGAGAAACACAAATGAAAGTTGAGCTAACATGTTGGAAAGGAGAGACTGGAAGAAAGTGGTATTTAATCAAACTCTTCCACAGATTTCTCAAGTTTCTGAGATTTGGGTATTCATCTTTCTACTTATCTATTAAATGGTTCTGAGCTATATCAGAATCTTGAGGAAATATTTTTAAATGTCCATGTCCACCCCTTAATAGATTTACTGAATCAAAATCTCAGGGGAGAGTCTCAACTTGTACATTTTCAAAACGTTCCCCAGATCACTGAGAAGCACAAGTCTAGACGAGAAGTAGAGAACCCAGAAAGTCACGTCAGTCTTGTCTCTCATCCACACAGCCAGTTCTTTTCACATTTGGGGATTTGGTCAAAAGGAGGGAAAGTAAGAGGTAGTTACTCCCTTAAAACTCCATTCAATCCTCTTAGGTAGGAGCAGAACAGGGACTAGTAAATTCAAAATGCAACTGACTTCATTATATAAGCCCCTTATCTCCCAGCTCCCAGCAAGACATTATAGGTTTGAAGGCAGAATTTAGAGTCATATTGGTTGCTGTTTCTGCCTGAAAAAGAGAGAATATTTGCTAAGTATTTATTCATTCCCCCTTGTTTTCCACCTAATCACCATCCAGCCAAGGCCAATTTGGCTTCATCAGAGTGCTCCTAAAATTGCAGGTTTGAAATTATACAACTTTCTTTCCTTACAAAGAATTTTTATTCCTAAACCAGGTACAGTCATGCATGCCTGTAATCCCTGCACTGTGGGAGGCTGAGGCAGGAAGATTGCAAGTTGAAGCCCAGCCTGGGCAATGAAGTGAGACCCTGTGTCAAAATATAAAATAACATAAAAGAGCTGGAAATGTAGCTCAACGTGAAGACCCTGGGTTCAATCTCCAGTAACAACAACAAAAAGAATTATTATTCTCAAAGCTGAAAATCAGAGAAACATACACTGCATTGTTTCTCTGGTGTGAGAAACTGAAAGTGGAAATAAGGACAAAAATGTATAATAGATATTGGGAAATGGTAAGAAAATGCTCAAATGGGAAGTGGAACAAGGGAGGGGGAAGGGGGATAGGAAGGAGGGGACAAGAAAAAAGTGAGAATAGAAGGAAAATACAGAAACAAAGCTTTTGTATATGGGGGGGTCAAAGGGAAAAAGGAGGAGCTTCATGGAAAAAAACAAGAGGCAGGATATATCATGCACAGGTGCAAATTCCCTATGATGAGTGTTATCATTTGTATATCTAAAATGTACCAATAAATGTTTTGGTTCAAAAAAGAAAAAGAAAATTGAAGACTATATTATTTCTCTACACATAAACCAGAAAAATAGTTTTTCAAACACAAACAAGGAGTTGGGGACTTAGCTCAGTGGTACTCCACCTAACTCGCAAGCACAAGTCCAGAGTTCAATCCCCGGTACCAAAAAACCAAAACTCCAAATAACCCCCATTGGCTTGCATATTTCTAATCACCTTCCCTTTCCATTTTTCCCATTTAAGCGAGATCACTGAAAATGAATCACTTTTATGACTTGTCAACAGTAACATGATTTCCACTTACTATAAGATGCTGTTGTTCTGTTTAAGTTTTAAAATAAAGCCTATTTTCCAAGGCAAATTTTGCTGTCCTAGTTTCTTTCAAACTAATTAATGGGAGGAAAAAAATCTTTGGTGGAAATAATGTCATAAAAAAGAAAAGATTTACTTTTTAAAAATTCAGTGTTTTCACAAATATTGCTATAAATGCATTAAAAAAACCTGTATCCTCTAGTATTTCTTTAAAATTATCAACACTTAAAGTGAAATCTTTAACAATTATTTTAAATACTGCATTTTCATTCATGGAATGCTTGAGCCTATGAAAAATTGACCCTACCTATATGTCACTGTTAACGTGAATCTACTTCAAATATTTTGGAAATAAAATGAGTTGATCTATACCTTATTTTTGGCCTCAGTCTTTGCATGGTGTGAAAGCAGTTTTGCTGCTATTGATGTGTTTTCACTAGAGACAGCATAGTGGAGAGCAGTGTTGCTGCTGACATCTGCAATATTCGGATCAGCACCATGTTCCAAGAGAATAGTCACACACTCCTCCTGGTGGCATTGTACAGCCTGTGGGTATTGTAACAAGAGACTGTCAACTCAAGGACTCAAAAAAGACCTTCTACATGCCTCACCAAGTAGTGATATTTAAATTAAATCAATTCACTTTTATTTTCAGCATTTAAATACAATCCATCTCACACTGAAATTGTTGCCTGCTACCTACCTTAATCAGAGGGGTACTGTTCTCACTGTCACAGGCATTGATTTCACACTTCCTGTCCACCAGGAGAGTCACCACTTCCGGATGGCCAGAGGTACAGGCAAAATGCAAAGCAGTCCTATGATAGTGGGAAAGATTATTAGGAAATTACAGAGCTCTGCTTCAAAATGCACAATTATTCTTGTAATCATGAACATTAAATAGCTTTCAAAACAAGTATTTAATTTTCTTCTAAAATGTTCAATACCTATTACTCATCAATTAGTGGAAGAGCAGCCAGGTGATTTTGTGTTTGTGGTGGGGGGCAGGGATGGAAGCCAGTGTCTTGCACATACTAAGCAAGAGCTATACACTGAGCCACCCCCCCCACCCCCCATTCCAGAGCAGCTTCCTGTTACAGGAAGTGCACGCTTTGGATTGAGCTCAACTTGGATTTAATTTCTCCTTTAAGCTCTTACTTTCTAGCTATCTTTTAGCCTTTCTATGCCTCAACTTTCTCACCTACAAAATGATGACTGAAAACAGTTATCTCATAGGACACTACTGTGATGGTTCAATAAAAATCCACCCAAAATATTTAGAACAGTTTCTAGAACAAGTAACTCAATAATTATTAGATATTGTAATTACTACTTAACAAAGACAACATTTCAATTCAGTAAATCAATTGCGTAAGAAGGTGCAACTATGCCATGTTTAGCACTCAGCCTTTGGATTCAAATCCCAGTCTGCTGAGTCAGTGTTGGCATGAATAAAGTTGCTTCCTGGGAAAAAGGCCTCAATGTCTCATCTCTCTACATGAAAATCCTGCAGCAGTGGCATTTAAAAAGTGTTCTTCCTATAGAGTCATCACACAATCCATAGTGTCTTACAATAAGTAAAATATGATACAGCAACAGGTCTGTGGCAGCTGTGGTCACATGGTTGGTATTTTAAAACTACTATAAGGAAAGAGGGCTGAATATCAGTAAAATAAGACAAAATAAAATGACAAGCCTTACTTTGATTTCATTTTAAACTGAATAAATCCCAGGATTCAAATGTGTAGGTATGGACCATTTTATTTATTATTTATATTTATAGAATGCACAGAAATCAAATATTTCTAATGTTTAATATTAGCACTTAGTACTGTTACACATTTTCAAAAGAGCTGTTAATGAGTCTCTTATAATTTCCTATCTTCAGAGCGTGTTTTTATTTGAAAAGAAAAAGGAAAAGCTTCAATTGAAATTGAGTTCTTCAATTTTGAATCTCTCAACTTGCTAGACTGAACAGGTAAGCATGATGGTTTAAGGAGGGAGGGATCCTGATAGTAGAATACATAATAGTTATTCAGGTTATGTTTGGTGAATAAATGGATTGAAAGAATGGATAAATACTGTGGGAGAATATAAAATAAAGCAACATTTCTGCGACAGTAATAATCATTTATATTTGATAACTTTTACTTCCATAAAGATACCATTAAAATGATCTGTACTTGCAAATATGTACTAAATCTATAATAAAATGCATATAATTAAGAATACACATAATAAAATCTATAAGCACAGATGATCTCTACTTCTGAAGAAGCTAAGAGCTGGCAGAAATACCAATACACACACAGAAAGTGAGCAATTATCTGTGCTGATTAATATTCCTCTTGTTCTCCTGTTTATTCACAGTGCATTTTGATTCGGATTTTATACATATTCGCTGTAGAAATCACAGGTAAGAGAAGAGAAACAAGGGCACACAGAACTATTGACAAAACTAATCATGTGATAATCCAAAAGGCAAGACTCAAAAAACCCTCAAAATACTGAATGAATACTGAGTATATTTCTTGGTGTCAATGAAAGTTAGAAACAAAAACATAGAGAAACCCTTAAATATTAGGAATAGATCAAAATTTCTAAATAATAATAAAGGAACAGAAAACTTCACTTATCATTCAAATGCCTGAAAATAACAAATTTTACCCCATTTTATACATGTATTTTGGCTAACACTTTAGTCTATTTGTGTATATGCAAAATCAAACTGACTTTTTTCTCACTTGATATACCAGACTGCCTCTTTCCATGTCAACATACATCAATGTCTATGCCAACTTCAATGGTCTTTTATTATTCTATCCTATGAATGTACTACAATTGATGCAATGTCTTCAGTGGGGTCTCCTTAATATATTGCTATTTTAAACAATGTTGAAGAAAACCAAATTACACGTGTTTCTATGTCCTAAGGATATTTTAGTATCATGGAATTAATGGTGGAAACATGCTTTTTAAAAATGTGGTACAGGGCCGGGGATTTAGCTCAGTGGTTCCGATGCCTGCTTCGCAAGTGTAAGGTCCTGAGTTCGATCCCCAGTACCAAAAAAAAAAAAAGAAACAAACAAACAAAAAAATGTGGTACAGTACTTACACCAAATTGTCTATTTGAAAAAGTCATTAGCCATCTTAAAGTTTAAGCAGCATTATAAACTGCTCTTCATCTTCACAAACTTTATAGGTGTAAAACAGCATTTCAATCCCTTTTAAAATTAAATTCTCTTTACCAGGGACTCTCTATAGTTTCTTCTATCTTTATAGGTCACTTGCATATCTGCAAAAAAATACTTTACCCAATTTAGAGTTCAGTATAGCTTAGTGCTAATCCCCAGCTTCAAAATAAATAATTAGAATTCAGTATTTTTTCCTTGATGATTTGAAAAAAACTCTGTAAAATGAAGATACATTTTTCATCTGATGTATGTTGTACATGTTTTGCAAGTGTGTTGTCTCTCATCTTGTTAACTTTTTTCTAATATAAAGGAGAGTTTATTTTTGCTTTTGATAGTCAAACTTCAGAATGCCTGCTTTTTTACAGGTGGTGTGTTTAGCATGCACCAGGTCCTGGGCGCAACCCCCCACACATAAAAAGAAAGAGTGCTTGGTTTTGAGGTCATTCTTAGGGAGGCACAAATAGGCATTTGTGTTTTCTTTTGGTACTTTTCTCATTTTGTAGTATTTAAAATGTTTTATCTATACTCCAGGAACTTTTGTGAAATAAAAATCTAGCTCATAGTTTTCAAACAGTTCACAGCCATTTCATTCATGGGTAATTCTGATTTTCCAACTAATATGGATGTCACTTGTATCAAGTTCTAAATTCTTACAGCTATTTGAGTGTTTTCAGATTTTCTATTAAGTTATATTCATTTATCTGTCTTTTTGGCTGTTAGCAAACAATTTGTGAAGATAGCTTGTTTTGATACCTAGGAAGGCAGGTCTTCACTACATTTTCTGAGTGACATCACAATAGCAAAAGAGGGTATGGGAATCAAGTGTTCTGTGATATTTTTATTGGCTTTATATAAAACTGATATACAAAAAACTCACATTTTGTGACTAATAAATCTTTCTAGTCAAGAACATGGAGCCATGTTCCCATTTCAGTTTCCTTGTAAGGTTCCTCAGTAAAGAACATACATGCACAGGTGAACACTGATAGAAAATGGATACTAGATTTTATCAGAGTAAGTTTTAGCCCTGAATTTGATATATTATGGGAAATATTTCATATTGTACTTTTTTTTACAATGTATACAACAATTCCTTTAATGTGATTTAAAGAACAAAATACTATATACACATTTGTTACTGTGGTTAAAACACTTTTAAGTAGTCAATAAAGTGATCTAAAACTTCCCATGGAAAGTTGATTTTACATCCCAAGCTCCTAGGGCAGAGAAGCTGAGCCGGTCCCAGCACCTGGAAGGAGGCTCCCCCGCTGCCATCCCAAGCTCCTAGGGCAGAGAAGGTGAGCTGGTCCCAGAACCGGGAAAGAAGCTCCCTTACTGCCATCCCAAGCTCCTAGGGCAGAGAAGCTGAGCCGGTCCCAGCACCCAGAAGGAAGCTCTCCTGCTGCCATCCCAAGCTCCTAGGGCAGAGAAGCTGAGCCAGTCCCAGCACCTGGAAGGAAGCTCCCCCGCTGCCATCCCAAGCTTCTAGGGCAGAGAAAGTGAGCCAGTTTCAGAACCCGGAAGGAAGCTCCCCCGCTGCCATCCCAAGCTCCTAGGGCAGAGAAGCTGAGCCGGTCCCAGAACCCAGAAGGAAGCTCCCCCATCACCATCCCAAGCTCCTAGGGCAGTGAAGCTGAGCCTGTCCCAGCACCTGGAAGGAAGCTCCCCTGCTGCCCTTCCATGCTGCTAGAGTAGAGAAGATGAGCCACTTAGGTGCCAGAAGCACCCCTCCCCCTGGGAAAATGAGAAGATATGTAAACAAGCCTCAAAAACAGACATCTGGATCACTTACAGCAACCCCAAAGGGAAACAAGATGGAACAATCATACTGAAACACCTGGATTCTCTGAACTGGCAACAAAAGACGATCTGGGAAAAATGAAATCAGAAATAATTTTTAACATAGAGCAAAGATTTTGCTCATGGTGCAAGACATGATTAATAAATCTAGAGAGGACACAGATAAAAAAAATAGAGGATCTGAGGAACATGATGGAATCCCAATATAGGAAACAAATGGAATCCATAAAACAGATGCAACCAGATTTCCAG
>NW_004624825.1:6560046-6582029 GCF_000247695.1 Heterocephalus glaber | reverse complement strand
ACAAGATCCCAATGATGAATGTAACTGTTTTTTATACTGAAAATGTACCAATAAACTTAATGAAAAAAAATAAAAAAATAAAAAAATTAAAAAAAAAATCTTCTTAATTGGAGTTGAGAAAATGTAAGGAGGGGAATACAACACACTGCTCAGGGAAATAGTTGGCTTCTTATTTCAAAATAAGAGTAGAACAATGTGTAACTGGAAAATGGACAGTACACATGAAAGTAATATTATACTAGGCCTTCTATATTAAAGAATATAAAATGAGTAGTATCTGCAACCAGCAAAACTTTTAAAGGAGTATTATCTTTTTGTTGATGACATAATTGTAAACCTACAGAACTTAAGACATGCCAGTAAAATAACAATCCAGAGAGTAGGCTATATATAACAGGCAAAAGTAAACAATTCCTATTTTAGCATATTTCCATTCTCTGGCATTATTTTCATGTAAAAATTAGGAAGTAGAAGCCTCTGTACTTCCTGATACAACTTTCCATAAACTCTTAGGTGCCTTGGTTTATATTCCTCCCTTCTTGGTTATATACTAGAGCTCAAACTAAATTTGAAGTGATCAAGTGATCTCAAAGATCTAGGCATGCAAAAAATTCTGGGGCTAATCTGTTGTGACTCTTGGACTGTGTAAACTCTATCTGTAGGAAAGTGCAAGGTGATCTTTAGTTTTTGACATTTGTGCCATTACTCTATAAACAGGACATGTCATTCAACATAAAAGTTACATTTGTCTGCCTCCTGTGTTCTTGAAGGAACAGTAGCTTTTGGATGAGCCTTCTCAAGGAAAGTTGATGGATACAGGAAATCATTCGGTGGTGTCTGAATTTTTGTTGCTGGGACTCACCAGTTCTTGGGAAATTCAGATTCTCCTTTTCCTGTTTTTCACAATATTTTATGTAGCGAGCATGCTGGGAAACCTTCTCATTGTGCTCACAATCATCTCAGATCATCACTTACATTCCCCAATGTACTTCTTGCTGGCAAATCTCTCCTTTATCGATACAGGTGTGTCCAGCATCGCAACTCCAAAGATGATTTATGACCTCTTCAGAAAATTTAAAGTCATCTCCTTGAAAGGGTGCATCATTCAGATGTTCTTTATCCACACTGTTGGAGGTACAGAGATGGTGCTGCTGATAGTCATGGCCTATGACAGATACACTGCCATCTGCAAGCCCCTCCGCTACCTGACCATCATGAGTCCGAGGATGTGCATTTGTCTCCTGGCTGTTGCTTGGATCATTGGGTTCATTCACTCTCTAGTCCAGCTGGCTTTTGTTGTAAACTTACCCTTCTGTGGAGCCAACAAGATGGATAGCTTCTATTGTGATTTTCCTCGGTTCATCAAACTTGCATGTGTAGACTCCTATAGACTGGAGTTCCTGGTCATGGTCAACAGTGGTTTCATCTCCATGGGCACCTTCTTCATCTTGATTGTGTCCTACATCTTCATTTTGGTCATGGTTTGGAAGCATTCTTCAGGTGGTTTGTCCAAGGCACTCTCCACTCTCTCAGCTCACATCACTGTGGTAGTTTTCTTCTTCGGTCCTTGCATTATTGTCTATGTGTGGCCATTCTCTACCTTACCTATAGATAAATTTTTAGCTATCTTTGATGTCATTATCACACCTTTTATGAATCCTGTCATCTATACATTTAGAAATAAGGAGATGAAGGTGGCAATGAGGAGATTGTTAAGGCTATGTTTCAACAAGAATCTTTAAAGGCACACTCCAAGAAATTCAGGTTAAGATTATCTATTCTTGGAAATTAATTTAAGTGTTTTACAAATCTTTTTATTTTAATTCAATTTTCAATATCTATCCTGAACTCTCTCCTCAAGGACTATTTTTATCTAATCAAATTTCCCTGAGGAACTTTGCTCTAAGGATTCTAAAAATATCAAAGAGGAGTTAGTTCCGTCTTGGAATGTGTTTATTACTGGAGGCCATGTCTGTCACAGCAGACTTCAGTGATGGTGATTTCTGAAACTTCACATAACAGATACACTTTCTATTAATATCTACTTTAGGCACTCTTCTCTCTGACACTGACTCTGAAGGGCATATCTCCTCTAATCCACATATGTACCTTTGTTTATGCTGCCTGAGTATCTCAGTCTCTATGTACCTGGAGATAATTATGCGAAAACACACAAAAAGTTCTACTTTATGTGAACTAGGTGTATAACTAAATAAGTGTGAAAATTAATAAAGATAATGCATTTCAAATCTACAATTGAAAAGATACAAAGATACATCTGAAGACGTACATTACCTTACTTTCCTTGTGATAAAGAAGATCATTTATTATTATTAATTATTATTATTATTATTATCATTAGGCACTGGGGATTGAATCTAGCATCTTCTCAATGACCTGCATCTTCAGCCCTGTTATGCTTTTAAATTTAAAAAAAAATTTTCATCAGTGTCTTGGTGAGTCTTTACACTGTCCAAGATGGACTTATACTTGTGATCTTTCTGCCTCAGCTTCAAGTATTATAGGAGTGGGTCACCACTTCTAGCTTGTTTTTGAAAAGAATTATGCTATTCATAAATAATTCAAAAAACTGTTTAAGTAGAGTATTCCTTGTTCTGAATGGGTTACCAGATGAGTAGGAGCAAGTATCATTTGAATATAATATTATTCACTTGTGGACTATACAGTGTTTAGGTAACTGATCTGTCCTCCATGAGTTCCAGGATGACCTGTAGCCCTCAGCCTAATGGCAGAGAAAGACTCTTAGTAAGACTGCGAGAACAATGTTGAAGGCTGAAATTCATATTTTTATAAAACTTTATCCCATCCCTTTTACAAATGTTCTACCTCTGCTAAAATATTAGACTAGATCCTTTTGAACTTGAAGATAGATAGTTTGGCACTCCTGCTATGCAGTTCTTGCAGTTATATATTCAAAATTCCATCTCAGGATGTTCCATGATAATATAATATATAGGAGAAATTCCACGTATGATGTGCATTAAACTTGTTATCTTCCCTTTAGAAACCTGGTTTTCTAGTGCTTGCTTTGGTAGCATATATATTAAAAAAAGAAACCTCTTTTCTTTCTTTCTTTCTTTCTTTCTTTCTTTCTTTCTTTCTTTCTTTTTTTCTTTCTTTCTTTCTTTCTTTTCCTTCCTTCCTTCCTTCTTTCTTTCTCTCTTTCTTTCTGTACTTCTTTCTTGTGACAGGTTCTCGCTATGTAGTTCAGGTTGGCCTTTAACTCACTATGTAGCCCAGGCTGGCCTCGAACTTGTAATGTTTCTCCTCGCTCAGCTTCCTGAGTGCTAGGATTATAGGGGCATGCCACCAGGCCTTATAGAAACCTGGTTTTCCCTACTTACTTCATCGCTAGCTTGGTGATGTCATCAATTCTGGGTGAAACCTAGGTTCAGTTCCTCTTTGGTAAAATCATGTCATTTAAAAATATTTTGTGATGCTGAGGAACAATCACTCCCAGCACCTCACACATGCCTAGCTATGCTCTACCACTGAGTGAAACCTTCCACCCCCTCTCTATTCTTTTTAATATTGCATATATATTTATGTTTGTCCTTTTCTCCCCCTTTTCATTGTAAGGTCTTTAGTCTCCACTTTTTTTCCTTACCTCCTCATTGGTCTCTGGGCATTATGCTTTCCCAGAAGCCACCAGAGAGATGTTCTGTAATACAAAGCTGACAAAGTGAATGAAAGTGATCACCTGACACAGGGCTGGAGATTTTTTCCTTCTCCATATTTCTCATATAGGAGTGATGAAATTTTGGTGTTTGCATTAGCTTGGATATATTGCTATCTCATTAGGGTGAACCATGTAAACCCTTGAGCACCACAACCTGGAATCTCTGACATGATGGGAGACCTTTAAGAATTGATGTTTCTGATACACATAGCATAGCATATCCCACAGTAAGTCTGAATCACTGGATCCGACGCTGGAAGAAAAATGTAGGACATCAGCTTAAAACTGCTTGTGATTGGAGTGTGGGGATTGGAGTAAGGGTATTGCTGATCTACGAAGACACTGGAATGCAGGAAACTGAAGAATTTATGAAAATTACTCCTTTGAGCTGAGCTAAACTGACATGAAATGTATGTGATACTACTGCTAATAATTTTCAACCCCAAGCTTATGTTTTTTTGAAACAAACTTCAAAATCTCTCTCTCTTTCTCTCTGTCACTGTCTGTGTCTCTTTCTCTGTTTCTTTGATACTAGGGATTGAATTTAAGGCCTTGCTTGTCCTAGGCAAGCACTATCCTATGGACCTATATCTTCAGCCTCTCATAATTTTTTTACAAAAAAATTGTAAAATATATGTTGTATGAAAACAGAATTTGATGGAGTCCAATCTGTTTCAACAATCAATCTCTACAAATGTTTTTCAGAAGGAATTTGCCTGTTTTTGAAGAATTTTACTTCTATTACACTTTTCTGACTATAGAAAAATTAAGTATGTTAAAGAAAATGGGAAGACTTGTAGAAATATTTGATCATATTTGAGGAATATTTTCATCAATGCCATTGGCAAAGATGTATTTGTGTATCTCAGTTTAGGGACTAATAAAATTAGAAATGTGAGTCTTTCTTATAAAGATCGATAACAGATAATAGGCAGCTATTTACTTAGAGTGAAGACTAAAAAAATTTTAAAGCAAATATAAATTTGGCAATGTTATGATTCAGCAAATAGTACTAAAAGTTGCTAAAATATTCTTGAAGAAAGTAGAATACTCTTGACTCCTATAGATTGAGACTTTTGCTTTTCTGTTATTGTTTTAGTTAATTGATTATGTCAACTTGAGTAAATAATACCTAACTAAATTGGCTAGCATAGTTATGGGTGTGGAAGACCCACCCTAGGGTTGATTGTTGTCAAGAATGCTATAAAAGGGAGACAAAGAAGGAAGATTTGCTTCTGTCTTCTTCAGAGGAGCTCCAGTCTTCACTTTCACATTGCACCTCATCTCCTGGCTTCCAGTGCAGACTCTGTAGCCTTCCAGTGGAGACTGTTGGGCCTTCTGGCACAGACTCCTCAGCCTTCAGGCACAGAGCCTTTGGACCCCTGACATAAGACACTCTATGGAGCTCCAGGCCTTCAATGGGATCCTTTGGACCATGGAGAAGGTACTCCACTAGTCTATGTCAGACATACAAATGAGTTACCAGATGGCTTTCCTTAACTGAGATCTCATGCATGCAAGACATGATGAAGAAATGTGATCGCTTTTAAATCTGAATTATTATCCAAGGACTAGCTTGGAAGGTTGCTACAGGGAAAAGGTTTAAGAGCAGAAAGGCTGGGTAGAAGAGAGACAGTCCACAAGAATGGCCAATAGAACTGAAAAAAGGAGAAATACAGTTGGACACAAATTTACCTACATTATAATCCCTTAAAGAGAAAAGAAGAGAAAACGATACAAATGTCAACATATCTGGAAACTTAGCTCTTCTTCAACTCTTCAGACTTCTTGAGTACTGAGTATCCATCCCTTCGTGACAGTCTGAGTGGCTTCCAAGCGGACACTTGCTTGTTTTGAGGCATCCCACACCCTCCTGGAAAGTGTCCTCTCACAAGACTGTTGTTACCTGGTAATATTCTACTTTAAATTCTCTAGTTCTGTATTCATTTCTATGGAACTGGACAAAATTTTACATGATAATTTTACATTTTGAAAATTTGAAAAAATACAGATGCTCATCGAGCTAGGGAAGCACTAAAAATGTGTTCAGGCCCAGTTCCTTAACTGCATCTTTCATTCAGCACATGCCAGTTCTTGATCAATTTGAGAGGTTTGAAAATTCATTCATTTTTTTTGGTTTCCACCTTTTTAATATAATCTAGATTCTCCTTTTCTAAAAAGAAATCTTTCATCCTCTTAATAAAATCATTGTCCCATAATTTATCTTCTGTGAATATGAAGAATTTGTTGGCAGCTCTCTCAGGTGTTTGATATTCTTGAGTTTACTAAAGACAAGTAAAATTCTAATCATCTCAATTCCTTTAGCCTTTCCTCATAGAACCCATCTTCTAGTTTTTTATCTGTTACTCTTGCCTAATCACCCCATTTCACCACCAAACAACTCCCAGACTCTGCAGTGTACCCTCATCTAAATCCTAGTTAAGAATTATGACTATCTCTTTTTCTCTCAATATATAATGATTCACATTTAATTTTCTGCTGTGCTGAAGCATTTATTGATTACAAGCATGGGAAGAAATAGCTCAGGGTATATTGAGATACCACCGATGATGTGTGAACCATCTGGCAATAGAAATTATCGTAGGCAAGGCGGTAAAGAGAGAGGCAATACATTCTTGCAGAAGAAACAAAGGCAGATCAGGACTAGATCATAATTAACCAGTAACCCATCAGGTCAGTGGACGAGACCATGATTCAGATAGAGGAATTTAGTTGAAGCTACACTGTCCTCAGCTATGATGTTATCTCAGTCAGGGCCCTACAGCTTTATAAATCAGGACTTAGGTCTCAGCTACAGCCATGGGGGGGCGGCTATGCTCTCCTAGCCCACTGTCTGGCATGCCCACAAGTATCACATAGGCTTCGGTCAGACTCCCAATATAATACAGCTGAATTATGGGGAGGCAAGAAGCCTATGCCACTTATAGGCTACTAATAAACTGGGCAGGGGAGGTCAGCTACACTGTTGCAAAATAAAATTAAGGAAAAAAACCCCTAGAAATATAACTCGCCGGTAAAGTGCTTGCCTACAGCAAGACTCTACGTCCAATTCCCAGTACACAAAAAGGATTCTTTGATGTTTACAATTATTGTATTTTCCCTCATAAATGTAAGACCACAGATAGGATGTGGTAGTCATGACCTTTGGTCTTCAAGTCTATTATGTTGTTAATAAATTGTAATCACACTCTGATTTGAAGACAAAACGGCAGGTGGTGCACAACATCTATGAGTAGATAGAGAACTTCTGGTTAAGTTCAACATATCTTACATACTGTGCCACATAGTCTTCTGAAATTCTAGTATACTTTGCTTTTTCAGATATCATCAATATATTTAAGAAATTATACTATAATTTACAAATTGCATAGTCTTCTCATTGCCACCTTCATCTCTTTATTTCTAAAAGTATAGATGACAGGATTTAGAAGAGGAGTAATAAGTGCATCAAAGATGCCAAGGAATTTATCCAGATCTGATGTGGGAAATGGCCATATATAGAAAAATATTAATGGCCCAAAGAACAAAACCACCACAGTAACATGAGCTGACAGACTAGACAGGGCCTTGGATAAACCACCCAACAGGTTTTTTTTAACAGTTAGTAAAATAAAAATATAAGAGATGATCAGAATTAAAAAGGAAGCCACAGAAATAAATCCACTATTGGCAGTAATCATGAATCCTAGTGTAAAGGTCTCTGTGCAAGCAAGTCTTATAAATCGAGGAAGGTCACAAAAAAAGCTGTCTAATTCATTAGGGCCACAGAAGGGCAAGTTGACAACAAAAGCCAATTGAATCACTGAATGAACAAGACCAATAATCCAGGAAGTGATTAAAAACAAAATGCACCTTAGTGGACTCATGATGGTCAGGTAGTGCAGAGGTTTACATATGGCCACATATCGGTCAAAGGCCATGGCTATGAGCAGCACCATCTCAGTTCCCCCAAGTGCATGAATGAGAAAGATCTGAAGTACACAGGCCTCAAAAGAGATGGTTTTGTGCTTTCTGAAAAGGTCATAAATCATCTTGGGAGCTGTGGAGGAGCAAAATATTACATCAATGATGGAAAGGTTGGCTAACAGGAAGTACATGGGAGACTTTAAATGGGAATCTGATGTCACAGTTAGCACAATGAGGAAGTTTCCCATCAGACTTGCAACATAAAACACACAGGAAAAGAGGAAGAGAAAGAACTGCATAGCCCAAAAATTGGAGAATCCTAATAACACGAACTCAGACACCACAGAGTGGTTGGCTCCATCCATTGCCTCCATCAGCAGCCTCATGCTACCTGAAAGAGGAGAAGATGGAGAAACTCTGATTTAAGATAAATGGACTGATCTTGGTAAAATCATGAGCAGTTCAAAACTTGTCAGAAAACTAATAAAGGCTAATTTATGACTTTGGAGAGAATTTTAGATAACTTTCTCATATTTTTTTCTTTCCCTTCTTTCCTTTCCCCCAGTCCTCTACTTCCTCTTCCCCTTTGAACCTTTCCTTCCTATTTCACATTATCTATTATACATTTTGCTCCTCATTTACATTTTCAGTTTCTCACACAAATTCCCAATGATGAACGTGATCATATTGTATAACTAAAATGTACTGATAAAGTTCATTTAAAAAGAAAAAAATTGATAACTTTCATTTTATATGAATATCTCAGTTGAATTTTAAGTATTATTTTATAGCCTTATCTCTTACATGACTATGATCAAAAAGATTTTTTTCCTTGCAATTCTGGTGATTGAAGCTAGGGTTTCACATATGCTAGACAAGTACTCTATCATGGAGTAACATCCCAAGCAATTTTTATTTTATTTTGAGTCAGAATTTCACTAAGTTGCCTGGGCTGGCCTCAAACTTGCAACCCTCTTGCCTCAGCTACCAAGTAGATAGAATTACAGATGTGTACCATCACACCTAGCCAAAATGTTATTTATATATTTACTGTGAAATACTTAAAAATAGTGAGTTTGTGAACTTAAGTGTTCCCCAAGATATTAATGCTACATGTATGACCACATGCCAAGTTCTTGCAAAATCCTCATTGGCATTTTTAAGGCCTGGAAGATGTAAATTTCTCTTTATCCATAAATCAGAAAGACAAGATAAATTATTTTAAAAGAAGCCAAGAAATACAGGAGTAGAGGATTCCAGATCATGACAGTGACCACAAATGCTAGAGAAATGGAAACAACACTGTACTGTAGAAGAGATTCTAAGGGTTGGAAGAAGAAAAAAATGTGAGACATCAAGTAAAAGAGCCAAGAAAAATGACACTCAGGAGTCATAAATCCCAAGCAAAAGAGAACAAACAAGAGTGGATATATCAGAAGATTTAGAAATGGTCCTGTCTACTTGCATACATTAATATTTAATGTCATTCGTTACTGAATAAATGCATATTAAAATAGCAAGATACTCATGTTTTTCTTATCATTTGGGCAGATATCTACACATTTGACAAAATTCAGTGTTCTAGAGGGAAATGGGGAAACAAGCAATCTCATGGCTGATGGTGAGAAAGCATGCTGATAAAACATCTGCCAATTTTGAAATACCTTCTGAATTTTTCTGTGTTCATGTACTTTGACTCAGCTCTTCAAGGAAGAAAAATTCCTGAATATATGTATATGTTCATGTGAACTAGGTGAATAAAGAGATGGCATGATGACACACACCTGTAACCCTTGCCCTCCGGGGAGGTGAGGCAGGAGGTTCTCAAGCTCAGTCCTACACAACAACTTAGCAACTTAGTGAGACCCTGTCTGAAAACAAAAATAAATAAATAAATAAATATGGCAGGGGATGTAGCTCAGTGTGAAGCTACACATTCCCCCACACCACGAAAAAAAGTGAACAAAGAAAGAGAATTTCTTTTTATTCTTGCTACAGGATTGTGCTTTTTTGTTATTGTATAGTTTTTATTTTTTCCAAATTTTTTGTGGAAATTATATATAATAATAATTTACCATTGTAAGCATTTTAAGTATACGGTTTGGTACTATTAAATACATTTATAATACTGTACAAATATCATAGCCACCCATATCCATAGCACATTTCATCTTGCAAAACTGAAATTCTTTTTTTATTCATTAAGTTTATTGGTACATTTTAGGTGTACAACATGATGACATTCATAATTGGAAATTTGTACCTTTACATCATATACCTAGGTTTTTATTTTTCCTCCTTCCCCTGCCCTCCCTTCAACCCCTTCATCCCTCCCTGTATACAAAGACTTTGTTTCCATTTTTTCTTTTCTCATATTTATTCCTTTCCCTTCTTTCCTTTCCACAACTCCTTCCACTTCCCCTTCACATTTGAACAATTTTTCCCTATTACTTTCAGTTTCTCACACCACATGCTAAAGTATTGTTTTTAAAAGCAAAATCCTGATGCTAAATTAAACGTGCAGTCTAAGAATCTAGGTAAATAATTTATATTAGATTCAAATAGAAGACTAGTATTAAATAACTTATATTAGACTCCTTCCATGGAATACTACATAGCCATTTATAATACTGAGGTATAACTAAAGATATGTAGGGAAGATAGAGTCTGGCAGTGTCCAACATTGTCTTATTCCTATCTACATTTTAAAATAAAATTAAACAAATTATATAATAGAAAATGTTGGGGTTAACCCATGAAAAGCTGTTAACAGCAATTATCTCTAAAGAGTGAGGTTGAAAAATTAATGAAGAAAAAGAGCTTTTACTTTTCAATTTGTGCTTTTCTCTCTTAAATTTTTGCAGTGAGTATATATCAATTTCACTCTTACAATAAGATAAATGTATGTGCTTTTGGAAAATATAGAAATTGCAACTCCAGAACATCCAAAAAGGAGCATGGATATAATCAAAATATATATATTGAAACCCAATATTTTGTAAAAATTAATAGACACTAATAAAAAAGAATATCCAAAGATATAACCTATCACCCAAATTAAGAATTACAGTTTTTCCCAAAGTAGTCACTAAATTTTACTCCACTCTTCCCTAAACCTCACACTCCACCGCTTCCTCTTCCCTGGACATGATCTCAAATGGTTTTTACTCCTACACACATGCATATTGTAGCTCATGCCTTTGCTCTAAAATCCTCCCTCAGCCTGCACTGCACTTGCTGTTTGGCATTCTCCAAAGCTTCCCATTTTCTCTAACACCTCATTCTCTGATACCCGTGCTTTTATATACACTAAATGGAGATAAATTTGGTCCTATGTTTAGGTAACCAAACCAAAACCAACAACAATAATAGTACTGTGTTAATAGTGATCTAGCAAAAAACACTATTGAATTCCCTATTATGGTAAATAATGTTTCCCCAGTGTGTATTCAAAATTTCTTATTTAAACATATTTGTGATAATGGTATAAAGGACAAGCACATCCATAAAGAGAAATTCAGCTTAGAATTCAATTCCTTTCATAGTGATTGTCATCAGCAACTTCTCCACTGATGCAATTTATCCAAACATGACAGTTCTAAATCGCCCCTATACAAGCTGTAAGTTATTTTATCAATGCTATCAATTCTGGCTCAATACTAAACCCTTTTTAATTTTTATACAAAACCTTGTTTTGTTTTTAAGGAATTTTTGTTTTATGTATCAGTTGACCAAAGATTTAAAAAACTAAATAATGGGTAAAAATTTAGAAAATAGCGTTGTCACTCACTGGTGATACTGCTTTCTATTCAGTCTTCCTTGTTCTGTCTAAACTTAAAACCTGAGGTCTCTAAGTACAATTAGTTCTCCTCTTTAAATACTGGACCTACCTTTTTAACAAGGACAGAATAATAATATGAATCTGATCTTTCAGTGAAGAAAGATAGAAGCTGTCTACTCAATGCATTAACATGAGAGCAAAATAGGTTATTATAGTGCCAAAGAACTAAATTCCCATGTACCTACTCACTGTTCTGAACCCTACAATTGTGCTTCACATGGAGCAATAACCTCTATTCACACTCCCACCACTAAGCACAGAATGTAAAGAGGAAGACCAGAAACTATCTACTCATCAGTTGACTCCCTCCTTTGCCCAGCTCTGCTCATCCTTGTACAGGCCAACATAAATAGGAAAGGAGCTTTAAATCATCTGAGCTGACTACCAGTTGAACTCTAGCACTCCTTTTTAAAATAGATCAGTGTTTGGAGTAACTTAGATACACTTGCTATCTTCTATTATTTAAACTTTTGCCTTAGTTTACTAACCATGTTCAGATAAAATTAGAGTAACTGGAAAATACTAAAATTTTCAAGGAAACATTTTAATCCAATCATCATAGAAGTTTCTCTGCCAGGTTATTCTTGAGGTAGATAGAAATTGCTCAGGGTACTATTTAGAACACAAAATGTACTACAGGAACTGGTACCGAAGCTGCATGCTGCTAAAATGATTGTTCTCACAGCTACCAAAACACCAAGGCTGTACATTGTGAACACCTGAATGAAATTTTGCTAGTGAATGTAAAATCTCTTTATTTTAGAATTAAGAATACAAAGGTCAAGGGAGGGTAAATGACCCTGCTGAAGCTATGGAAAAAAATAATGACAATCTCAAAATAAACATGACTGAACCTGGCCTCATTAGTCCAGGTTATTTCTACTACACCATTTTTTTTGCTACTATTGATCCAAACTTTACATCCTATCTGTGGTCCAAGAAATCATAATATATCAAAGCTACAAGAGAGCAAGAAGAGAAGATTTTGAAAATTTCACCACAACAAAATAATAAATATTTGAGGACAGGAATACACTAATTATCCTGACTTGATCATCATACAATGTATGGTTACACATGCATTGAAGCACTACAGGGTACCCCATTAATTGATGTATTTATTAGGTTCCATTTAAATATTTTAGAAGAAAACCATATATGTACAAATACAAATTCTAATTTCCTTAGCATTGTTCAAAATTCCTCATCTTTTACTCCAAATGGGCAATACTTCATTTTAATTTTATTCTTTGCCTGGAGACTTATAAGCAAATACCACCAGAATAACCTGTACAATACTGGATATGAAGTCATGACCCAACTACTCATCTTTCTGTCCTCTACATTTTGGTGTTAATGTACTGAAATTCCCCTATTGAAAAATAGAGTTGATTTATCTCTCCTAGTTGATTAAATTCTTCCTCTGATTGCTTTGCATGTTTCCACATGAAGTTCTGATCTCCACCAAACACAGTTTCCATCCATCTGACCTACCTGGAAAAATGTTGAAATTATCATGAAGTTATAAAACCACAAAATGCAGAGCTCTTACACCTTTAAAATCTCATCAACACTTGGCATAAAAAGCCATATATAATATGTCCAGAGAGGGAAAGTCACCTAATTAACAGCACTGCAAAGTTACCTAAATGCTGCTGTAGAAACCTGGGATTGCCATCCTGAGAACATTGGCTAAGGGAATGTTTGCAGGGACCACAGAAATTTGGCCACAGTTATGAAAGGGGAAAAGTGGTAATGGGTCTCTTGAGAGGAAAGAAGAAGAGAGAGTAGGGATTTTGTGTGTATGAAAATTACATATTTTTAGTCTTTTTATCTGCTTGTTTTTCTTATTGATGAGGAAAGAAACTGACCAAGAATGAAAATATATACTTCCTAAAAATTGAAAATAGAGCTTATCTTCTACATAGGAAGGAAACTGAGAGAGAAAAGGAGAAAAATAGCCTTCAGTGTAGAAGCTAGAGTACAATCCATGCTCCATGATGAAAAATAACAAAATTAGAAGTAATAAGATTTATAGTACTCTGGGCAACAGTTAGTTCTGTGTTATGTGAGAATTTAAAATCTTAGTGGGGCTAGGATAAGGGAGGAAAACCACTAATAGTTTAACCTCACATAGTTTAAAATCATTTTCTTTTAAAAATCAGCAAAACAGTTAAGCTTTGATTATATATATATTTTTTAATCAAAAATATATGGACAGCCAAGTATGGTGGTGCACGACTGTAATCTCAGCACTCAGAAGGCTTGAGGCAGGAGAACTACCTCAAGTTTGAGGCCAGCTGAGGCTGCATAATGAGTTCAAAGCTAGTCTAAACTACATAGTGAGACCTCAAAAAAATCAACAACAACAACAATTATAATAATATAAAAATAAAATGTATGGCCGGGGATTTAGCTCAGTGGTTTCTCCACCTGCTGTGCAAGCCCAAGGACCCGAGTTCGATCCCTGGTATCAAAAAATAATAAAAATAAAAATAAAATAAAATAAAATGCATGGAGTCATTCAAAGAAAGGAACATGGATAAACTATGATTATGCAGAGTGCTCTGTATCAATTTTCTATTGGTATATAACAAAGTTCCCTAAATCAACAATATTTTACTTGCTGATGAGTCTATAATTCAGGCTAAGTAAGCTTGGCTTGTTTTCTTGTTTTCTCATTGCTGAGACAAAATATTTGACATCCAAAATTAAAGGCAGAAAGGTTTATTTGGCTTGCAGTTTGTAGAGGTTTCAGCCCATAATCAGCTGGCTCCAAGGCAGGGTGGCAGAGGGGTAATAGTTCATGGCCGACAGACAGTAGCAAAGCAACAAGGGACCTTAACAGCATCTTTCTGCCCCTTTTATCTCATTCAGACTACTTAGGACAGGTAGCACTCACACCCTTAATCCTAGTGCTCTCGGGTCTAGCACTGCACCATGAATCAAGCACACACTAGATTCAGCCACCTCTGAAAAAGCCCTATGACCACATGAGGTTTGGGGGGGACATCTAGACACAAACCATAGCACTGGTAATTCTACTAGCAGTCTCACCAGTGTAGTGGCAAAGTGCCAGCCAGTATATACAGCTCCAGTGTTATAGCTCCAGAGCATACAGCTCAATGTAGGTAGTCAAAGAGAATGGAAGACACACCCAGAAGTTTCAGAGGCAAAGTGTACAGCTTTATTCCTTCTCTTTTTCTGCTTACAGCTTTATTCTTAACACAGGAAGGTCAATCTGGGATCTCTCAACAAAGAGACTGACTCCCCAACTCAGCCAAAGCTGGGTTGTCATACACTTAGGGAAGGGGTGGGGTTACAAGAACTAGGCATTTAACATTTTTTCTTTGGTTACCAAGAGTACAAGTTTCAATTGGTTATTAGGCATTACAAACAGCAAGATCATTGGTTAATACAGTACACAGAATTGCACCTCATTTACATGTGTTGGAGAGGTAGGGGAACAAAACTGTTATAGAACAAAGAAAATTCCTGAGATGCTTGAGAGGAAGTGTCAGGAGAGGGAAGCCCAGAAATGTTGAGGGAATGTGGAAAACTTTTCTTTCAGTACATCCGGCTTTAACTGCAGAGAAGCATGTTCCCTGTTCATTCCCTCCTCTTTTTGATGCTAGTTAATTCTGTAACTAATCAGCGGTACTTACATGTTGGCTGGTGTGTGTGTAAGTGTCTGGCTCTGAGATCATCATGAGCTGATAGAATTTTTATGAAATTAACATATTGGGAGATGAAATGTATGAACCAGTTTATGAAACATATGCCAATGGTTAATAGCATGAGAATACCCAAGAGGGGTTCTGATAAAGCACCTATCCAAGTTTTCTAGTCATCCAGGATGTTCCACCAATTGTCAGGACTTTTATATTGTTCCCATTGGTAGTTTAGTTGCTCCTCATTTGGCGTGTTCTTTCTTTAACTACACCATACTGGTTTGCGTAATAACAACATTCTTCCCTTAGAAACATATAGGTTTCCCCGTTGTTTGCAGTGAAGGGGTCAATGGCCCCTCTGTTTTGGAGGACAACTTCAGCCAATGAATCTGTCTGATTTTGGAGGGTATTGAAGGCCTGTTGGGTGGCATCCAGCTCAGTAATGTATTTGGTACCCCAGATCTGAGAATTGTTTTTGGCTAAGCCCCAAGGAGGTGGTACTTATAACAACACTCCCTGCTATAGCTATTCCAGCTATTATCGGTAGTATGATTGGGTTTCATTTTTGGTGAGATGGATGGAGGTGAGGAGGCCCCCTTGGCCCCGGGTAGACATAGATGTTGGGTATAAGGTAAGCCAGAGCACAAAGGCTCATTTCTGAACCTGTAAAGACCTGATAAATACCATCAGAACAAATAAAGAAAGCTCCTGGATGGGCCATAAATGACTCTCATTCACTTGGCTGAATATCTGAACACAAGGCTGTGACATTGATCTCTTTATATGTACCCATGAAACATGAAGAATTCCCCCAGACTTTGTGTGGGACTGGTGTATTTGTAGAATTTCATCTTAGCCCTCATAACATTAAGCCTAAGGCTCAATAGTAGAGTTTAGAGAGTGGCATACATAACCAACAGTCATTTCCCAATTGGGGATTAACAATCTGAAGGATCTTATGAGTGGTGTTTACCATTCACACTAGGACAGGAGTTGGCTGAGTGTTAGTCAAAGGTTGGTTAGTAGCATTTTCCTTAGGTTCTAGGGCTAAAAGAATCAGCTTGGGTTTCATTTGGAGTGCTGTAATAAGGGGAGGAGGGACCCACACCTTTTTAGAGTTAACATTTGACCTGGGTCTCTGCCTTCCCTTTCAATGCAGATGGCTCCATTACAGCCATCCATCCAATGTTGGTGGTGCAGTCTTGAATGAGATAGACCACAGGATTACACATCCCAGGTGCACAGTTCGATGGTGGAGGATAAACAGACAAGGGGGAGTTTTTATCTTCCTGGAATTCCTTCCTGCATTCATCATGGCCACAGAAATAGCCTCCACGGGTGTCACAAGCTTCCATCTTGGGGGTGCCTTTGGGACAAAGAGATTGCCCATATTTTCTGGATCCTCCTATTCAAACACAAACACTGATAGACTCTTGGGAGCAATTCACAGGCAGAAGAAAGCATCTTTGAAGTCTAGGCAGGTGAACCAAGCAGCATTGGGGGGAAGCAAGCATAGGAGAGCATAGGGATTTGGAACAGCTGAATGTTAAGTGATAGTGGCATTGTTGATACCACACAGGTCTTGTACTGGTTGGTAGTCTCCATTTGGTTTCTTTTTTCTTTTCTTTTTATTTCTTTTATTGGTACATTTTAGGTATACAATATGTTTACATTTATCATTGGGTGCTTGTACCTGTACATGATGTATCTTGGTTCTTATTTTTCCCCCATTACCTTTGCGCCCTTCTCTATTTACATAGATTTTATTTCCATTTTTTTTCTTTTCTCATAATTTTTCCTTTCCCTTCTTCCCTTTCCCCTTCCCCTCCCACCACCCCTACACTTTGGACCTTTTCCTATTTCAAATTATCAGTTATTCTTTTTAATCATTTTAATCTTTATTTACACTTTCAGTTTCTCACACTAGAGAAACCATTTGGTATTTACACATGTGTGTCCTATTTATTTCACTTTAGAGTATGGCCTCAATATGCAACCATTTAGCTATAAATGTCTCTAGTTTCTCATTCTTTATGGCTGAGTAGTCCTCCATTTTATTAAAAAAATCACATCTTCTTTATCCAGTTTCCAGTTGATGGGCTCTTGGGCTGTTTCCAAGTTTTAGCTATTACAAACTGTGCCACTCTAAACATGGGTGCACATATATTGCTGTTGTATCATTCTTTTAATTCTTTGGGGAAGATACCCAGCAGGGGAATAGCTGGGTCAAATGAGACCTCTAGTCCTAATTCTTTGAGGTATCTCCATACTGATTTCCACAGTGGTTGCACCAGTCTGCACTCCCACCAACAATGGAGAAGGGTTCCTTTCTCCCCACACCCCTGCCAGCATTTGTTATTGGTTAATTTCTTGATAGCAGCCATTCTTTGTGGGGTGAGGTGGAATCTCAGTGTTGTTTTCATCTGCATCTCTCAAATGACCAGTGATGTTGAACATTTTCTCATATGTTTATTTGCTGCTTTTACTTCTTTGTCTTTATGGAAAGCAAATGGGTACTCCAAGGAGACACAGTCCACTAAAATTTCAAACTTCTTTAAGTGATTGATGTGTGGCTGAATACCAGGTGAGTGGCTCTTGATCTAGGGTACTGCCTAATAGCAACTGGGGCTGCTGTGGAGTGTAGTTAAGTGATCAAGGGGACATGATTTTTAGCATGTCCTGGTGAAGCCCCTCTGCCCATACTTTTGGAAGGAGCATTTTAAAAAGCTCTGGATTTTGGTCAGCCAAAAAACCAACCTGGTGCAGTTGCCATTCATTTTCTCTAGGCACAGTCAAAGTCATGATTAGGTTTGAAGCTGTAGGTTCAAAGCTAAGTGAGGGAGGTCCATCTGGGTCAAAGGAGATGATTTCCCTGAGCTTTGAAAGGAGATCTCTTCCCAAGAGTGAGATCAGACATTCAGGCATGTAAAGAAATTCATGTTTAACAATTTCACAAGAACAACTTTTACAGAATTTTCTTTCAACTGGGACCCCAGATGCTCCTATTACCTGAACTCGTGTTGGCCCCAGAAGGGCCACAAGTTGTATTACAACTAAATCCTCAGTCCCACTGTCCTGTCCACCATGAAAGTAACAGGTTTGCCCCCTATCTTTGCAGTGACCATGGGCTCTTGGGGACCTAGCTGAAGAGAATCTGGTCTGCCTTAGTGGGTTGAGTTGGTAAAAGCAAAAACTTGATCAGGGAGATCAGGGAGTGCAACCTCTGGAAAGGTCTTTTCTTGGAGGACCTTCTGAAGGAAAGAACACTCGTCTTTCCAATGTCCATATTGCTTGCAGTAGGCACATTGATCAGGGCCTAAAGGTACTCATTTCTTTATTCCAGGTGGGGCTGTTGCTCTTTCTGTTTGAGGAGTCTTATGTTCCCCTCTGACTCCAATTGGTCTGCCCAATTCATTGATTCTCAGTAGGAAACTCCCTTCCCATGATAGCTGTAAGGAGGGCCATATTCTGTCATCCTTGACGATCTGCTTCCCACCTTTGTTCACATTTTTCTTCTATATTCTGGTTTACAATGACCTTCAACTGCCCCGGCCTCCAAAAGACACATACATATCTCTTTATGAAAAAACATTTAGTCCTTCTCCACAGTTGCCAAAGTCCTAACAGGTTCTGTATTGCTGAGAAGTCCAGGTCCAATGTCTCCTCTGAGATTTAAGGCAAAGTTTTAACTTCAATCAACTGTTCAAATGAAAAGAATGTTAAACATTCAATGGCACAAGACAAACATTTTCACTCCAAAAGTTACAAAGAGAGGGATAGCAAGGAATGGGAAGAAACCAGGGCATCCATCAGGGCAAACATTAAATCCCACAGCTCCACTTTGAACATCCCTGGAAATCTGTGGCAAGTTGTGAAGTCCAAAGGGCTTCGGTGCCTCCACCGTTATGACACTTCTGGTCATTGTAGCTTATGAGGCTTCTCTCTTGGGTTGGCTCTGCTGCATCCTTGCAGTTTTCCTCAGATGATCCATGCTCCTTGCTTCTCCAAAATTCTGGCATCTCCACTGCATCTTCAGCTTCACTCACAGTTTCGCACACTACTCTCTCAGGGCACACTGCCTAGCCTCCCAGGCCTTCTTCAGAAATCTGGGTTGAATCTTTCCTGATCCCACAACTTTTCTGTCCTGGATGCACCTAAAACCAGAACCATACAGATGATGCTAAGGTCTGCGGCTAGCTGGAGTTCAGTAGCCATCTTTCCTCTCTCTTGGCTGTAGGAGTTGAGTACCTGAATTACTGAGCACTCTGAATCCAATTCCAAGGAACAAATTTTCTAGGTCTCTGCCAATGTGTAACATGGTGTTGCACTGCCATTCTGGAACGTGGTCCTCTGGGGCTTTCTTCTCAAAGCAAAGTCTTTCACTTTTGAAATTTTGAGGCTGCAAAGGGTGGAGCCCTTCTGCTTCTTGTGATGCCCTCAGGCCATCTTTTCTATTCTCCTGTCCCTTGTAGCAGTCAAGATCTCCTCTGGTCTATCTTTCCAGTGCAGTTTTACTGCAGCTTACCTTCTGGCCAAAGTCAAAGCATTTTAAGTCATTGTTCTGTGCTTTTTGTTCTTGATTCTCAACATAGATCTAGCTAAAAGCCCCCAACAGCAGACATGCCATGACCCTAACATTAGCCTGCCTAATAATTTCTTCTATAAGATTAGTCTGCCACCCTTAATCAGTGTTAGGCGAAATCTCTGGACACAAGCAAAATGGAGACAAAATTTCTGTCAAGTCATAACACATATCATCTGGAGTCCAGCAACCAATGCAGTCCTTCTTCCCAGCAGAAAACTCCTGAGCCCGGTCTTTACCTGCTTTCTGACCTTCTGAGCTTTGATCAGAATCTCACATACAGTACAGCATAAGGTGTTCCAGCTCTACTTTTTCAGCTGGCATTTCTGAAACCTTCCTAACTCTTCCACCTCCTACAATCCTGTTCCAAAGGCTTTTCAGCCACATGGCCAGGTAATGTCCCAGCAACAACCTCACTCTTGGTATAAAATTTCTGTATTATTTACTTTTCTCTTATTGCTGAGACAAAATACCCAACACCTCAAGTTAATGAGGGAAAGGTTTATTTGGCTTATAGTTTGCAGACTTTTCAGTCCATAATCAGCTGGCTCCAAGGCAGTGTGGCAGAGGAGAAGCAAAAAGAAGCAGCAAAAGAAACAAGGGTCCTTAACAGAGTCTTTATGCCTCTTTTATCTGATCCAGTCTACTTAGGGTAGGTAGCATCCATGCTCTTAATCCCAGTGCCCTTGGGCCTAGCACCACCATGAATCAATCACACACTCTAGATTCAGCCACTTCTGAAAAAGCAAGAGGCTTTTTGAAAACTCCCAAACACATGCCACAACAGGTTCTACTTAAAACATGCACTTATATTCACCACAAATGTTTGTTACAGGTATAATTCTAGCTACACAAATTGAGGAAATGGTATGTTTCTTTATCTTTTTTCAATAATCTAAAGTCTCATTTATTCTGCCAAACTGTTGAAGAAATATAATTTCACTTATTATTTGTGCTCCCAGTTATCAAGCTGTCAAGATAGATTGTCAGTCATCTGACCTAAGAAACCTGTTATCTCAAAAATATTCCTTCAGATCCAGCTCTTTTCCTCTTCTGAGTCTACTTAGTGCAGAGGTTTTGATAAACATGGATCTCAGGGTTTTTGTCACTTTTTCTGAATCTTGCATTTTTTGTCAGGCTTCATTCACCCATTGATTTTGCTTTCTGACCTCTTGAGAACATAAATTACACTTAGTGAAGATCAGACTACATCAAAAGGAAAAATAATTATTGACATCAAAATATTTATGTATGGTTTCAGATATATCCTACAAAATATATCTGAAGCAAAGCATTCTGACAGGGCCTGGCTATATACCTAGATCAGAAACACAGAAAGAGAGCCGGTGCAGACAGATAAGGAGTGGAACTGCATGAGCCCTCCGAGCTACACCACCCCATTCCAGACCTCCTAGCCAGGGGCTGACTGGTGAGCAGGGGAGTCTCAAGAGGACCAGGAGCACCACCCCACCAAACCCCCTCTGGCCTCCTGGTTGTGCCTGTACCTGGATTCACACCCCAGAGGCACAGGGGGTCATAAAGGCCATTGTCCTGAGCTCCAGAAGATAGAGCATAAGTGAACAACAGAAGAGGACCAATTGAGCTTGGCTGCACGGGCAGAGCGGTTATGGGCTGTGACCTGCTCCCTCTGGCTCACTCTGCCAACTTGAGACCAGGACAAGGTGAGGACCCCCCTGGGCATGCCTACCAGCTGCCAGCTAGGCCACATGGGTGCCTGCAACAACAGGCCCCCCCCACATCTGGCCTTTTGGCTGTGCAGCTACTTGGTTCCACACTACAGAGGCACAGAGGGGCATAAAAGCCATTGTCCCGAGCTACAGAAATGAACAATAGAGAGAGGGCCTCTCATGCTCCCTGATGAAAACAAGCCCACTGGAAAAGTGAAGAGAATCTCTGCAGTAAAGGCACACCAGACCACCATGCTTGGTAAGTTGGAGGGATCATCACCTCTCATTGGAACCTGGACTTCCTTCAGGGGAAAAAGCAGCTGGAACCTGCAATAGAACCTTGCAGAGTGCAGCCCTGCCGGAGGACAGGGAGCTCAACTTGGGATTTGCAGTGAGAAAGCTTCCTGAATCTCATGGGTCTGTGACTAGCTTACTGAGACTCATTGACTTACAACTGCACACTGCTGCCCATGTTGTCTATTGTGACAGCAGAGACATACCATGAAGGAGGCCCTTCATTTGTATCTTTTATTTGTTATTTTCAAAATTACCACTATTTTTTTGCAAAAATTTT
>NW_004624825.1:6520406-6542646 GCF_000247695.1 Heterocephalus glaber | reverse complement strand
ATGTTATTCTTCTTTGCATCATCTAGCAGCTGCTGGATTGATTTCTCATGGTCCCTTACAATTTTGAAGCAATTTTTCTTTTCCTGGTCACTAACTGCAATCTTTTCTTCTATATCTGAAATTCTGTCCTCACGTTGGCTCATTCTGTTGCATAAGCTTTCAATGGAATTTTTAATCTCCTGGAAATCTGTATCTGTTTTATGGATTGCATTTGTTTCCTATGTTGAGATTCCATCATGTGCCTCAGCTCCTCTATTTTTTTAATCTGTGTCCTTTTTAGATTTATTAATCATGTTTTGTACTATGGGCATAATCTCTTCTGTTATCTGAGAAATTATTTCTGATTTCATTTTTTCCAGATCCTCTTTTGTTGCTATTTCAGGGAGTCCAGTTGGTTGAGTATCAGATTATTCTGTTTTGTTTCCCTTTGGGGTTGCTGTAGGTGGTCTGGAAGTCTGATTTTGAGGCTTGTTTACATGACTTCTCATTTCAACAGTGGGGGGGGTTGACTTGGGGGACTGGGTAGGTGCTGCTAGCACCCGTGTGGCTCACCTCCTCTGTGCTGGAAGTTGTGGAATTTTGGCCAGGGAGCCTCCTGTGCACTGGGATTGCCTCACCTCCTCTGTGCTGGTATGGCAGTCTGGCCCAATTTTCTGTATTAGTCAGATTTTCATTGCTGGAATACTGACACCTTAAAGGATCAGAGCTTGAATTTACTCATGGTTTTATTCTATGGTCGTCTGATTCAAAGACAGAGACATCATGGTGGAAGGGCATGGTGGAGCAAAACTGCTTAATTCATGGAATGTGGGAAGCAGATCAGGAAAAGAGTACCAGAGCTGGAAGGGCAACCAACCAAATATAGACCCTAAGGCCATGCCTTCATGAGCCACCAATATCCACCTAGTAATGTGCTCTACCTGTCCCCAGGGTAAATCCCAAAACCAATCAGGTTAAAGCTGCACTCTAACCACTACAATTTGGATAACCAATTTTCCCAGAACCATTTCTTAAGGAGATCATCTTTTTCCCAGTGTATGTTGTTTTTTGGTCCCTTTGTCAAGAATCAGATAGCTGAAGGTGCATAGGGTTGTTTCCACATTCTCAATTCTATTCCCTTTGCCAACATGTCTATTTTTGTGCTTGTACCATGCTGTATATTGTTATCATACTTTTGCAGTATACCATGAGAGTGGGGATTGTAACATTTCTTACTTTGCTCTTTTGCTCAGGATTGCATGGGCTATTCTGAGTTCACTTCTGGCTCCATATAAATTTTAGAATATTTTTTCTAGTTCTGTGAACAATGCTGTTGGTATTTTGATCAGAATTGTGTTAAATTTATACAAAGTTTTTGATAATAGGCCATTTTGACATTATTAGTTCTGCGTATCCAGGAACAGGGAATGTTTTTCCAATTTCTAATGTCCTCCTCAATCTCTTTTTTTCAGAGTACTATAGTTTTTATCATAAAACTCTTTCATGTCCTTGATTAGTTAATTCCTAGATATTTAATTTTTGAAGCTATTGTGAATAGAATTGTTTCCCTGATTCTTTTTTGGTGGGTATATTTTTGATGTATAGGAACATTACTGATTTGTGTGTTATTTTATATCCTGTCATTTGTGGAATTGGATTATTAGTTTTAAGAGTCTTTTGGTGGAGTTTTTTGGGGGTATTCTATGTAAACATTCATGATATCTGCAAATAAAGGCAATTTGACTTCTTCCTTTCCTCTATCCCTTTTACCTGTTTATCTTGCCTGCAACTTCCTTAGTGCCTAATCTGAGGAGGTACTGTCCTGTGAATATCTTTCTCTTTGGGTTCTGTCTTCCAGAGAGAAGAGAACTAGGACAGGTGGCCACTGGGCAATGACCCCTAGACTGGTTACCAAAAGCAGGATCCTGTGTGCTTCTGTTATACTCAGCTTCTTCTCTCAGGAGGTTTAATCCTTTCCCAAGATGGTGTGTTTGCCTGACCTGGAAGTGCTGAGGTTGAGAGATGGATGACCTTTTCTATTTCTCTAAACACCCATAATACCAGAATTAACCCGAGGGGCTTCTTCTTCAAGTTGCTTTTCTATTTTGGCTTTTGTTTTACTCCTGTTTCTGACTACTATTGGATCTTGGTGAACATCTTGTGAGTATCACATGAGTGCTGCTGCCTCTAGTCTGCCAAGATGCCTCTCCTGAACACATTTAAAAAAATTAATTTTCTGGTACATTTTAGATATACATTATGATCACAGCAAGAGAAACCACCAACGGAGTAAAGAGATAACTCACAATATCGGAAAAAGTTTTTAACAGCTGCTCCTCAGACAAAAGTGTACTATCTAGACTATAAAAAGAACTGTTAAAAAGTCAGACCCCCCCAAATTTAAAGACCCAATCCAAAAATGGACATCTGAAATTAACAGACATTTCTCAGACAAAGAAGTAGAAAGAGCAAATAAACATAAAAAATGTTCAACATCACTGGTCATTCAGGAGATGCAAATGAAAACAATGCTGAAATTCCATCTCACTACAGAAAGAATGGCTGCTGTCAAA
Organism: Heterocephalus glaber; assembly: GCF_000247695.1. Next base: position 6,540,094 of record NW_004624825.1, on the reverse strand, counting down.
AAAATCAACCAGTAACAAATTCTAGACACATTTTTACAGATAATGAAGTATGACAATGGGCTTATATGCATAGAATTTAATGGCTATTTCTGTATTCCATAACCTATAAATCACTCAGTAGTAAACACTGAGGGTGTGAGTTTTGCATGCTATTTAATTCAGTGCATCTTTTTAATCAGTGACCAATATATAGTGCCATTTGTCCTATAACTATTTATATACCCAGAGTATGTAAAGCCAAGGTGGAAAAAGTCACTGTATTATATCCAAATGATTTATAGATTAAAAATTATGCATCCTATTCTTGTGAACTCTGTTTAGTGGGTTTGGAGATCCTTGTGCCCCTGGGAAGAATGTTCTATAGAAAGTACAGTTAATAGTGGACTTTGACCATTTGAAGCTCCTTATGTCAGTGAACCCAGTTTTTGAAAGGGTTCTGTCTCTGATATTTTGCAGTGAGACAACAGATAAAATGATAGCTCACTAGCCATTTTTTTGAAAGAGTGAAAGCTACACATAAAAGTATTTAAATCTTGAGTATGGTATGTTCTGTCTTTCCATGTTGATAAGTGTACACTATTGTCATATACATTATCTAATTCTGGGAAGTTATGTTTGTGGATTTGAGGATGTTTGAAAAACCATGCCTCGGTTTTGGGGACAAGAAAAAGATCTATAAAAAGGAAAGTGGAGTTTAGATCTCTTCTTTCTTTCAAAGTCTTCCTCCTATGTTGAAGGGCATGGTTCAGAAATGGTCAATTTAAGGATTTATACAATGTGGTTCCCTGGGCACTTCATTTTTTTGCTTGTGTCTTAGGAAAGTATTGCTTATTGGGATGATACATCTAAATTACTAGAGGGAAATTTGGCTCCTATTCCACAAATCAATAAGACATGTTCAAATACAGAACCTAGGGGATTTATTGGGGGTGATTCTGTATATTCTTTTGCTTGATAGTTTTCATCGACTGGAAACACTGACATTGCATTGAGTAAAGGATTCTCTCCAGACTATTTCCTATAAGAAAGAAGTTTCATTTACTCTACTTAGTAGAGTACTCTGTCTGCTGTAGGTACTAATGGACCACAAGATGAAATGAGGCAGATTGTGTTGTCACAATAGATATCATGACCAGCTATACAAAATGATGATCATAACAACAATGTATTATGTTAATATGTTCTCTCACATTTTTCCTCCTGGCTAACTCATAAGAAATGTCAGTTGGCTCACATTTTGGGCTCAGATCATTTTACAATGCTACCATAACTATTTATTATTTTATGATGGTCAATTTCCTCCTCTTATAATATCATTCTCTTCTATCCTCTTGATAAAAATTAGGAGTGAACTAAAAAAATACAGATGGTCTCCATTTGTTTCTCTACTTTCATACTTCCTCCTTCTCTATTTGCTGTGTGTCTCAGAAATCTGATCACAACAGGCTGCATTTTCCTCTTTTTCCATGGGTTTAGCCAAAGTACAACTGTAGCAAGACATTTGAGACCTAAGATCAGATTATTTTATTTATTTCTTCTTTTTAGAGACCCAGTGAATTTGCTATGTTGTTCTGTAATATTCTTCTCCATCCACAATATGCTTTATTTCTAGATTTTTATAAGGACACTTTGCCCTTGCCACTTTGCGCTGAGGAGTAGTAATGCTCCCCTGCTGTTAAAAGCTGAATTTTCCCTTACAGCTTTCACAGCTTTGTGAATAATCTTTTTTTATGTTCTCTCTTCAGTTATTCAATTTGACCATGCCTTCTGTTGGCCTGGAAGAACCCTGTCTGAAACAAGTGTATAAAATTGTCCAAATTCTTGTTCTCACCTAGAAATGCCACTATCCTGAAGAATTAATTGAACAATGTAAGAAGGAGCCAATTTTTCCTGTATCCTCTGCTTTTTTTTTTTTTGGTACCAGGGATCAAACTCGGGACCTTCGGCTTGCAAGGCAGGCACCGGAACCACTAAGCTAAGTCCTTGGCCCGAACAATGTAATTTCTATTTGTTTAGTTAAGTAAATATTTATATACACAGCAACATAATATGGATGCTGGTTTGTTCTCCACTAATTTACTCTGTAGCGTGTTGTAGTACCTTTAGTAGAGTTTGAAATTTTCAGTGGCTATTTTAGAAATTGCCTTTAATCCACAATTAGCAGTATTTGTAAAATGCCCAACAAAATAGTAGAAAGATATTTAAAAGGTAATACTTTTTGAAGTCAACTTTTTTAGTGTTTTATTAGTTTCCAGAGCCTTTAGCTTTTCTGGTCAAACAAAATAGGTCTCTGGGGACAAAGTCATTTTACCCAGGAGGATTATCTAAACTGGTGTCAATGCATGCACTATCACTTGATTACTGTCCTCTAGAGCTGTATTCCATTTCCACTTGTAGAAGAATTTTATTGCACTGTGTAATAGAAAACATAGGAAAGTCTTATATTCCATGAAGGTGCTATTTTCTTTATATAAGTACAACACTGGAAACAAAATTTAACAGTAAGAGAACAATTTTAGCTGGTTATACAGACCTGAATCATATTCCAAAGTCATGAGAGTCATTTTAGAAAAAAGCAGTGTCTGGGTAACAAATTGAATTATTAGAGAATAATTCTGGAAATGAGAAAATTATTGTGAAAATTGGAAAAGTTTAACTGACCTGAGCTTTTAACCAAACTCACATTGTGCTGGAATAATATGAAAAATACTGGGGAAAAGTTAAATGGCCTTATTATATGTTGGATTCAGCATTCTGTTAAGCATGCTGTTGACAATGATGGCTGTATGAATGAATATTACCCAGTGCTTGATAAGCGACAGGTAAGAAAACTTTTATGAGAAATGAAACTGGGGAAATGTGTTACTCTAATTTTTACTGTGACTTCCAGTGAGATGAGCAATATACATCATCCCACTTTTATGTGGAATCTAAATGTTGAGTGGACAGGACTAGAGTAAAGTGATGGCTATAAGAAAGGTTGAACAGTGAGGGTTGTGATGAGATGATCAAATAATAGTGTTTCCACTAGACAGGAGAAATAAGCTTAAGAAATCTATTCTACATTGCGATTACTATAGTTGATGATATATTGTATATTTGAAAATTTCTATGATATTTTACCTGTTCTTTCAAAAATAAAAATGTGGTAACATATATCTTAGTTTGATTTAGCAATATATAAAAATATTTAAATATATAAAATTTATATTTTAACCAGTTAAAAGAAGAAATATGGTATAAACTGATCCTATTCTGTGAAAAGAGAGGCAGAATTATTAGAAAATTGTCAAGTTTGCAAAACAGTTGAGTTGTCTTGACACCTGAATAAAAGAAATTCTCAGAGATCAATAGCTGAATGAATTATTGTTGGTATAAATATTATTTAAGAATGTGATGTGGAAAATTTTAAAACAAAATAAAAACTGCCAGGATTGAGTTAGTTTTTCTGCTTTCATACATGTTTTTGAATTTTAAAGTGTTTCGTGTAAATTTTTTCTCTGTAAGCAGAATGAAAGAAGCTTTAGAAAATGCATGCAAAGAAGTTTTTTAAGAGGGGAAGGATTAAGATAGGAGATGTAAGTTAGAAAGAGATGCTGAGAAAGTACAAAAAAGATTGAGTTTCTGAATCATACAAACAGAAAGCTAAAGAGGGACTTACTTCATTGAATTTATATATATGAAATCTTATTTGAAAGGGAGACTGAAAATCATTTACATTTCATAGTTATAAAAAAGCAAAAGTAGTGATCTTGAATGATATAATACAAGGCTGATATCTTTTATCATAGTGTATATTTCTTATAAATATATTTATAGACTATGTTATATAAAATTATATACTTAATTTTATATTTATAATAAAATGCAGAACTTTATGTGAATATAAATGATTTTGTGACAATTTGCAAGATAAGAATCCAAGACATTTTACCTATGTGTGTGTACTTCTAACCACTCAATATTTTTAGACTGAGGAGGAAATATGTATTTCAGTTTGTTTACAAGCATGAAAGCAGTCTATATGTCCTTTTCACTGAATAGATGATTCTGTTACTTGGAATCCTATTTCCTTCACCTATAATGGATAAATATTTGTGAATCTGTTTCCAGAGGATTGGTCAATTCTATATGGGTCAACTATTTGGATTAATTACAATAAAATAACAAAAGATATAAGCTATGCATTATGTGTTCTTAATTAGATGAGTATAATTAATGTATATGAGAAAAAAATCTTTAAAATCTTTTTTTCTCGTGTATAGCCACTTTAAGAGATAGTGCATAATTAACAGAGCATAATTAGCAGGGATTGATTGTTGGTGTCTGATCATTCCTAAGAATTGGATTCTGACTACACCTCAGGTTGATTGAAGTGATAATGTCTCAAACTGTGAGTTTCTCTAGTCTTAGATTTTTGGTTATACAGTTTTCTTCCTTTTAGTATATCCAGGGAAAATTTATTCTGACTTCTATCAACATTCTTTTTTTTCCCACAGTACTTTTCTAGGGTAACTAAGACAATTTAATATTGTCCAATTAAGTTCCATATTTGTAGCACTTTTTCTTTAAAACTCATTTTTTTTTCTAAATTCTCAAATTTTATTTCTGTAGTAGACAGGGATAGGGAGCAAAAAGGGAAATACATCCACAGTTAACTGGATCTAGCTGATGAAAGCCTGTGGGGAAACTCTTCCAAGTGTCTTAACCCTTTATATACCTGCAGATATGTAGTACTATAATTTTTTTAAACAATTATAGAATATCTGAAGAATGGGTCCCAGAAGCAATGCAAATCCTACTTTGTAAACAATCTGTTAATTTATAGGAGGCTTTTACTCATTTACTTTGTCATAGCATATAATTTTCTCATTTTTAAGGTTTTTATTTTCATATATTTGATTTCTTTTTCTTTAATTCTTGTTTGCTTCATAATCCTCTATTTTGTGTTTTTTTTCTGTCTCCTTGGAACTTTTCATCCATCTTTCATACTTCTATAATTAAGTATATTTTCAAGTTTTCAAATAATTAAATTTTATCCTTTTTATCTGTGTTGGAATTTGATATTATAACTATACAATATATTATATCTATCACTAACTTCAACTGCAGTTTAATTTTTCTAAATTTTCTAATTATCAATTGAGTCTGATTTTTCCTAGGTTACCTTTATTATGTCTGAGTCCCAAATTCTATATTACTGAAAACTTTAACCAGTTTTTGATGATAATAACCTTTTTACTATCTCCCTTGCATCCTTTAAAAATATTCTTAGCATTATGTTAGCAGCTGCAGTTACAAAAAGCATCTGACATAATTCCTTTTCACAATTCATACAAATACAAAAGTAACCCTAATGCAATGTGATAAGTACTATATGGTGGCATGCACAAGGTGTTAGGAGTAGGAACACAGAAATGAGGAAAGTGTGGATTGGGTTTATGGTGTGAAGACATGGAAGGGAAGGAACATCTATTAAAGCAGGTGTTTAATGCTACCTTAAGTTGTACTTCTCTTCCAGAGACAAGAGAGCAGTGGTTGGAGATGGTGGAAGGGGAATTGGGGAAGGACTCATATATTTAAAGGCATGAAGGCATGTGTAGTGTGTAGCATTTGTCAGATAATAAATAGATGTTAATGGATCATGGGATACAAAACAAAAAGTAGGCAAAATGAGATAGAACATGAACCTAGCTAGAAAATACCAGCCACAAAAGGACTTTTAAATCTCTAGGAAATGGCAGTTCACCTGTAGGCATAAAAGACCTATTAAACCATTAACAAAATGGTCTGTTTGGAATGTTGATGGGTGTTTGCTGAAATAGAAAATAATAAGAACAAAGGATACAGAGGCTTTGTGGTACCTCTAATGAAATGTAATTAAAGTAGGGGCAATGAGAAGAGAAAGGAGAAGATATGTGGTTGATAATATTCAATTTAAAAAAGGAAATATGATATATGAACCTTTTGAAAAGTGCCCTTAACTCTATGACTAGTACTGTGTTTAGCTTTCAGATTTCACACATAAATGTTTAGTAATTGCCATATCTTTTATTCTTTTGGTAGTAAGGCATTACAAACTCATACTACTGTATTAAATTTCTATTTCTTTCCCCATAGAAGATGAGTATTCTGACTTTTGAGTAACCTTTCTGTTTAAACTTTTATACTTTTACTGTATATATGTGCATTCATATTTAATAATTTTAATATTTGTAGAATTTCATAATTCAAAAATTACCAGTGTATTATTTTATAACATGATGTTTTCCATTAAATATTATATATTTTTGAGATTTTTTTCCATGGTGACAAATATAAATCTGGCTCACTCAGGTTACTTGCCAAGTAATTCATTCCACTCTATTAATATGCAATTTACTTATGTATTATTTCATTGTGGATATAAAGGGTATTTTCATCACTAGATACATATTTCAGCAGAAGAATTTACTGGGCTTGGTGTCATATATTACATCATGTTCTCATTCTTGTAACATTAATTTTCTCTGATAAATTTATTTATTTAGTTTTAGTTCTTTGAGACAAAGTCTTGCTGTATAGTCCAGGCTGGTTTTGAACTTATTATGTAGTCCAGGCTGGCCTCAAACTCTTGGCAATCTTTCTGGCTCAGACTTCCAAGTGCTGGGACTACAGACATACGCCACCATGCCCAGAAATTTTCTCCATTTTATGCATGGGAAATAGCTTCAGAGATGAAATGTATGTTACTCAAATTCACCAAGATTTTTAAGGTGGCAGAATGTGAAACATGTTTTTTCAGATTTTGAAATCTATAATCGCTTTATTATCACATGCAGCTATTCAAAAAGCAGTAGAAATTATTGCTTTTAGATGTTGCAAGAGCAAAAATAGAGATGCAGTCAAAGGATGACACCATCACATGGAGAGCCTGTCTTTAATTTGAAGTCTGAAATGGAGTCCTAGGGTTCTTGTATCCCATTGAGATTGGTGATCAACCTTGATATAGCTTAACACAACTATGGGACTCAAGCTGTTTACTGGGGACTTTTATGTATCCAGTACTCTACTAGGCACCATGGGGCTCAGAAAGAAAAATGTTTGGTGGAATAGTCCTGGAATCCATTAAAAGAGTATAAAATGAAGCACTAGAAACAGAAAATTACTCAGGTTAGAGTGGACAAGGATGATTTCATGGAGGGAGAACTTGAATACAGGTTACAGTGTGCCAATTTCTAATTACAGCATACTGGATACTCCTCAGGGGTTTCCTCTGAAGACAGGAAGCTGAAGAGAGGAAATTATACTGGGATTTTCTATTATGAGTTTGTCCAGAAATCCATCTGCTCCAAATAAGAATATTTTCTCAAATAATTAGAAAAATAACAAATGTTTTAGAAACCTGTGAAGTTTCTTAAGACACAGAGTTTTATTAAAAATCAATAGACAGTTATGAAGAAGGATTGTGTAGGCTAATAGAGTACCCCATATGTCAATAAATAGTAGCCATGAGCTATAAGAGAGGCTCATCTTCCCCCCAAATTTCTATCATCATCCCGACACATGATTTTTTCAGGTTGTATCCCCAGAAAGTCAACATCATGAGGCTACAGCTTAATTAGGAATGAAAAAATTTAAAAACTGTTGAGTCACATTGTGGTAAGTATGTGAATATATTAATCATAGCCTATTAAAATATCTTTTCTGATGTGGAATTTTGATGTTTTCTGTTGGTCAGTGGCATCTTTTTTCTCATTCATTCATTTTGTCTCATAAATTAAGTGCAACTGTGGACGAGTGAAAGAGAAACTTTAATATATATATTTAATATAGGCACATAGTAAGATACAATAATTATTGCATTAATTAATGTTTTGTAGATAAATAAACTTAACATCAAAGGGTTTAACTTGCCCCCAAATCAGCCTGTCAGTGGATCAATCAAGATACATATGTTGGTTGTGTAAACCCCAAACCCATATTTTTCCCACTATGCTATGTTGATTCTCTAAATAAAATTAGATAATATATAATATTAATATGTGTAATAATTTGTTACACAGAAGTTTGCAAAAATATTTTTAAATTACATTTTAGTGCTTCTCACAGATTTCAGAACATGAATTAAGTACCCCAAGGCAGTGCTTCTCAAATTACCTGTATGAGGAAAAGCCTGTAAGCTTTTTATTCTGACTTCTTCTAAGTTCGAGTCCTTCATGGATGGTTATTTCTGGAAAACAGAAAATCAGGAACATAGGTGTCATTATAACACCCACTGCTAAAGAAGTTGTTAAAAACTTATTCTCAAGATTTTTTGTACCTAACATGACACAAAGTGATCACAGACAGTTCACTGACCTTTCCTTTCTTATGGATCACTTTTTTCATTTATGAATAAGTTATAATATATGCCTTCAAGAAGTTTACAGTCTCCTTCATGAGTTAAGATTTTCACCCTGTTCACTATGAGGGAGGGTAAAATAATAAGGCAAGAATTCACACATGTGGTAATATAAATTAACATTGAAGATGAATAGATTCTCAGAGGTTTGGAATGAGAAGGAAAGAAGAAAGGTCTGTTTGCCAGGTGAGAGATCACTGGCTTGAGAATGGATGCAATGGAGGCAGTGACTGGGAATGATCACATTAATTTTGACCAAAATCAGAAAGGTTTTGGGTTGAATTCTTGTTTCTTATGTTGGTATTTGTGTACCTCATGAGTAACATCACAGCATTTACCTGTGAGGAGTGGAGGAGTATTGAATGAAGAAAGAACTGGGTGGTAGAGAGAAGATCCACATGCCAGCCACCAAATTTATATTTCAGAAAGCATGACTGCATTAATTTTAATGCTGATTAACATAGACTTTAGTTTTGATTTCTATCCTTCAAGTCTACTAATATAATTATGTTAATTTATGTTTTCTCATTCAGGTAGCATAGCCAAAAAGCCAATGGATAGAGAAAATCACTCAGCTGTGTCAGAGTTTTATTTCCTGGGACTCACCAACTCCTGGGACATCCAACTATTACTCTTTGTCCTTTCCTCTATGTTTTACATGGCAAGCATGATGGGGAACTCCCTCACTGTGATCACAGTTGCTTCTGACCCTCACTTGCACTCCCCCATGTACTTTCTGTTGGCCAACCTCTCCTTCATTGACTTGGGTGTTTCTTCTGTCTCTTCTCCTAAGATGATTTGTGATCTTTTTAGAAAGCACAAAGTTATCTCATTTAGAGGGTGCATCACTCAAATCTTCTTCATCCATGTCATCGGTGGAGTGGAGATGGTGTTGCTCATAGCCATGGCCTTTGATAGGTATGTGGCCATTTGTAAACCTCTCCACTACCTGACCATTATGAATGCTAGAATGTGTTTCTTCTTCTTAGTTGCTGCCTGGATGATAGGCCTCATGCACTCTGTGGTTCAACTGGCTTTTGTTGTAAACTTACCTTTCTGTGGCCCTAATGTGTTGGACAGCTTTTACTGTGACCTTCCTCGGCTCATTAAACTTGCCTGCACAGACACCTACCACCTGGAATTCATGGTCACGGTCAACAGTGGATTCATCTCTGTGGGCTCTTTCATTATACTGATCATTTCATACGTCATCATCATTCTCAGTGTTCAGAAACACTCTTCCACGGGTTCCTCCAAGGCTCTGTCCACTCTCTCAGCTCACATCACTGTGGTAGTCTTGTTCTTTGGCCCTTTGATATTTTTCTATACATGGCCATCTCCTTCCACACACCTGGATAAATTTCTGGCCTTCTTTGATGCAGTTCTTACTCCTTTTCTGAATCCAGTCATCTATACACTCAGGAATCAAGAGATGAAGGTGGCAATGAAGAAAGTATTCAGACAGTTAGTGAGTTATAGAAAGTTATTTTAAGTGATTTAGTATTTTGGAGCACACTTACAGACTATTAAAGTTCACTGTGATGATCAAACTGAGATAAAAGCTTCTCTTTGTTGTATGATGATTTGATCATCCACACTGATATTAGGTCTGTTTTATTTTTTACTTCTATAAGGGCAAGAGAAATTTTGCACAAAGGATTTAGAAACCAAATATTATAATAATTGAGATTTAATTCTAAGATAAAAATTATTTGAAGTAATTATTAGAAATATATAAGAAGCCAAGTTACATTAGGGCCTCAGAACCACAAGTCTTTTCTCTAATCCACTGTCATCCGGTATGAGCTCATTTTAATTTGACTGTATCTGCAATGACTCTATTTGCAAATAATCTCACCTTCATGAAAACTAAATTTTATAACTGCAATGTATCTATTTGGTGGACACAAATCAGCCCACTATAGTAATGTAGATATGTAGGCATTTGAAAAATATAGTGGTTGTAGTATAACTACTTATTTATCAGGGTGAAAATATATTTGACATAAACATGGTAGAAATAATTTAGGTTTTTAATAGGCAAATAAATAATTTTTTAAAATGAAGTATTAAAGCACACAATATTAATTCTATGTCACAGAATCTCTGCTAACTAGGAAGATTACACAGAAGAGAGAGAAAAATATTTACTACTTATAGATAAAGAATAAACCAAGATAAATTTATCATGTTATTCTAATAGAAGAGAAACTATATTTTATAACATTGACAATAAAGCATCCTTAAAATGTTTTTGTAAATTAATCAAAACTGGGCTGTGTAAATTTTGCCAAAATTAAAAACTATATACTTGCTTTTTCTCAGACCAGTTACTTGTAGTTATACACATGTAACTAAGGCAGATAGAACATACTTTTGGAAACTTCTATACCTATTAGGTTTTGTTTTTTGCTACTGTCTTTATATTCTAGAATAACCAATCATTCATTTTATCTTAAAATGAATCCACTTTTTGTCCCCTTGAAAAACAAAGCAAGATTCTATTACATTGAATAGTGAGTATATTTTTGGCTACTACTATCTTTAGACCCCATTTTGATTATGACATTAAAAAATCATAAAAGTAACTTTTATTTCATAGAGAGTATTTATTTAAGAAAACTAGAGCCTGACAATAGTTAAAAAGAGATTATTATTCAGGAAATATTACAATAGGAGAAAAAAGACACCTTAGCATGGAAGTAGGCTGAATTCCCAATACAGTAAAAATAGTTGACTATTTATAGCTAAAGAGCAAGTTGTGGTGTGAATGGATTGAAAATTATCAAGAGGAGATATCAAGGGTAGGAGACTGTCATTAAGTTGACTTAGCAAGATTCTTGTTAAAAGTAGGCTATGTATGCACAGCAAGCAGGGAAGGGGTCAAGGTTGCGGACTAGTTAAGAAAAAGCTTCAGAGGAGCCTGAATAAATTTTGTTAAAGGACAGTCTTTGTCCTACTTAAGGTAGAAAAGTGAGAATTTTTGACACAATTATTTTAGTAGACCAGTGAAAACCATGAACACTCAAAATATAACAGTACATGTATTGTCCAAATCTTTTTTTTTTTTTTGTACTGAGGATCAAACTCAGGACCTTCTGCTTGCAAGGCAATGGAACCACTGAACTAAATCCCTGGCTCATGTACTGTCCAAATCGTAAAGGGAGTAAATTTCTCTCTCTTTGTTTCTTTCTTTTTTCCTTTCTTTCTTTCTTTCTTTCTTTCTTTCTTTCTTTCTTTCTTTCTTTCTTTCTTTCTTTCTTTCTTTCCTTTCTTTCTTGAGGTACAGTCTTGCTACATAGATTGGACTGGACTTGAACTGACTATGGAGTCCAGGCTGGCCTCAAACTCATGGTGATCCTCCTGCTGCAGCCTCCCAAGTGCTGGGATTACAGATGTGTGCCACCATATTTGGCATCAGTCTTAAAGTAGAAAAAAATGAACACAATTTTCTAACATTATGTGAAAATATACACACTCTGTACAAGTCCAAGTATGGTGGTGAACGTATCCATGAATAGTTTTAATGTTTACTTAAAAGTTAGGTTTTGGCAAGCATGCCATGGTGTCAGAATCATATTTCCATACTGTGAGAATTATACTTCCCATTGGCTGAAAAAATACTTGTATAATTTTCATAATTTTAAATATTTCTTTAAACTCCATCTTAGTATCAGCCAGAGGACTTACAGCCTCAATATAAAATTATCATGAAACCAGCCTAGGTTGTACAATAATTTAGTTTGATTATTTAAATACCAATTATTATGTAAAAATGCTCTCAGCTGGTAATTTCTATAGAATTTTTCCTTAAAAAGTAGGGATATTTAAAACAGAAATTCAGCTTATGTACTGGAAGTTTAGGTAATACCAGATTCGAGTGTACACTGATCTCTAGAAGACAATATTAACATAAGTCCAAGAATATGCTTTACATATAACATTAATATTTTCTTAATGTAACAAGATACTTCACATTCATACAATGAGAGAAAAAGGTACTTTAATTACAGAAACACAGTCCCATATAAAAATCCTAGATTCATTTCAATTATAGATACAGATCAAGACTCAGATTTACAAAAGTTATAAATGTAGACAAATACAAAAATTCACATCAGACCTGTAAGAACTTTTCTATTCCTTGTAGTAACAAGAATAATCATTGCACAAACAGATAAATAGACTCTATTTTTTTTAAGAGTAGGAAAAATTTATTGAGGGGAAGCATCTGTCTAAGAGAGACAGAAGGGGTACCGGAAAGTGGGTTGCCCACCCATCCCACATTTCAATGATGTTTTATACAGCAAAGCCATGTGGTGAGGTGGGTACAAAGTGGGACAAAACTATAAGACCCAATGAAAATTTGCAAGGTGGGCATGAGGTGGGACAAAACTAGAAGCAACCAATAAGATTACAAGTACAATTACCCAGGTAAAATTGATTAAGTGGGGGTTGAATAGGGGAGCAAGTCACATAGCAAGCATACAAGGATTTTCAGTAAAAGTGGGTCAGGGATATTTCCTGGAGAGGCTGGGTTAAGACCTTGCCCCCCCCCCCCCAGATTGATACCTGTTTAGAATATCAATCACTGCTATTCATCCTACATGGGTGTGGTAGTTTCCTCTCCTTTTACAATGCTGGCCTTCAGTGAATGTGTCTTCACTGTTCTCCATGTTGGTTCCTTGTGGGCTGGCTCCTGGAGGGCTGGTGCCTTAAGGGAGGCCTTATCTAACTGCCAACAAGATATCTAATTAACTTTCCTATCTATGATATTCCCCCCTCTGAAGAAGTACTCCTAACTGCTTTGAGGGGACAAAGGGAAAAGACCCATCTGGCTACTTCCAGCTGAAGTGGGTTGTAGTTGTGATCAGCAGTCAGTTACTCTTCAGAGGACCTATCTAAAGCCCTTTGATAGGTGCCAGGCATTGTCATCTTGGGTATCCTTATAGCTTTAAGTCTGGAGGAGACAAAAGCCAAAGAAACAGTTAAGAAGACATGGGCTAAATTATAAGGTCACCAGGGTTGTCATAAATATAGCCTGTAAGTGTTTTTACTAGGAAGAACTAGTAATAGCCTCTACAAAGAGGATAAGGAGAAGGTCCAGGGACTTCAGAATCTAATATAGAAGTCATATTGTGTAGCTTAGCAGTTATGACCTGTTTATAAGGTCAATCTCGTGGATCCCAGTAAAAGAAATCTAGCACATTTGTCATTGGCTCCATTTGTATGTCTACTTGGAGTTTGGCAGCCTCTAGGCAAGAATAAACAAAACTTTTAAGAAATTAGAGCATGAAAAATTTAAGCATGAGCACACTAGAATAGAAGGGCAGGTTGGGGAGAAAGTCACACTTAGAAATTGAAATAGTGATTGTAACCTGCTGGCTCTTATAGATTCTACCATAGTTTTTTCCTAATGATCCACAACTATCAGCTACTAGTGTAGTAGGAAACTGCCAGGAGTCAGCAATCAGAGCCCCTTTTTATATCTAGCTTTATTACTATAACATTTTATACCTCTTTTGGTTATTCTTTTCTGGTGGGTGTTTAAGACCAAGTTAAAGTGAGACCTGTTTTAATCAGTATGAACCTCTTGCTATCTATCAAGGTCAATTAAATCTTCTCAGGGATTACTGTGGAACCATGCATAGAGCTTCTTACCTCCTCTGTTAGTGTCAGCAATCAGGCTGGGTCATGGGTTTGCTGGACCATGTTGCTTTCAGTGAAAGCATGGGAGATTTTTCCCTCTTTGTGACCCTTCTTTGGCACATGGTACATTTGTTCTCTGGTGACCAGCAGTCTCCCTGCTCAGGAGACTTACCAAAGATGTAGGGTCCTGTAGGAAAGGTTCCTTTGTGTCCTGGATCTTGGTTGACCTTGAGTGGCCAAGGCCAAACTATTGGCTGTCCTCATAGCCCAGTTACCTTTCTAGCTTTGGTCTCTAAACTTTAGTTGTTGAACACCCAGAAGAAAAGATCAGTGACATTAGTAGTGCAGTAGGAGCAGTGAGCTTAACTATTATAATTTTGCCTGGACATTAAGCACTTTGAAGTATAAAACACAGTTAGAGGGGCTGATATTTCTTATCAACCATGGTTGTGCTAGTAGTTGAATCCCTCTCTGCTGAATGTTAACAGATAACAGTTATATTATAGAGAAACAAGATCAAGAGCCACGCATAGTATTTTACCATGACAACTATGACATTATCTTTGGAACACATTCAAATGTCCATCTTTGTATGAAATAGTCTTTTAGTTAAACACCTCTATTTGATTACAAGACATTAAATGACGCATAGAAAACTCTTATTTGTTATCCTTTAATAGTATGTCATGTAAAGAGAACACAAATATCAGCCTATAAATGTACCTTAGAAGTTTATAATGTCTAGCCCTTAATTTTTAGTGTGTGAAATTGTTTGGACTGTTTGGCATCTGAGCATCTTTAACATACGTGGTGACACATAACATATATATCAATTAGTTTTTAAGAAAAAAGTATTATTTGATTGGTTATCTCATGCTGGCTTGATATATACCTCTTATCATAAGTAGCTGGAGCACAAGAAAAAGGTAGATATCTGAGTCAAAAAAGATCATTACCATAAAAAATATATTAGAAGACTTGTACACCCAGAAGGCATGAATGTATATGTCATGAAATAACAATGAGTATCAGTTACATGAAACCCTTTGTCACTTAATTTTGTTTTGTACCAAGAACATTTAAATAAAACCTAATAAATAAATAAATAAATAAATAAAACCTTATTGTTTCCCCAGAAAACTTAGCCATTTGACAATGACCAATGCATACATACCATAATAATATGTTTAGCAATGTAGTCCCACAAGGCTATGAAAATTATTGGGGTCCCCTTTATGAACAAAGGCTGGAATAAATTTTTTCCAGGCAGCTGCTCCTTTATTTACCGAGGAGAGTTCTGTCCAGTAGTTTTCCTAAGCCAAAGAGCCTTTATTTAATTATCTTCACAAATTTTTACATACCTTATTAGAGCCAGATCATAAGAATTAACACATTATTTTTGACCAAGGAAAGATTCCTGAGATATTATATATGGACAACAATATGTACTACATTTCTAGAACCAGTTGACATTATTTGGATAATCTGGCAACCTGGGAGAAGCATGTCTTTAGTGACATTTATCTATATTTACAGGCAAACATCTTCAAAAATCCAAAAGCAAAAAGAAAAAAGCTCAAACAAAATAGCTGTATATGTTGTAACAAATTGAACAGATAGACACACACATAAGACAACTTGTTTACAAGCCAGAGTGCACTCAGATGTATTTAGCCAAGTTGAATTATAATAACTTTCATAATTTTTAGGTATATAACTATAAAAAAGACTAGTCAGAACTTTGTGGCTCAGTTAGAGATATCTTGTAATAAGAATCAAAAGGAATAAAAATCTTCTACACATGTGAAAGCAAAAATAGTTTTAAGATAGGCCTTAGCTGACAGTTTATCTGACTGGAAAACCCAGACATACAGGCTTCTCCTGGTTGCTTTTAAAGCCACAGTTGTTTGATAGCCACATGTAATTTTTCCCTCTAAAGGGACAGGCTGTTAAAGGTAATTTTAACTATCTCCAGTGGGGGTCTACTCAGGTCAGGTTTACATGTAGAAGAGACTAGGTGACACTCTTTGGAGCTAAGTATGAATTCCATGCAGTGAGGGAAGACCTGCAAGGCTCCAACCTGCTGTGCTGTAGATGTCTACCTATGACAGTTTTTCCCATTTTTGAAAAGAAACAAAGGAAATAAGGCATCCCTGTCTATCCCTCTTGTTCTGTGCCCAATCTAAGGTGCTTCTTAGACTTTATCTCATCCAGTGCCAATAGCAGCAGACTAGAGGTGCAAGGAAGTGGCTGGAGCCAGGTTAGCTGTTCTTACCATTCTCTAATTTTGCCTGAGGGCTGAAAGACAGGTAAATCTGAACTAAAACTTTTACATTTATTTTTTAAGAGTTTCAGGATTAAGCCTAGATCAGTTTTCTATGTGGCTCAGAAATAAGTAAAGGTCAGCTTTACTCTGGAAGGATTCCAGGGAGGGGAAACTCATCATTCTGGATGCTTTGTCTTGAAATCCAGGATCCATAGAGGAGGGAAGTGCCTTGAATCAAATACTGTTGAGAACTTTGTTATTTATCAGGGGCATGGCAGTGGAGAAGGGATAGAAGAGTGCCTTTAAGTATGGAACAAGAACTAAATTTTAACCATCTCAGGTGTAGAAGGACAATTAAGATCAGGAGCTTTTCCTGAGTGGATCTGCAATCCTTAGATCCAGGTCTTTAAAGACAAAAGCTATGATTGACTCTAACTGCACTGCCAAGCAGAAAATCAAAGAACCAAAGAACCTTGAAAATCAATAATCAAAGAACATGAATGGCTGCATTTTTGCATCTTGAAAGAGAATGAAAGTGTTCTAACTATACTGTTTAGGACTTTTCTTTTTAAATAAATTATTTTGAATCTATAATATCTAATTTATTACTTAAATACCTACAGGTTGTTGAGTAGCTCCCTGATCTTGTAGAAACACTCCAAAAGCCATATTTTACCTATTGTTAACATAAAAACTGAGATGGTGTCCTGTAGGCAGGCTTCTGAAATGCGGTGTGCGAATAAGGTTTCCAGGTGTTTGTCTCTTGGGCTTTTCTATAAGCTAATGGAGGGGTCACAGAATCTCACTATATCCTGCTATCTGAAGGCTACAAAAGCTTATAATTTCTAGGAATCTCTTTAGCTGTCTGAGAGTCTTGGGCTGTGGAAAGGCAAGAATTGGTTTAATTCTTTCTTCCCCCAGTCTTTGGGTTCTCTTTGATACAATAAGGCCTAAATATTTCACCTCAGTACTGCAAAATTGTGCCTTAGATCTACAAACATTATTACCCTTGTCTGTTAGAAAATTCAGCAGAGCACAGGTGTCTTGGCTAGAAAGCTCTTCTCAGGAGGCACATAACACTATACCACCTGCATATTGCAAGACTGTGACTTGGGAAAAACTATAGTAGTTCCTTCTACCAAATCAGGATTCAGGGATGTTCTCAGCTTTTTCCTGGGAAATAGTTGACAATTTAAAGTAATTGAAGGGTTTAGTTCTTATGTTTCTTAGACCTTCAAGAATACATGCCTGAAAATGTCTTTTATTTTAATCCTCTATCTGATTGGCAGGCCAATGAGGGCCTTGTATAGGAAGGAACTGCTTGTATTCCAGTAGGAACCAGTTGTTCCCCTCCTTGCCTATCTTTTGAGCTTCCAAAATTAAGATAATATTTGTCTCTCTATATAGTAGCAGCTTGTAATACTACTTGTCTGTCATTAGAAATGAATGTTTGATTTAAGAGCAAACATTACATCTTTTTAATCTAGTCCATAGGTCTGAGTACATCCTCTAAAGAGCTCAGTGTACATATCAGGGTCATCTGAAAACTTTTAGGTCTTATTTTATCTGTCTTAGATTAAGAGAGAAAAAGACACATGAACACAGGTAGTCCCATATTTGCCATTTACTTCCTGGAAGGGATATTGTCTTTGAGGGAATAACTTAGCTAAGGATGGCAACAGCCTCCTGGAGGTTTAATTATGGCTGGCCTAGAAATTCAATACTCAGCACCTGGTGGTTAAGGGGAGGAGTAGCAGCAGGCTTAGAGGTGGTGAAAGCCTTAAGGGTGAGGTGTCTCTCATTTTTCTATGGCCCACATTTACATTTGAACACAGGCAGGAATTACTTGTTAAGGTAAAGAAAATCTCAACATAAGATAATTTTGACCATTTTTTTCTCTTACAGTATAATTCTAATTGTGAGATAGCATCATAGTACTTTCCTCTGTGTACTTGGCTTTAGGAGGTAGGCACACCACATGAAGGTGTAGAGAAATAGTACATTTCAAAGGTGTATGAGGTTAAGATATGGAGTTACTAACCTGAAACAAGAGAAGCAAATATGGCATCCTATAAGTCTCTGTTTGATTCCTGTGCCCCATAGGGCATCCCCCAAGGTTTATTCTCTTCCAGGGTAGGTGACTACTGTCTGGAGAGAGACCCAGGAAATAAAACCAGACTGGACTATCTATCCTTTACCAGCACACCATCTTATCTTCCTCAGGGAACTCACATCCTACTCCAGTAGGTACTCCCAAAGCACAAGTTACAATTGACTTCAGCCATAACAATCATGACTGCTAGCAAACCAAGAGATTTAAACCACTACTTTCTAGTTCCTTGAAAGAGAGAGAGGAAAATAGGTCAACAGTCAAATTAGGGCACTTTTCCTGCAAAAGAGGTCACCTCTGGGCCCTAGGGTAGAGAATTTCTGTTGTCTATTCAGTCATTTAGGCAACTTTTATTAGCAGCAATACAAGGCTACTCATTTAAGGTCCATTTTAAATTCACTAAGTATTTGAAAATCATGGGTCCCTCCCACAGCCACAATCTACATAGTAAAGGCACCTTTATCAATTTCCTATGCATGCAGATGAAGAGAAACACTGACCAAAATAGTCCCATATTCTATTTAGCATGGAAAAATACAAATGCAAGTTACTGGTTGCTATTTTCCCTAGTGTAAGACAAAACAGTTGCTGTGAGCTGTCTCAGTTTGACCCCTCAAAAGGAGGTGTCACCATAAGGTTGTTAATTTTAAGGTTAACTCCCAACAAGTTGGAGAAAAGTTTAAGGGGAGTTTAACTCACTAGCACAGAGGAAAAATCTGAGTTAAAGTTCAAGTCATTTAAATATTCAAAAATCATTATATAGCATTTTATAAGTCCAGAGTTAATGTTCCAAAGTCCATAATATATTGGCAAAGGTATTTTTCTCCCCTACACACATAACTGATGAAGACCATGCCTAAGGGGAGAAAAGGTTCAGGTAGTTTTTACTCTATCAAAGATTTGCTTTGTACATTTTTGTATACAGGTCTGTCTTACTAGTGGGGAAAACAGTCCAAACGTGTAGCTCAGCTCTTTTTTTTATTTATATATATTTATTGGTACATTTTAGGTATAAAATACATTTACATTTATCATTAGGTGTTGTACGAGAATGTGATGTATCTTAGTTTTTATTTTTTTCTCCCATTACCTGTGCACCCTTCACCCCCTCCACCCTTCCCTATTTACACAGAGTTTGATTCCATTTTTTTTCTTTCTCATAATTTTTCCTTTCCCTTCTTCCCTTTCCCCTTCCCCTCCCACCATCCCCTAACCCTTGGACCTTTTCTTATTTCAAATTATCAATTATTCATTTTAATCATTTTCATCCTTATTTACAC
>NW_004624825.1:6500589-6519848 GCF_000247695.1 Heterocephalus glaber | reverse complement strand
TGCATCTCTCAAATGACCAGTGATGTTGAACATTTTTTCATATATTTACTTGCTGTTTTTACTTCTTTGTCTGAGAAATGTCTGTTCATTTTGGATGCCCATTTTTGAATTGGCTCATTAAATTTGGGGTGTCAGATTTTTTTCAGTTCTTTGTATATTCGCAATAGTAGTCCTTTGTCTGAGGTACAGCTGCTAAATATTTCTTCCCACATTGCAGGTTGTCTTTTAGCTCTGTTGGTGGTTTCTCTTGCAGTGCAGAACCTTTTCAATAAGATGAGATCCCAGTTATTGATTCTTTGTGCTAGCTTCCGTGCTACTGAAGATTTGTTCATAAAGTCTTTTCCTATGCCAATGTCATCAAGAGCTCTACCTAACTTATCTTCCAGCAAGTTTAGTGTTTCTGGCTTAATATTTAGATCTTTAATCCACTTCAATCTTAGTTTAGGGCGCGGTGATAGGTATGGGTCTAGTTTTAATCTTTGGCAGGTTGAAATCCAGTTTTTCCAACACCACTTATTAAATAGGCTAATTTGAGAAGTTTCTGTTCTACTTCTAGTCTCCTGATAGCTTTTACCATGAACAGCTGTAGAATTTAGTCCAATGCTCTTTCTCCAACTAGTGACAGGATCATATGGCTTTTTCCTTTCCTCTGTTAAAATGATGACTTTTGGGGGTGGATCTTCCAATGCTGAACCAACCCTGCCATCCCTATTGTTGCACCCAGCAAGAAAGAACCAACCAGAGACTGATATTAAGTCCACACAGGAGTTTATTACCAGCTGGACCTGAATCGAGCATGGGACTGGAGTCCAGACTGGGGGAGATTAACATATTTTATCTGCCTTTGAGACCAGTAGTCCAGCCTTTTTTATTTTCTATTTTGAGATAGAGTTATCACTAAATTTCCCAGGCTGGGCTTGAACTTGCCATCCTCCTTCCTTAGCATCCCAGTATGCGGGGATTACAGAAGTGTGCCACCACACCCAGCTAATTTCATACTAATGAAAAGATACTTCCTGTGGTTTCAGTCTTAAATGTCTAAAAAATGTTTTGTAGTATAGTATATGATGTATCTTGGATGTCCTCATGTGTTTGAGAAAAAATATATATTCTGATGATGTGATGTTGGATGAAATGTTCACTAGGTAGTTTGATCTAAGGTGTTCCTCATGCACAATGTTTCCTTTTAGTTTTCTGTTTGAATGATCTCTTTATTGTTGCAGTCCAGTACTTTCATAGTATTTTTCTTGTGTGTTTTTCTTTTCAGATTTCTTAATATTTGCTTCATGTATTTGCTTCGCAGATGTGACATATACTGTAAATATTTTTATAGTTTTTATATCTTTTTGATGATTGATGCTTTTATAATTATATAATGGCTTTCTTTGTCTCATTGTATGATTTTGTTTTAAAGTATTTTGTCTGACATATGAGGTGTGATTGAAAAATATGGTGAAGATTTAAATTAAAAACATTTACTACAGTAAAAGATACATTGCCATTAATCACCTTCAAAACACTCCTGCTCACTTTAAACATACTTATCTCTCATCATTTTTGCTACTTTCTGAAACATTAGAGTGTGTCCTCATCCACCTTATTCACTAGATGTGGCACCTTACAGCTCCTGGCTCATCCCAATGTCAAGATGACCATGCAAGGTAAATGTTTTTAATGGATTCAGGACATCACAACACCACAACTAAAGACACACATAAAATAGGACTTTCAGAACTGCTTCAGAAAGTTGCAAGAATGATGGGATAATTGTATTTAAAGCCAGGGCAAATATTTTGCGGGGGATTTATGGCTATATGTCTTTAATAATTTCTTTTTAAATATTATTTTTAATTTTAATGTGACTATTGTTTTCAATCATATCTCATATTTTTGTTATTAATTAATATCATTTTCTTTCTGTTTGAACAATTCCTTTAGCATTTCTTGTAAAACAGATGTGGTGGTAAGAAACTCTTTTGGCTCCAGTTTTCTAGGGAAGTCTTTATAATACCTTTGATTTTAAAAGACAGTTTTCTTATGCTAGTTATCTTGATTGGAAGGTTTTTTTCTTTCAGCAGTTTGAAGATATCATCCCACTCTGTCCTGGCATCTACAGAAAATCTGGCTGCCAGCTTTATTGGAAGTTCCTTGTATGTGATTTGCTTCTTTTTTTCTTTCTGCTTTCAAGGCTCTCTCTTTGCCTTTGATTTTTGAAAATTTGATTACAATATGTTTTGGTATAGTCTTGTTTCATTTGAACCTGTTGGAGATCTATGACCTTTCTTCACTCAAGTAGATATTTCTTTCCCTAGATGTGGGAAGGTTTCTGGTATTTTTTCTTTCAGTAAACTTTCTGTTCACTGTTATATCTTTTTTCTTTTTTGAACTTCTATGATTCTTAAATTTGTTCTTTTGAAGTTCTCTCATAAGGGCTATAAACTTTATTAATTCCTTTTTCTGTCAATTCTTCTGACTATATATTTTCAAATACATTTTGAGTCACTGATTTTTTCTTCTGCTTGGTTAATTGTTCTGTAAGACTCTGTATTCAAATTTTCATTTCTTTCATTGTGCCCCTTAGCTGCAGAATATGTATTTTGAAAAATCTATTTTTCTGTTAAATATAGTTTGATCTTTTATTTTCCAAATTTTGTTGAATTGGTATCTCTGTTTTCCTGGATTTCACTGTGTTTTCTTTAAACACTTATTTTGAATCCTTTATAAAAGCAGCTGTATATCTTCATTTTTTTTGTGATTAGCTCTGAGATTATTATACTCTTTTGGTGTTGTATCTCTTTGGAATTTTATGTTTCTTATTGCCTTATGTTGATCTCGTGCTTTTGATGGAGCAATCACTGCTTTCAGATTCTTAGGGTAGTTCAGTAAGGAAAGAATTCTCCTATGAAGGGGTGCTTTCTGTGTGATTTATAGTGATTCTAGCACAGATGACAGCATAGTTGTGGTGAGGCCTGTTTTTAGGATGATTGTTGATTGTCTATTTTTCTCCCAATGGGAAAGTTATACTCAGAGGATTCCTCTTGGTACTGGGTCAGGCTTGGAGGCTTATTCATAGGTGTGGCCAGATTGATGTCTGTCAAGTAGTTGCAAAGGACTGGCCATGGAGATGAGACTTAAAACAAGGAACATTTGGAGGGACTACTACTAGGATTGGAGTGGTAATGGACAAAGTACCTTGTGTGCAAACACAGTCAGTGGACACTGGTAATAGTATGTGAGGTTAGGTTACTTGAAAATTCACTAGTGAGCCAAGAAGAGGTGTACAAGAGCATACAAAGGTGCCAGGGTGTAGCCTTAATCCTTATTGTAGCTGAGCCAGTGTCTAGATGATGATTCTGTGCAACAAGAACTTGGTTCTAAGGCTTAAGAGTGTGAACCAGCTCACTACGGCAAATGTTCCAGTGTCTGAGAGGTGGACTGGTGCAGTGTAACCACAGAACCTAGATCTGCAGTGTGGGAAGTTATAGAGTGGTTTCAGCTTGAACATCAGTGCACACAAGAGTTTGGGAGAGGTGGCAGCTCATTTTCTGAAGTGACTTAGCAGCAATACTTACTGGAGGATAGTGGTGGTTTCTGCAGCCCTATCTCCCTCTCGGGGTCCTTCAGCTTAAATGCCAATTGGTTATCTCCATGGTAGAAGGTGCTGGAGTCCTCTGCAGATCAGGCTATTGGGTACCATAGTGGTTCCTATTGCATGGCTAATGACTGACAGCCTCAGTTATTAGGCTTTCTTCTTTGCTTCTCATCATCTCCTCACAAGTCAGGTATGGTGATTTACCAGTAATATATTCTGTGTGGATATCTATCTATCTATCTATCTATCTATCTATCTATCTATTCTCCCCCACCCCATGTTTCTACAGAATCCTCAATTGGCCCTTGACTCCTCTCAGGGCTATTTTAATTTGTTGGTATCTATCTCTAAATCTATCAATCTACCATCTGTCTATATCTATCTAATTTTGTAATGAGATAAATTCTGACACCTTCTATTTTTTCATCTCAGTAACATCATTGAATGATTGATTTATTTTTAATTTTTAAAAAAGTTTTGAGTTTAAAAAATTTTTATTTGAAAAAGTTAATACATGCATTACAGAGCCAGAGACACAAGAAGTAAAGAACAAAGTCATTCATAGTCAGAAGCAGCTTAGCTGGAAGTGTACTTCTTGTCATGTATGTACATAAACAAAATGTCATTTTGAGTGCCTGAGATCATGAAGTGTGTGTCATGCTTTCTTATATATAATACGTATTTATCAACTCAAAATACCAAAAGTATGAGTATTTTTGATAACCAAGGATATACTATATCAACTCAACCTGTCAGAAAAAACATAATCCTACCTTTTTTGGAACGCAAATTTAACTGGAAACAAAAATGGAAACAGACCTCAGATAAAAGTACTAGCATAGCTATACTTAAAATACTGTAATTTCCTAATGCTCAATTAAATGAGATGTAAGGCAACAGAATACATCAAACATGTTTCTATTAAAATATTAGCAAGAAGGTATACTCTCACTGAATTACTAATGCATTCCTATAGTACACCAGAACACACGCACGCACGCACACACACACACACACACACAAAGTGGCTCTCACTAAAATACAACTCTGAACATACTAAACATATCTCTGTATGCTTCCTTCTGCCCCTCCACTGACAGTCTAATGACAATCTTAATACTACACAGAGGTAGTATAACTCCATACTGAAGATGCATCTTTCCTACCAACTTTAAGAAAAAGATATTTACAATTTTGTCAGTTCACTAACTCTACTCTTTACCATACTGTACACTGTCACCTCAGGACATCTATATAGCTTAAATGCTGTGCAACTGAATATGAATTTTATAAGCCCAAGTATTTACCAAAAATGCACATATACACCTATGGTTATAATTAAAAACCATCTTTATGTATTGTGATATTAGCAAAGAGCTCTTCCCCTCACCATTCCTTTTCCCCCTTCAGCACTCCAGTGACTAAGTTCAAGACCACATCTGCTCATTTGAACAGTTAACATACTCTCCAAAATATCAAATTTAACAATGCCATTCCCCAAATGCAATCATTCTTATAAAGTAACAAATAATACTTAAATGGCATTATTTTAGCCCTCAACTTTTACATGTGGGTACTTTAAACATCTAGAAAGACTGTGTTTCTAACAGGGACTTAAATTTCCCACTATGTGTACAGCAGCACTGAATTAATTGCACATATATTCCTAACAAATACTATAATTTAAAAGTATCTTCTAAATGGGAGCATTCTGGCCTAGAACCTTCCCACTTCCCACTTCCCATCTCTATCAACTCATGGAACAATTATATGCATATGCAATGCTTAGAGGGTTTTAAAAAAAAAAATTTCACTTTCTAAATGGTTTTAAGAACGATCTATCCTATTAATTTTAACATAAAGTCTACTCAGTGTGTTAGTTTACTAACTCCACATTTCTCATACATTGGTAAGTTCTTTAACATCTAGAAAGACTAGATGTTGTAAATTAGGATGCATTTGTCCTTTATATACAGCTACACCCAGAGCAAAGTAAAACAAAATGCAGACAAAAGGGACAAGAGTCAATTTTGCTTCTCCAAAACCACATTGGTTTAAAGCCTAAGTGCTTTGATCATTCCATTTCCAAAAGACCATATTTCATTATTAATTTTAACAAAAGGATATATATAATATAATATATATTATAATATATAATATATATATATATAATGTGCTATTCATTATCTCTACTTTTTACATATACTGCGTACTTCTAAACATCTAGAAAGATTAGATGTTTCAAATATGGACTCAATTCTGTCCACTGTTTGCATGGTAGTGTTGAACAAAATACACACATGCAACAATGGTTATACCTGAAAGTATAACTCTTTTAGGTAGGAGCATTCTGGCCTAGACTCATTCTTTTCTTCCATTTCCTTCTCTTCTATATCATGTGATGCAGGCACATGTCTCACTTAGATGTGATGTTACACTTCCAAAATTCGTTTTCAGAAAACAGCCTTTCTATGAATTTTAACAAAAAAGTGTACAAAATGTGTGAATTTACTAACTCTACTTTTGTCATACAAGCTCTTTAATATATAGAGACTAGATATTATAAAATTAGGACTCATTTGTCTAGTATATGTATGATACATACAGTACATCAATGATGTAGCTTAAGGACAATGGATATGCTGAAATTTTCTAGCATATACAGAATGATCAAAACACCTTTCGTAGTTTTTTCCCTCCCACTCCCTCAATGGGATAAACAAATACTGTTCGGGGAGAGGGTTTAATGATTTTACTCCCAAACAATTATTTCCATAAGCTTAAAAAGCTATTTACCATGGGCACATACCCTAGCGTTCTTGTTTCTGAGGGCCTGTGTGGCTGGTGGCCAAGCCAGAGATCCTGGATCGCTGGACCATTGCTGACCTGCGGAGCTGGAGGTACCTGGTCCTGTCCTGCCCTTGAGAAGACTGGAAGGTGTGAAGACTACAAATGTGCAATTTTGACAAGTATTCCAGAAGAACAGTTTGGGAACTTTTATAGATTCCTCCCAAAGGCTATGTTCCCAGGTTGTGATTCTGAGAAGAGGAAGCTGACAAACCTATGGTAAAAGATGCCTGGCGAACTGGCTACTGGGTACCAGGATCGCTCTCATCACTATGCACTGTTCTAATGCCCCTCCAAGGCCATTAAATAGAGACAGAATGTAGACAAGCAAAAGGCACCTCTTCTCACCTGAGTATCAGATGTCAGGAGGGTGGACACCATCTCAGGTGTAGGGCACTTTCTTCAGGTCACCATAGGAGTATCCAGACAAAGTGTACATGAGAGAGAAAATTCCTCAGAGGGGTCAGTTTGGTGGCCAGGATTCTCTGTGTATCCTGAACTTCCCCTCAAGCCCCTTTGAAAACTTGAAGAGAAATCTCCTCTCCTCAGCCTAACCTCAAAAGGTGCCTACTTATGGCTGCAGGAGTAATGAGAGCCCCACACTACTCGAGCAGGAGCTACAGTAAGGCTCGCCCAATTGAGAGACACCTCAGCCACCACAAAATTCCCACACTCCCTTGCTTCCTGATGTACCTACTGCAGTGAAGAAGCTGGAAGCTATGGCACACAGCCTCCTCTGCCTCCTTGCACTTGATTGGGCAGCTTTCCCCCAAGGGGACTGTCCCTCTTTTTAATGGACCAGTCCAGAAGTTTAGCCTACAAGTGAATGCTAGGGTCACTGGCACCTGTGAAACAGAGGTCCTCTTGCATTTCTACCAGAAAGTATTTTGGCTCTGCCCATGGGGTCACCTCTGTGAGATCCAGGCCAGGTGACCACTCAAGTGCAGCATTAGGGTGACCCCAGGAACAGGAGATATTTCTGAGAAGAAGGAAAGCAAGAAGACAGACTCTGGAACTCAAAAGAGAGTAGGTAATGAAATGTGGGAACATCCAGCAGGGCCTGGTGGGCCTGAAATGTGTGTCTGCCTAGGGCTGGATGGATGAGAGGCCAGAGTTGTCAGGCTGAGCCTTAGCCTGAGCAGTCACTGTGTCTGGGGTGGATTGTGGGTTGGAATGTTAAGGGGTGTCTTCCGTGCTCATAAGGTTCTGATTTGGTTAGACCTAGTTTCCAACCCAAAGAATTATAGGACTTGGTGCATTGTGCCCCACCAGTGCAGCTCAAACTGAGACTCAGAGCCACAGCTGACCTCAAGCAGGAGTAGAGCCACTGGTTTGCTTTGCAAGATGTTGGTTGCCTCACATTTGGCCTCCCATGAAAGATGGGCCCCGTTACAGAAGTTTGAGTTCTGTGGTGTAGAGACTGGGACTTTAGAAAACTCTGCCACAAATTGCTGGGGTGGTCTTGGCCTATTTTAAACTTTGTTTTCTTCAGTTCAAAGAGCTAAGAATGCCTCTCCTCCATAAATGAAAGGGCAATTTCAAAGAGTATAAAAGAATGTTAAGTTGAAAGGAATTGTCAGTTTATGAAGCCATAAGGGAAAGGGAGAACAGACAAAGATAATAGGTTCCTTGGAATTTCTGAGTTAATTTCAACATTTTTTAATTATACTACAAAGTTACCTTGCGAGTGGTTGTATGATTATTAAAACAATATGAGAATTGAAAAGTGGTGGGATTTAGTGAAATATCAGATAGGACAGTTTTTTTCAGCTGTAACAGAAAACCCAACGAAATGATCTTCAAAGATAGGGCATTGGTTGAGTCAGTGGCTCAGTGACACCATCAAGACCCCAGTGCTTTCATTTTTCTTCTCTGTCACCCTTAGCAGATTGGTGAAAGTGACAATGACATCCATATAATACATACAGAAATGTGTTGTGTCATGTATTCACCCTATTATGACTTGTGTCTAGATGTCCCACCAAAGCCTCATGCAGTCATGGGTGGGCTTTTTCAGAGGTGGGTGGATCTAGAGTCCGTGACACTGGAGTTGATTCATGGTGCAATGCTAGGGTTAAGGGCATTAGAATTAAGGGTGTGCTACCCACCCTAAGGATTGGTAGCCTGGATAAGATAAAAGGGACAGAAAGAAGCTTGTCTCTGGTTGCTTGGATGGTTTGGTACCGTCTGTCTGACATGAACTGTTTCTCCTCTGTGATGCCCTTCTGCCATGCTACCCTGACTTGGAGCCTACTGATTATGGACTAAAACCCCTACACACTGTGAGCTAAATAAACTTTTCCTCCTTTAATTTTGGGTCTTGGGTATTTTGATTCAGCAATGAGAAAAGTAACCAAGATACATCCCAAACCAGTCATTATCAAGAATAAAAGCTATGTAATAGGAGTTAGATTAAGCTTCATGGCCTTGCACTGGAGAAGACTTAGCCTTCTTTGACCATCTATTTGCACAAAAATTGGAGCTCTGTTGGAAACAACAACAGAAAGAAAGTAGAAAAAGTGTCAGATGACAGTATTATAAGTGATATCTGTTGACAGCTAAGCAGTGCTTCTTTTGGAAAGGTACTTGAGGGTCCTGGGATGAAGGAGAATGGTACTTCAAGGACTGGGAGAGAATGATAAGAACAGTTTGAAGCACATATGCTCAAGAAGAGCTAAAAGCCTGCTATGCCGTGGCATAGGTAAACAAGATTATTTGTCTCCCAACTTCTGTAAGAGGCTGAGCAGTTGGAGAACTGATATTTACTGATCTCAGTTCTTATGGAGGGAATAATGGCTGCAATTTATGTGGGCAAGTTTTATATTCACCAAAAACAAGAGGTTCTCATGATTTCAAAGCTAGGGTCACCTCTAGCTGAATAAGTGTTTCTTCATGAGAAAGAGGCCCTGAACTTTAAAATATATCTCCAACATTAATGCCATTACCAAAAACTGGTCTTTCTGTCTGTTAATTCTAACCAAATTGGTTTTCACTCATTGAGGCCAAAGATGCTTCCACTGAAGAATGTGGGCCTTCTGATAGCAATTAATTCTTATAAAATACAAGCTTCAGTGAGAGACTCTTGGAAGGTAATGAGATCTACAGAGAATGCAGGTTAGACACAATGAGAACAGAAAAGAATGGATCAGATAATAAAATACTATAGAGGACTACTTGCTTACATAATTGTTCACCCAGAGGACCCGTCAGATTAAGACTTCTGAGATCAGGGGTTTAACTGTCTGAGACTTATTGCCCTAGAAGTTACAGAGGTAGGATGGCCAGTGCCTTGCCTCTCCTTGGCCTGCAATTTACAGAAAAGCTGAACCTTGAAGGATGAGGCATGGAGCTGGGCTGAGAGGGGGGAAGAGTTCCAAGGAGGGAGTAAAACCAATGCCTGTTGAGAACAATGCCCTCATAGTCAGAGGAAACTACTTCAGTGAAAGCCGTTTTTAACCTATCAATCATTAAATATTTTTTTAAAGTATGTACTGAATATAGAGTTTAGTAAAGCAAAGGCTTTCACTTTCTTGGTAGGAGAAAAAATGATTATATTCTCTTGTTAAGCAAAATGGAAATATGAATACTCCAGTCACTTTGTAAGCAAATAAACATCTGGTTTAAGCATAAAAAAAGCTATTTATAAAAAAGTTATTCTATAACTGCTAAGCATTTTAAATATCTAGAACTAGGTTTTTCATACAAAAGCTTGCCCTTTTGAAAACTTATATTTCAATAAATTTGAGAATCTGGAAAAAATTGATGAATTCCTAGACAAATGTGACTTATCAAAATTGAACCAAGAAGATATAAAAGCTCTGAATAGACAAATAACAGGCACTGATATTTATACAGGAATAAAAACTTTACCAATTGAGAAATTCCAGAATTTAGTGGATTCATTACTTAATTTTACTGAATGGTAGAAAAGAACTAATGTTAATAAACTCTTCCCTGACATTGAAAAGGAAGGAAAGCTGCCAAACTCATTCTATGAAGCTGGTATTACCATGATACTAAAAATGGATAATGGCTCACACACAAAAAAAGGAAAAATGCAGGCCAATATCTTTAATGAACATAGATGCAAAAATCCTCACTAAGATTCTTCCAAAGAGAATTCAACAACTCATTTAAAATTTTTTAAATTAAAAATTTTTTCATTATGATAAAAGAATGGTTAAAATCACTGCATAATTGTACACAACCTTTTTTTGTACACAATCTTAAATATGTATCAACAACCCACACTTCAAAATAAATGAAACAAAAATTGATTATTGTTAACACACATAATACTATTCTTCAGGTATTCAAATAAATCTAATTCTAAATTTTCATAGTTTAGAGGTTTTTTGTTTTGTTTTGTTTTCTACCTATACCCTTATTTCTTTTTAAAATAAAAACATTTTTTGTTATTTCTAATACTTTTAGTTTTGTTTTTCTTTTTTCTTTTACTTTTTATTTTACTGGTACATTTTAGATATACACAATGACTACATTCATGATAGGGAACCTGCACCTGAACATGATATATCTTGCCACTTCCCCTTTTCCCACTTCCCTCCCCTCTCTTTAACCCTTATCCCCTCTTTATCTACATAAGCCTTTTTTCCATTTTTTCCTTCCATTCCTTCATCTTTCTTGTCCCTTCTTTTCTTTCTCCCTCCCTCCTTCCTTGTTGCCCCTCTGACCTGAACATTTTCTAATCAATTTCCAATTTCCAATATCTATTATACATACAGTCCTTATTTACACTTTCAGTTTCTCCTACCAGAGAAACCATGCAAGATTTACATGTGTGCCTGATTTAGTTCACTTAAGAGTATGGTCTCAAGGTGTATCCATTTAGCTAGAAATATCTCAAGATCACCCTTCCTTATGGCAGAGTAGTACTCCATTGTATAAAAACCCCACATCTTTATCCATTCATCAGTTGATGGAAATTTGGGTTGTTTCCAAGACTTAGCCATTACAAACTGTGCTGCTATAAACATGGGTGTATATATATTGCTGTGATATGATGCTTTTAATTCTTTTGGGAAGATACCAAGAAGGTGAATAACCATGTCAAATGGAACCTCTAGTTTTAGTTTTTTAGTGAGGAATCTCCACACTGATTTCCACAGTGGTTGCACCAGTCTATACTCCAACAACAGTGTAGAAAGATTCCTTTTTACTTCATAACCTGCCAGCATTTTCTACTGGTTCATTTCTTGGTAATAGCCATTCTTTCTGGAGTGAGATGGAATCTCAGCATTATCTTAATTTGCATTTCTCAAATGATTAGTGATGTTGAACATTTTTCAAATATTTATTTGCTATTTCTACTTCATCTGAAAAATGTCTATTCATTTCAGATGCAGACTTTTGGATTGGATCTTTAATTTTGGGGATTTTGATTTTTTGAGTTCTTTATATATTCTAGATAGTAGTCCTTTGTCTGAGGAAGAGATGGCAAAAACTTTTTTCCCACACTGTGGGTTGTCTCTTTGCTTTTGGTGATTTCTTTCTTTTTTGGTACCGGGGACTGAACTCAAAACCTTATGCTTGCTAGGCAGGTGCAGTGCCACTGAGCTAAATCCCTGGCCCTCTTGGTGATTTCTTTTGCTGTGCAAAAGCTTTTTAGTAAAATGAGATCCCAGTTGTTGATTCTTTGTGATATTTCCTGTGCCTTTGGAGTTTTATTCATGAAATTTTTGCCTACATCAATGTCTTCAAGAGTTGTACCTATTCTATCTTCTGTCAGATTTAGTCTCTCTATTTTAATATTTCAATCTTAGATCCATTTTGATTTGCGTTTAGTGCATAGTGAAAGATATGTGTCTAGTTTTAATCTTTGGTGTGTGGAAAGCCAGTTTTTCCAGCACCATTTATTAAACAGCCTATCTTTCTTCCAGTGAATGTGTTTGTCTTCTTTTCCAAAGATAAGGTAGGTGAATATATTTGGAGTTATTTCTGTATCCTCTAATCTCTTCCATTGATCCTTGGGTCTTCTTTTTTTTGCCAGCACCATGCTATTTCCATCACAGTAGCATTGTAGTAGTGATGTCCCCTGGCTTGCCCTTGTTTCTCGGAATTGCTTTTGCTATTCTAGGACTCTCTGGTTCCAAATGAATTTTAGAATTATTTTCTCTAATTCTGTGAGGTACAGTGTTATTATTTTGATTGAGATTACATCAAATCTGTATAACAATTTTGGAAGTATGGCATTTTCACTATATTGGCCCACCATACCCAAGAACAAGAGACATCTTTCCATTTTCTGGTATCTTCTTTGATCTTTCGAAGAGTACTGTAATGTTCAATGTAAAGGTCCCTTATTTCCTTTGCTAGATTGATTCCTAGGTATTTCATTTTTTTTGGATGCTATTTTGAAAGGTGTTGTTTCCCTAATTTCTCTCTCAGTAAGTTTGTTATTTCTGTACAGGGATGCTATTGATTTTTGATTGTTGACTTTGTATCAAGCTGGCTGAGCTTAGGCCTTGAAGCACCTCTGAAATGCATCTCCAGCCCCAACTTGGTGTATATAGGACATTATCTAGTATTAACAATTTTTCTAAATGATTTACCAGTGTCCTATCATTGTTTATTAAACACCTCACTAATTACTGAGCTTCTGTATCTTATAGTTCAACTTGAGGGAAAAATTATGTGGCATCAGACTAATGTTAAACACTACTAATTAAAACCTTTATTGCATATAAAATGATAAGGTATAAATTTGCCTATCAAATTGACCAAGATTATTTAAAATAACACAATTTGTTGACCAGACTTTAAAATGAGATACTGTCTTTTATTTTGACCCTTTGAGTATCCTCTCTAAAGAAAAGGTGGTAATGCATCTCTAAATCATGACTCATCTACATTTAGTTTGTCAACTTTAATTTTCATGCCAATACAGTAATCAACATCAGTGCTTCATAAACAACTGTTAAAGTATGATTTTCAAAAAGATGAAATAGATTTCAGACATATATAAAAATAAATACATTTAATTTATTATTTAATAAAGGAATTAGAAATATATTCTGAGTAGTTCAGAGAGTATATAGAAGTTAGGTGTTTATAATCAATTTTGGAAAATATATTTACCATAATTGCTGAGTTAGATATAAAAGTGGTAGTTTTCATTTAGCTGTGAAGAACCTGGGTTATATGTTCCATTGGACAAAATTATGTTCATTTCTGCTGGCTAGAAATCTAAATTTAAAATTTAACTTAATTAATTCTGTGTATTTTAATCAATAATAACCGAGATAAATTATTTATATATTTTCAGATTCTCTTTGATTAAACTTTGTCCTCATCTGATGCTGAAAGGAAGTACTTCTAATGTTTTGCCTTCAAGCTTTATATTTTTATCAATTTATTAGCCTTTCAATTTTCATCCCTTGTGAATTGTCACTTTGTCCTATCTTTTGCTTTGAAATGGTTCTACTGTTTTTGAATTATGTGTTAGAAGAAGGCATTATTATTAACTTACTCTTCATTATGTAAAATATATTTTAATATTTTTATTTAGTGTACTTAAAATTTAAGAACATTGTATTTGAGTTTTATTTTGACCTAAACAATTTTCATGTTATTCTGATCATGTGTCCTTGTATTAATAGTTTTTTGATGAATTATAATATAATTTTTCAAACTCGATGCACTCTAAAATTTTTTCTTTAAGTTATTTGCACTGCATGAACATGAATATTTTCATTAGTACATGTTTGCAGTACAAGCTGATCACACTAGTGTGGGGAGTCAATACATGTGCAGTGCATGCCACATCTTAATTCTTATTTTCATTCTTTTGTCTCTCTTTGCTCCCCTCTCCCTCCACCTCTTGGTTCCCTCCTCTTTGATAAATGTCTGTCTCTGTATTTTCTATTATATTTATTTTGCTTTTTATATCTTGGGTTACTCATGTAAGAGAAACAATATTTAAGCTTCTGTGTCTGATTTATTTCAGTTAACATTATGATCTCAAGAAGCATCCATTTTTCTAAAAATGACTCATTTACCATTCTTTATGGCAGAGTAATACTCCATAGTGTATGGATACCACATTTCCTCTAGCCATTTAGATATTTAAAGACACACAGGCTGTTTTGAAGATTTAGCTATATAAGTTGTGCTACTATCAATGTGGGTATGCATGTTTCACTATCATGTGATATCTTTAACTCAGATTTTGATTTTTTATTAGTCAGTGTTTACAGTACATAATGATGACATTTTCAAATGGGGAATTGGAACATATACACAACACATTTCAATTCTTTTTCATCCTTCCCCTTTTCCTTCCCTTCTTACTCTCTCCCTCCATCTCTTGGGTCCCTGTCAGTTTGCAGAAGACATATTTCCCTATTTTCTATTATCTATCTTCTATTTTCTCTTTACTTATATTTGGGTTTCTCATTTAAGAGAAACCATGTGATATTTAAGCTTGTGTTTCTATTGATTTCATTTAATATTATGGTCTCAAAATACATCTATTTTCCTTCAAATGACTCAGATTTATTATCTTTATTGTGAAACAATACTCTATCGTGTATAAATACCACATTTAAAAAATCTATTCATCTATTGATGGACATAGAGATTGTTTCTTTCATCTAGCTATTATGAAATGTGCTGCTATAAACATGGGGTTGGATGTATTATTGTAATGATACCCTATACTTTCTTCTATTTTGGGAAAATATCTACAGGGAGAAAATGGGTGGAATGGAATTTCTAGCTTTAATTTTTTGTGGAGCCTCCATACTGGTTTTCATAATGGTTGTACTAGTTTACATTTCTACCAACAATATTGAAGGTTTCCTTTTCTCCTTGTAGCTTCACCAGGACTTTTTATTATTTGATGATAGCCTTTCTGTTTGGAGTAAGATGGAATCTTAGTGTTGTTTTAATTTGCATTTCTCTTATGGACAGAGATATGGAACATTTTAAAATATATTTATTGGTGATTTTTAATTTTTATTCTGAGAAATGTCTACTCATTTCAGTTGCACATTTTTTATTACATCTTTTATTTTGGGAAGGCATCTAATTTTTTTTGAGAGAGTTTTATGTATTCTAGATATTAGTCCTTGGTCTGTGGAATAGCTGGCAAAATTTTTTCCCATTCTGTAGATTGTCTCTTCACTCTCTTGATTATTTTCTTTGCTATGTAGAAACGTATTGATTTGATATGATCCCATTTGTTGATTATTTCTTTTGCAATTGACAGTCTGTTCAGAAATTTCTTGCTTATGCCTGTCTTCAAGACATTGTTTCTGGTTTAATATTTAGATCCATTTTGGTTTTAGTTCAGTAGGTGGTGAGAGATATGGATTTAGACTAAATCTTCTTCATGTGGATAGCCAGTTTTTCCACTATTAATTAAAGGGACTATCTTTCCTCCAGTGTATGTTTTTGGACCCTTTGTCAAAGATTGCATAGCTGAATATGCCCACAATTGTTTCTGCATCCTGTATTTATTCCACTGAACCACACATATTTTTGTGGTATCCTTGAGATTGTAATGCCTCCTCTTTGCTCTTGTTACCCAGGATTGATTTTTCTGTTTTGTATCTCTTCTGGTTCCGTATGAATTTTAGGATTGTTTTCACTACTTCTCTGAGGAGTGCTGTTGGTATTTTGATTGGAATTGCATTGATTCTGTACTTCAGTTTTTGAAGTATGGTGACTTGAAAATATTGGTTCCATCCATCCAAGAACAAGGGACATCTTTCCATTTTCTGATGTCCTCTTTGTTCTCCTTTTTCTGAGTACTGTAGTTTTCATTGTAGAGGTCATGGTTAGTTTTCATTCCAGAGGTCTTTCACTGTCATGGTTAAGTATGTAATTTTTATTGATGTTATTGTGAATGGTATTGTTTAACTAATTTTTTCTCAGTACATTCATTATTGGTGTGCAGGAACTACTGATCTTTGTGTGTTGATATATCCTACTACATTATTTAATATCACTTAATTTGCTCATTAATTCTGGAAATCTTTTTGTGGAATTTCTTTGGACTTCTGTATAGAGAATCATGGGATTTACAAATAATGATAATTTGACTTCTTCATTTCCAGTCCATATCCCTTTTATTTTTTTGTTTTACCTGATTCCTCTGGCTAGTAGTGATAGTGGACAACCTTGTCTTGTTACTGACTTTTGAGCCAAAGAATTCAGGTTTTCCCTATTTAATATGGCAGTAGGTTTGTCATAAATGGCTTTTATCACATTCAGATAAGGTGTTTTTATACCTATTTTTCAGGGTTTTAAATGTGAATGGATGCTGGATTTTATCCGAGCCTCTTTCTGAAACTATTGAGATGATTATGTATTTTTTATCCTTGCTTTGATTTATGTGATGTGTTACATTTATTGGTCTGTGTATGTTGAACTATTCTTGCAAGCCTATTTGGATGAAGTCTATTTGGTCATGATGTATGATCTTTTTGATAATTTCTTGCATTCTATTTGCCAGTATCTTGTTGAGGATTTTTATGTGTGTGTTCATTAAAGAGATTGGCCCTTAGGTCTATTTTGGTTGGGTCCTTTTCTGGTTCTTGAATCAGGTCAATGCTACCTTCCAGGAGTAACTTTGGGAGTACCCATTACCTTTCATTTTCCTTAAAGATTTTGAAAGATATTGGTTTTACATCTTTCCTAAAGTTCTTGTAGAATCCAGGGGCAAATCCATTGGGTCCTAGGATTTTCTTAGTTGTGGTTTTTTAGTTACTGCTTTAATTTCATTGGCCTTTACTAGATTATTCACAGATTTAAAATATTCTTGGTTCAGTTTTGGTAATTCATAATCTATTAATTTTTTGAATTCTATTTATTAGAGTAGAGGTTTTTGAAGTAGTTGCTAATAACCTGGATTTTATGTGTGCCCATAGTCATTTCACCTATTTTCATTTCTAATTGCATTGATGTGGATTTTTGGGGGTGGGGAGAGTCTTGCTGTGCAGTTCAGGCTGTCCTTGAACTCATTATGTAGCCCAGGCTGCCCATGAACTTGCAGTGATCCCCCTGAGTGCTCTAATAGGAGGTGTGTACCACCACATCTGGTCATTTAGGTCTTTTCTTTCCTTTTTAAAGTAAGATTGGTTAAATTTTTTCTATTTTGTTTATTCTTTCAAAGAACCAGGTATTTGATTGATTCTGTGTATTGTTTTTAAGTCTTAATTTCATTAATTTCTTCTCTTATTTTTATAATTTTCCTCCTTATACTTTTGATTTTGATTGTTCATGTTGTTCTGGGACATTGAGGTGCATTCGTAGGTTATTTATTTGGGTTTACTCTGTTCTCCTGATGTGGCCTTCACAACTATAAACTTCTCTTTTAGGATTAATTTCATTGTGCCCCATAAGTTCTGGTATATTGCACTGGCATTATTGTTTAGTTCCAAGAACTATCTTAATTTCTTTCTTGATTTCTTCTGTAACCCATTGATTATTTGAGGATACTATTTAATTTCCATGCATTTGTGTATTTCTGTGGTTTCTTTTGCCTTTGAGTTCTATTTTCACTGTGGTATGATCTGATAATGTGCAAGGTATAATTTCAATTCTTTTCATTTATTTAAGTATTCATTAACTTATTTGCTAGTATTGATTTATTTATAGAAAGTTAAATGTGCTGGTGAGAAGAATGTACATTCTGTTGTTGGGTGGTGCACTCTGTATATATCTATTAAATCTATTTGTACAAAAGTTGGCTTTAAATCTGATATTTCTTTGTTGATTTTTTGTCTACTTGATCTATTTGCAACAATTGGATATGGATGTCCCTCACTTAATTAAGTTGATGTTTATATGATCTTTTACATTCAGCAGTATTTCTTGTATGAATTTGGGTGGGCTGGTGCTTGTTGCACATATGTTTTTTATTTTTATCTCTTTCTATTTAATTGTTCCCTGAACCAATATTTAGTGAACTTCTTTGCCCTTTCTGATCAGTTTTGACTTGAAGCCCACTTTTTCTGAAAATAGAATACCTACTTGTGTGTGTTTTCACATTCCTATTGTATGCAATATTGTTTTACATCCTTTAATTTTTAGTCTATGAGTGTATTTTTGGATCAAATCTTGTATACAGCATATTGCTTGTTTGTTTATTTTTGATCCATGCTGCCATTCTGTATCTTTTGATTGAAGAATTAAGATCATTTACATTGAGAGTTATTGCTGAAAGTTATTGATTAATTCTTTTCATTGTATTTTTTTTGTTGATGTTAGTTTTCTTTTTTCTCTGCTTTCCTAATTACTGTTTTTGGTTTATTCATTCCTGTAGACTTTTTACATTGTTGGCTTCATTGTCTCTTTGTAGAATATTCTTGAAAATATTTAGGAGTGCTGTTTTGGTGATCATGAATTTCTTAAGAACTGGTTGGCATGGAAATACCTTACTTCCGCAACAACATTTATTTTTATTTTTTGCTTAAATTCTTTTATTGGTACATTTAAGGTATATAACACATGTACATTTATCATTGGGTGCTTCTACCTCTATATGATGTATCTTGGTTCTTATTTTTTACCCAATACCTGCACGGCCTTCACCCCCTGCACCCTTCCCTATTCACATAGACTTTGCTTCTATTTTTTTTTCTTCTTTTTTTCTTAAATTCTTTTATTGGTACATTTTCGGTATACAACATAATTACATTTCTCATTGGGAACTTATACCTTTACATGATGCATCTTGGTTATTTTTTTCTCCATTCCTAGCCATCCCTTCCCTATTTACAAAGACTTTATTTCCATTTTTTCCATTTCTCATCATTTTTCCTTTCCCTTCTTTCCTTTCCCCTGCCCCTCCCAC
>NW_004624825.1:6472563-6490558 GCF_000247695.1 Heterocephalus glaber | reverse complement strand
AATATATAAAGAACTGAAAAAAAATAGACCCCCCCCGCCCAAATTCGAAGACCCAATTCAAAAATGGGCATCTGAAATGAATAGCCATTTCTCAGAAAAAGAAGGAAAAGCAGCAAATAAACATATGAAAAAAAGTTCAACATCACTGGTCATTTGAGAGATGTAGATGAAAACAACACTGAGATTCCACCTCACCCCAGAAAGAGTGGTGGCTCTCAAGAAATCAACCAATAACAAATGCAGGCTGGTGAGTGTGGAGAGAAAGGAACCCTTCTCCGTTGTTGATGGGAGTGCAGAATGGTGCAACCACTGTGGAAATCAGTATGGAGATACCTCAAAGAACTAGGACTAGAGGTCCCATTTGGCCCAGCTATTCCCCTGCTGGGTGTCTTCCCCAAAGAAGTAAAAGAATCATACCACAGTGATATATGTGCACCCATATTTATAGTGGCACAGTTTGTAATAGCTAAAGCTTGGAAACAGCCCAAGTGTCCATCAACTGGAAACTGGATAAAGAAGATGTGGTTTTGTTTATAAAGTGGAGTACTACTCAGCCATGTAGAATGAGAATCTAGAGACATTTATAGCAAAATGGATGCATATTGAGGCCATAGTCTTTTTTTTTTTTGGTACCAGGGATCAAGCTCAGGTCCTTGTGCTGTGAGGCAGGCGCTGGAACCACTGAGCTAATCCCAGGCCCCTGAGGCCATACTCTTAAGTGAAATAAATAGGACACACATGTGTAAATACCGAATAGTTTCTCTAGTGTGAGAAAGTGAAAGTATAAATAAGGGTTAAAATGATTAAAACGAATAATTGAGAATTTGAAATAGGAAGAAAAGTTCCAAAGGTCTAGGGGTGTTGGGAGGGGAAGGGGAAAGGAAAAAAGGGAAAGGAAAAATTATGAGAAAAGATAAAAATGGAAACAAAGTCTGTGTAAATAGGGAAGGGTGCAGGGGCTGAAGGCCGTGCAGGTATTAGGTAAAAAATAAGAAGCAGGATACATCATATAGAGGTACAAGCACCCAATGATAAATGTACATGTGTTATATACCTTAAATGTACCAATAAAATAATTCAAGAAAATAAAAAGAAAGGAAATTAGTATGGTTAGATAAGTTGCAGAAAAGAAGAAAAAAAAAACACAACAGCAAAATAGTGAATAAAAGAAAAAAATTAAAAAGGAAAAATTAAAAGAGAAACATTAAAAGAGAAACAATCCACACTCCAAAGAACAAATGAGGTATGGGGCATAAATAAATCCAAAAAAGTTCCTCTATGTTTTTGAATGAGTTTTTTTTTCTTCCAGTTCTACAATTTTGGAATCTAGCAGTGACTCTGGCAGCTCCCATTTTATGTGTCCCTCTATGCACTCCAAGACATGGTTTTCTCCACTTAGGTTTATGACCTATGGGTTTGTGTGTTCCCCTCCCTGTCTCCCCTACTCCAGAGGTTTCTTTGTCCTACACTCCAGGCCCTGGAAACCACCCAAGCCAAGCCATATCCTTGTTTACATTGGTAGATAGGGAAAGCAGGGAGACCCTTGAGTTCTCTATTGATGTGGGCAGATGGGGAGGGTGTAAAGCAGTCAGCTGGACTTAACTCAGTACTTTCAAACTCTTGCCACTTCTGAAAGTCACACATGCTAGGCCTGCCTTTTCACCATGGAGGGCAAGTCCCTGCATCCTTTCTGGCCTGAGCTTAAATGTCTCAGGGGCGCATTACTAGCTCATGCTCTATTTGCAACTATCTCCCATAGTTGTCTCCAGTTCAGTCCCGTGGCAGGGTGACATGAGAAATCCTGGAGTACAGCTGCTCTGAAGTTGCTCTATGGCTCAGTCCCCTTCCTAAAATGGTTCCCAATTAAACCCTCTCCAAGGTGGCAGGAACTGTACTGGACTTCCTTCTCTACTCCAACCTGGCTTGTAAAATACCACACTGTTTTTGTGCTTTACAGGACCTGTGGGCTTCTCTTGGGGCCATGACTGTTG
Source organism: Heterocephalus glaber (assembly GCF_000247695.1). Next base: position 6,488,567 of record NW_004624825.1, on the reverse strand, counting down.
GCCTGATCTGCTGACCCTCCCAGCTTCTGACCCTCTGAGCTTACCCTGCATTAGCAGAGGCAGGGCTCCCTCCATGGGAGCTGGGATGAGCCTTTCAGACTGCCTCATTCTTTTCTCTGTGCTGTGCCTCATCTTTCCAGCTACTCAGCAGTTTTGAGTCTTCCATTAGCTCCTTTCCCAATACCCAGAGATTCATCTCTTTATTTCTCTTCACCAAATTGTTTTCTTCCAGGCATCTGGATTGCAGTTTCAAGAGAGGCCCATTTTGCTGTTGGTCCCTACTCTATAATCCTTGTTCTCTAATTGTTTCTTTAACATTTTTTTTTCTTCAGCAATTCTTTTTCTTTAATGGCATGAACTTTTGGTAGTATATAAAATCCTGGTTGGAGAGAGAAATCTGGGCTTACAGCTAAGACTAGTTCTATTGTTTCCGCAGGAAGAAAAAGGTTTATGCACACCTCTCTTCCTTTCTGTGTTCACCTCTCTTACTCTAATTTGTTTTTACTCCATGTTTTCAAGTCCTTTTCCACTATTTTAAGTTTTTCATAATTACCCATGCTTTTTGCTCTGAAGTACTATTTCAACCTTTGAAAACACATTAATGAAGTATGTCAAGATTTTTTAAAATTTTATTTTATTGGTACATTTTAGGTATACAATATAATGACATTCATCATTGGAAATTTGTACCTTTACATATTCTCTCTTGTTTCTTATTTTTTTCCCCCTTCCCCTGCCCTCCCTTCAACCCCTCTATTCCTTCCTATTTACAAAGACTTTGTTTCCATTTTTTCATTTTCTCACATTAATTCCATTTCCTTCTTTCCTTTCCCCTACCCCTCCCACTTCCCCTTCCACTTTGGCCCTTTTCTTCCTATTTCACATTATCTATTGAGTATGTCAAGATTTGCAAGCTTTAAAACCATTTATATGGTAAGGGTTTAATATACAATATATATAAAGAACTCACAAATACAAATAAACCAACATCAACAACAACAAAAAGAATAACAAAAAACCCCAACCAAACCACTAAACCCAACCCAAACAACCCCCATCAAAACCCAAACTAAACCAAACCAAACCAAAATAACAACAGCAAAATTAAAATAACCCAAATTCAAAAGTGAGCAAAGTATCTTGACATTTTTTTTGAAGATGAAATAAAAATGGACAAGTATATTAAAAGGTTCACAATATCACTAATTATCAGAGAAATACAAATCAAAACCACATTGAGTTGTCACTTAATAAGTGCTAGAATGACTATTATAAAAAAAAAGAAAGATGAGTTTTGGCAAGGATTTAGAGAAAAGAGAATCATTGTAAATTTTTGGCAGCATTGTACACTAGTATAACCATTATGGAAAACAAATGGAAGTTCCTCAAAAAATTAAAATTATAATTACCATACAATATCCAGCAATTCCATTTCTGTGTTGTGAAAGAAAAGTAAAAACTTCCCCCCTTGTATTGACATTCTCAACACTAAATACTTTTGTGAGAATATGTGTGTGAATTTCACCCTATGCACCAGGGAATTCTTCAGAGGATACCAACAGAAAATATTATAATTCTGTTCAATATTGATGTATCTATCTGAGTTGGTGTCAAGTCTGATGGTAAGGGTCTACAAGTCTCTCCTTTTCCACTTCAGATGCTGAGCACAAATAGAAGTTTATCATCTATACATCTGACCAACTGTCAGTTGAGTCCTCACACCCCTCTCCTTAATTTCCATTATTTGCTCTTGTGGCTCACAGAACACAGTCCAGCACCTTACATATGATTACTCATGTATTATAAACAACATGACAAAGTATATTGATAAGCACTGACATGGAAGAGATGCATAATGTAAGATATAGAGAAGGGGGTGCATAGCTTCCATGCTCTCTTTTGGGTACATAATCCTTTAGGCACCTACACATGTTCCTAAATCTGGAAACTTTGATCTCTTCTTTTTGTTGGTTTCTGGAGGCTTTCTCACATAGGCCTGGTTGAGTTATTCACTGGCCATTGGCATCAGCTCAAATTTCCACACCCCAGAGCTTAGGGGTATGCAGTCTCAGTCCTCTAATGCTATCCTTCTGGTGACCAGCCTTCACTCATCCCAAAGCTATCTAGGGGCACCCATTCACCAGGTATCTTATTAACGTATGAAACACACTCAACATTCCAAGAGTTTTAGAAGCTGTGTGCTAGGAGCCAGAAGCATCAACCAAATATACATTTCTTATTACATCACAATTATATCACATACATAAGTGTGTATCTAAAGAAAGTGAAATCAATATTTCAAAGATATACCCACACCCCCATGTTAAATACATTAGTCACATTAGCCAAGGTATGGAAACAACCTGTGTCCATCCACAGACAAAGAAAACCTGGAACATCATATACATGTACATATACATGTAAACATAAATAGGATATCATTCAACCATAGGAAAAAAGAAAATTTTATTATTTGTGACAACATAAATGATCCTGGGAGATATGCTAGGTGAGATAAGTCTAGCACAGAAAGACAAATACCATATTATTTCATTATATGTGAAATTTAAAAATGTTAAAGGAACAGAGAGTAGAAAAAGTGAGAGATGCGTGGGGCTGGGAAAGTGGGGAGCCGTTGAACAAAGTATACAGATTTTCAGTTGAACAATTTCTGGAGATCAATGGTACAGTATGGATGGTGATGGATATGTTAATTAATTTGATGATAATAACTACTATACAATAGATATATATGTGAAATAATCTTCTATACCACAAACATATACTGCAAATCTTTGTCACTTACATATTCCAAATAAAATAAAATTTTAAATTATACAACAGTTTTTCAGAAATGTTTTACATTTTTTCCACTAAAAAATTAGAAAATAAATTTTGACTTTTATTAGAGATCCCCCAGATCATATTACAATAGTATTTAGCATGGGTCAGGGTGTGCTTTCCTGTCAATCATGGGCCAAGGAATACCTCCTCATCAATTTAAAAGTCTTGGTCTTTTAAAAAAAAAGACTCCTGGTCCTGCCTAGTGATCCATCTCTCTGTCAAACAATAACCACAGGTGAAGTAGCCACTAAATCAGTTCTTGAGGAAATCTCCAACTCAGGTGCAGGTGCAGAAACACTTTAAAGTCCGAAAGTAACCTTTGGCAACAGAAAAACTCATTATCTCCTCATCCATATGGGTTGCATCTCATAGATATAATTATAATAGAGTGAATTGTGGAAGAGGACACGTTCAGCTAACACAGAGAATATGACTCAGCACGAGCTGTCAGAAGTACTCAGGGAGGGACTTGGGCTCTAGAACAGAAATAAAAGACACCTCTACCTACAACTGCACGACTTATGCTAATTCCTTTTTCTGTGAAGAGCCTGCTTCTCTTTGAGCATATTATCACCTCAATATACTTTGCTTACTTGTTTCTCTATAATTGTATGGCTCATCCAACTTGTTCATGGTACAAAAGAACCTGGACCCTTGGGAGCCACTCACACTACAGTGACTGGCAGCATGGTAAAAATACCATAATTCATTTAAAAGTACATGTAAAAATAATTTGGTAAATCTGATTTTCATAAGAAAATTTAACTTCTTTTTTCACCTCCCCTCTCCCTTAAATCCAATGAAATAATTCCCTTAGCCTAATGATCTGTTTGAGCATCCCAAAACTCTAACGCATCAGTTGTTAACATCTTTCACTTTAGCTAATTAATTGCTTTTCTCAAAATCATTGTGTTTTATATTACTTCTGTCTTAGGATAGGTGAGTTGGAGGGATGTGGGTGATGCTTATTGATGGGAAAATTAGTTTGTGGAATTTGTCTCATTGATCATGCTGCCATCTGAGTTTTACTTTTAACAGGTCAGTAGGGATGGTAATAAAGAGGAACAAAGGAGTTGGTGGCCTATGCTCCAGAAAGAGCCTCCTTCTTAGATTCCCATTCTCCTAGAGAGAAAGGATGTAACAACAGGACCAGAAATAACACTTAGAAGGAAGAATGAGGGCAACTACATGGAGAAAGGTATGTGGAAGAGACTGAAGTGATTTTTAGTGGGAATTCTGATTTGAGAATAAATACATGGGAGAAAGAGAGTCACTATGCACTTACAATTACCATTCCTGTTTTTACGATCTTTGACCTTCCTATTTTCTCTGTATTTTAGTGTTTTTGTCCTGATGAAGCTATGGCTAGAGTCACTCCCATAGTAGTAGTTTCCATAAGGGAGTGCTATGAAGCTGTGAAACTGGGCCAAATAGAATTCTAAAGAAAGAAGCATGAAATGGAAGAGTCAAAACACTTATTAGTGGAGCTTACTAAATGATGCAGCATATCCTCATGATGTACAGCAAAAGAAAGGAGTGTCCTATCCAGGTATGTTCACAGTAACCTCAGTATATAGAGTTTATAGGAGGGTTTAAGGAGTTAGGCACAGGGTTAGGGCAGTTTCTTTCAGTGTTGCTGGCAACACACTAGATACCTTTACTGATACCTGGGAATGTTCAAAGTCCCACCTTGGGTTCAAGCCTGCCTGGGAAAATCTGCAGCTGATTGAATCACAAAGGAGCCAAAGTTTTCTATGATTTTATTTTTTGTCAGGACACAGCAACAAAGGAGCAGGAGACTCTCCAGTCAGCTCACCTTTGGTTTCACTTGCATACTACTATATAATTTGGTCAAACAATTTCAATATGACCTCTAATAGTACTTCTGTCTCCTGATACTTCATTTGCTCATTATGCCAAATAAACGTGGTACTCTGAAATTCTAAGTGTGAGGTTTCTGAACTGTTCTAAAGGGGGTCACAAAAATATTTCAACTGGAGTGTGTTCAAATTCAGGATACCCATCTTCAATAGAATTCTCATCAAAGTTGCTTGGGAAACTACCTCCTGTTCGCAGATTTGTGTCACTTCACAAATTTTCTACTCATATTCTATTGTCTATTTTTGCACATTTCCCCTCAGCTTTCCCCCTCATATTATTGAAATACATTTTATTTCTAATCTTCTATTTCTGTCACCATTATTTACATCCCTACCATCTTGAGTCTTTCCTTATTATTTGATTACAGCTGCTACTTTAATGACATGGATGAGTCTCAGTACTAAATGCATGCTCTTTTCATTGTTTTTGCCTTCTGATCTCTCTGTAGTATATAAAAGCAAGGGCAATTCCTTATTTATTTAACATTCCTTTCTCCCTTTATCCATTGCAGTGTGCAGAAACTGGGCTTTTTCATACACATGTAATATGTAGAGTAGTAGTAATAGTAATATGATTGTGATGATAAATACTATGCATTTGTGTGTTTTTATTTCCTTAACTTTTAAAATCCTTTTATATGCTATGCTGTAAGCAAATTTTTCTCATGACTTCAAATTTTAAATGACTTCTAGACTTAGGTTACAGCTGTGATCTTTCTTGGTTCGCGTGACTTTTTATGAATAGTTTCCTAATTTTGTTGAATATTTTATAGGCACCCAAACTGTGGTCTGTTTTGATTCTTTTCCATTTTAATCAGCGTTTGCCTCTTCCTCATCTTCTTAAGTGGTAGTAATTATATGTAGGTTGCAATCTTGGTTCTGCCACAAGTAGTTATAAAATCTTGGTAAGTTTATCACATATGTGTTGTGCTTATTTATTTATATAGGATGGAATATTATGAGTGAAATGAAATTCATGCTTAAAGTTTGTAATATAAATGATTGTCTTAAATCAAAAACATAATAAAATTTGTAACCACAGCTGCACAATGCAGTCAGTCAGCATTGGATTTGGAATCAAAAGGCCTGATGTTTGTCTCTGAGTTAACTCATCTTTGCTTTGGGTAAGTTGTACTTACTTTTTCTTTGAAATTCCTCACCTATAAATGAAAATAATTCTACTATCTGACATACCCACCCAACGATGTAAAAGTACTTCATAAATAAGGTATTCCACACAAATAATGTATCCTTTTCTGGCTCTAAAATTCTATCATTTGTTATTTTAGAAATATTTAAAATATGGTGAAAAACGCCTCTAGTTTTTTTTAAAGAAATGGCAAGTAAGGCCTGGAAGCTGGAAACTTTGTAAGTTCCTTGTTGTGCTGTTTTTCTTACTCTCTGTTCTTTCTTTCCTGTTATATGTTACTTGCTGGTTTCTAGATCTTCATGAAATTAAACCATGAAAATTTACAAATTGAAGTGGAGATTCTTGATTAGAAGGAAATTTATAGCAGGACTATTAGGCTTTCTTCTTTTGGAAGGGTGTTAATGCTTAGTCTTGAATTTGGAAACCAGTTGTGGATGTTAGGATTAATGAGAAAAGATGATAGATTAGAAAAACAAAAATTGTGCAAAATTATGGATCTAAAAACATGGCTTTACCTCAGAGAAGTATTATTAACTAAGTAAACAAGGGAACTTTGCTATTTATCTAACTCTGGATACTAGGAAACAAAGACAAAGAGTTGTCAACCATTCTCAAACTTGCAATATATTTGGGAGAATGAGTGTATAAAAATGAAACCATTGAAGAATTGTGATTAGTAACAAATGATTTGGTCTACAAAGTTTTGGTTATCATATCCTATGAGAATACTTTCTCCTTCCATTTTACAAAACTCCTGGTAAGTTTTCAAAGTTCACATTAAGTCTTTTCATGTTTTTAATGTTTTCTCTAAGTTTGCCAGTGCATTCTTCCTCATCAAAAACAAATATCTGGAACACAATAATGGTGAGTGCTTAATAAAAAATTGCATTAAAAGAAAAACTGCAATTAACCCCCTTCAAAATACTTCCTCTCACTCCAAACACACTTATCTCACTGTTCTTGCCATTTTCTGAAGCAACTCTGGAAGTCCTCTTTCATGAGTGTTTTCAGTTGGGGTGTTATGGCTGCCTCAGTTTGCTGAATCAATTGACAATATTTCATGATCAGTTTTTTTTTAAGTTTATTGGTACATTTTAGGTATACAGTACAGTTACATTTATCATTGGGAACTTGTACTTTTTCATGATGTATCTTGGTTCTTGTTTTTTCCCTTTTCCCTTGGCCTCCCTTCAACTCCTCCACCCCTCCCTATTTATGATCAGTTTGACTTTGGTGAACAGCCAGAAGTCATATGGTGCCAGATCTGGTGACTGAGGTAGATGAGGAATGTTTTTATTTCACATAAATTGTCAAGAACATTTTAATTCAATTCAGGACATCGAGACAGCCATGGAAAGACACTCAGGAAAGAGGACTTCATAACCCCTTCAGGCATTGGCAAGAATGATGAGATGAGTGTGTTTGAGGGAAGAGACAGTATTTTGAGGGGGATTAATGGTAATAAATATTTTACTGTAATAATTAAAAAGTAAACATTCACCGTAGTTTTGATCACCCCACAATATGTTGCTATGTATTGTGATTTATTTTTAGGTGGAGAATAGTTTTTACAATTACATTTAAAGTTTCCTGATTTGTATGAGTAAGAGAGGAAGAGATTATTATGAAATAGGTTTACTAGGAAACTTTCATGTAGGAAATGAAATTTTGATTTACCCTAAAGGATGAATAGTGATAGGGCATGCTTTGTATCACACTGTTCAATAAATACATAATCACTGTACATAGCTATGTAGTCTTGAAATGTGCCTACTGCTTTGGACTGAGCAGATCTAAATCTAAGCTAGTTTTGGACTGGCTTATCTCTTCTGAATTTCTAATTTTGTCCTTTTCTTGGGCTGGTGATATATGGTACAATACTCCTCTGTGATGCTGGGCAGTGGCAGTGAGCCACGTGGTCGTATGGGTACACAGCCCACATGTTGCTAAGCTATGGTTTTCTGTCAGTTAGGTGTTGTAAGTGCATATTTGACATGATATTTCCTATTTATGATTAATCTATGAGAAAATAATCCCATTGTAAGTCAAGGAGCATCTGTGTCCCTTATTGGATCATTATTTTCTTAGTTGTACAGTAATTGATGAACTCAGACTAGATAATTTCTAATGAAATTCGTGGTAACAGTTTAATGAATGATTTCACTCATGTCAACAAAAGATGTGTGTATATGTGTCTAGCATGTTTATCTATATAAATACACATATTAAAAGGGAAAATTTTATGTTCCATTTTTTTCCATTGCTGGGTTTCTCTTCCTCTTTCAATGTCAGGTCTGAGTTTTTGTGCATTCATGTTCTCTTGTTTTGCCAGCCCTTTGATGTGTAAGCTTCAAATCCCCTCTTTTCTCCATTCACTCTGTCTTTCTGGAGCATTCCTAAGTACTATGAGAACAGAGAATCTTGAGACAGGGAAGCACTTGACCCACAAGCAGGAGACATTATCTTCCACAATGTTAGCAGTGTATATCTGTAGTGTAAGAATCAGGGAGACACCTGTACTAGATTAGGATTAGAACTAGGAAACGTTCAGATTTTTCCCTGAATCCCAAACATCTGGAAGAGTTTAGATATGAGATAAGATAGATTAAAAAGGCCCAAATCAAGAGAAATGAAGAGGTAGGAGAGGGCCAGTGGATATACAGTATATCAACTATAATATTACTGTACATTTCTTTATCCCCAGCAAACACTAAAAGCATTCAGTTCCAACAATAATCAAAGTCATAGACCTAAGGGAAGAATCTGGAAACAGTATTATCCCCTTACCCATAGTTTCTTCTTCCATACTTTCAGTTACCCAGAGTCAATAAGACTCTGAAAATATTAAATGAAAAAATTCACAAATAAGCAATTCATAAATTTTAAACTGTATACTCTTATGAGAAGCATGATAAAATCTCATGTTAACCAGTTCCATTCTTCCTGGGGTGTGAATCATCCTTTTAGCCAGTATATCCCCAGTGTCTGTGCTACTCACCTATTAGTCATTAATATTAGTCTCAGGTATCTGATCAACTGTCATGGTATTGTGAGGCTTATGCTAAAGTAATGCTTATTTTGCTTAATAATGGTCCAAAGGTACAAGAGTCTGGATGCTGCCAATTTTTATTACAATATGTTATTATAGTTGTTCTATTTTATTATTATTTTTGTTAGTCTCTCACTGTGTCTTTTTATAGAATAAACTTTAGCATAGGAATGTATATATAGGAAAAATATATATGAAGTTCTGAGGTCCTAGAATGTATCCCCTGAAGATAAGGGGGACTACTACTGAATAACAAATTGACTTTTCTAACCTTCCTAAAGGCCCTCCTCATTACGTGTCTTGGGCATATCCTAGCTGATAACCATCCTGCTAAGTCCTAATTACTACTGTTGGAGCTCGTGCAAACATCCTTTGGCATCAATGTATATTTTACCTTGGTCCTGTCATATCTTTGAGCCACATTAATGTTCTGTACCGGGTTCTTTCATGCTCATCCTTATGCCATGGGCTTTGTGTGAATTGATGTAAATGTAGGCAGTAGTGTGAGAATGACTTACAAGAGCCATATTATAGTTTCTGATATGAGGTGAGGTTGAGAGATAATTTCAGTGACTCAATAATTGTCCCATGAACAATTTAAAATTGTTCTGGGAAATGAAGTCATCTGTCTCTTTTTTCTATTTTTTTTTTTCATGCCACCTTCCCTGTCCTCCTTAATCCTGCCAAAGCATCTGTTACATGTTAATATTTGTTCCTTATCTTATTTATAGGTGGAAAATAGTCCCTGGAGGTCATAGTAACAGGGATATTACATGCAGAATTGATTCACCTGTTTTAGATAAAATACTTATTTAGCAATTAAATGACCCTGGGAAGAAATTTAAGAAATACTCTTGAATAATTAATCATCTAATCTAGGTAGGTGTGTTCAACCTTTTGGTTTGCCTGGGCAAGTGGACTGCAGGCCATGGGGTAGACTTGCCTGGTAGAGCATTAATATCCTTCTTGTTTTTATTTCTTCTTCATTTTTTTTCATCTGGTAATGCTAGAGTTACTGTAGCTGATAAAGCAATGGAAGGAGTGAATCACTCAGTTGTGTCAGAGTTTGTGTTCCTGGGACTCACGAATTCCTGGGCAATTCAGCTTCTCCTTTTTGTGGTCGCCTCCATGTTTTATGTGGCAAGCATGATGGGAAACTCCCTCATTGTGTTCACCGTGGCTTCTGACCCTCACTTGCACTCCCCCATGTATTTTCTCTTGGCCAATCTCTCCTTCATTGACTTGGGTGTTTCTTCTGTCATTTGTCCCAAGATGACTTATGATCTCTTTAAAAAGCACAAACATATCTCATTTAGAGGCTGTATCACTCAAATATTTTTCATCCATGTCATTGGTGCTGTAGAGATGGTGCTTCTCATAGCCATGGCCTTTGACAGATATATTGCTATCTGTAAGCCTCTTCACTACTTGACTATTATGAACCCAAAATTGTGTATTTTACTTCTGGTTGCTGCATGGATAATTGGTTTGATCCACTCTGTGATTCAACTGGTTTTTGTTATAAAATTGCCATTCTGTGGCCCTAATGTGTTGGACAGCTTTTACTGTGACCTTCCTCGGTTCATCAAACTTGCCTGCACAGACACTTACCGCCTGGAATTCATGGTCACGGTCAACAGTGGATTTATATCGCTGGGGTCATTCTTCATCTTGGTTGTCTCCTATGTTTTTATTGTAATCACAGTTTGCCAACACTCTTCACATGGCTCATCCAAGGCCTTGTCTACTCTGTCATCTCATATCATGGTGGTGATTTTGTTCTTTGGTCCATGTATCTTTGTTTACACCTGGCCTTACCCTACATCACACCTAGACAAATTCCTTGCCTTTTTTGATGCAACTTTCACTCCTTTTTTGAATCCATTCATTTATACATTCAGGAATAAAGAAATGAAGGTGGCAATGAAGAGAGTATGCAGCCAACTTATTATGAATAGAAGGATTTCTTAAATGACAAAAGTATTAGGAAGTTTTCTTACTGACCTGTAGTAACATCAAATTTCTCTGATTTCATGCCAGGAGTTTCTATCATTTTGATATTTAGGTGTCCCAGATTAAAAATAACATTCAATAACATTAAATATTCTAGGTTCAAACTTGTCCTGCTCTTGTCTCAGCCTCCCAGAGAACTGGGATTATAGGCAGCACTACTTCACATGGCTTTAAAATCTTAATTGAGAAATTTTGTTGCTACCTACATTTGGAAGAATCATATGATGGGGTAAAAAAAAATATTTCCAGGAGGTAAATTGCCTATCCATCATGAAACATTCCTTTGGTGAAATTTCTTTGATCAAGACTTCAAAATTGAGTATCTTCAGTGTCACAGAGTAGTTATATAAAAGAATGCTTAACTTAATTGATAATAGATGGAATCATATACATCAAGATGTCAGTTTATTAAGTTGTCACAGAATATTTATCATGTTGCCTGAATTTCGGTGTAGGTCTAATTCATTTTCTCTTATAGTTTCTGAAAAGTTGAGAGTATTTCTGAGCAGGATACCTAAATAGAAGGAATTAACTGGATTCTTCAAATATTTAATGATATCAAAGTTTATACTTCTTATATTTCCACAGTATAATATTTCTGCCATCAGAACAGTAAAGTAGAAATCTCAGTTCAGTCCATGTGTTTGGACAGTGCTGGGTGGTCATCACAAAGCTACCTCTTGACTCTTGTTTGCATTTTGCTTCAGGCAAGACTTCTTAAAGGGACATTATTATTTCCATATGTAGATAGCCAGGTATTCATTTTCTTTCTAACACAGAATGTTCTGGTTGCATTTGTTTGCTTTGAGTCATTGCAATCTAAGTTTTTAGTTTGTGAGGATTTTCATATGTGACTGTATTATCTAAAGAAATAACTGCTTTTTATATATAGCTACTCTGTTGTCTGTCCAAATCAGCAGTGAGACTCTTCTAGTAAATTTACCTGTCTGTTACAGTGACCATGTGTTATGGTTGGAAGAAGACCACTTCTATAGATCCTATCCCTATATCTCTACTGATTGCTGAAATATTTGGCTTCTGAATAAGTCATAATGACATAGCTCCTCTTATGGTTAAGTGGTGCAGACCCGAAAATCTGAAGAAGATGGACTAGTCTAAAATTTTTCTTAGGATACTGAACTTAAGAGTAGAGAGAAAGAAAGCCACATTCAATTTTGGAGCTGTGATATGTTGAAACTTCTGACAATATTTTCTGCTTTCATAAGTTTAATCTGGTATAATGGAAAAAAAGACAGAAAATATAAAGATATAGGAGTAAAAGAAAGAGACTTGACAATATTTCAATGATTGTTTCCATCTGTCTTGAACATTCATTTTATTCCTATCCTCTACACAATTTCGTTGGTGGCTGATAAAGTAATCCTCTTGTCTAAGTTTGCTAAAGTTATGATTCAATCGAAACTCTTTATTGGTAAATCCAAAATGGTTATTAATAAATACATCTCTCATCTTAAAAAGATTGTATTTTCATTTAACACTGAGGTAAAAATATTTTTCCTTTAATTACAAGAACACAACCTCATCTTATAAAATTTTGAGAAAATTAGAAATAAGAAAATGGAAATCAACTATTAAATTGCAAAACGGAGATAATTGCTAGCAATATTTTGATATATTTATTTATTTATTTTTTGCTCTTTTAAAATTTTATTTCTTATTTGGAAATTACAAAAGAGATCATACAGAATTTTGTTGGGTAAAATGATACATATTTGATTTTTATTATTACGTGTTTGCAGTGTGTAGTGATTGTATTCATTGTGGAGAGTTGTACATGTGTATAACATATTTTAATTCTTTTTATGTCACCTTTCTCTTCTCCCCCTCCCCTGTTTTTATATTCCTAAATATAACTATATACTTAGAATATTGGGATCTTTTTGGTCTTTATACTATTTCTTATTTCTGGATTAATACTGTATTCTGAGAATTGTCTCATTAAATAAAATGTACAGTTTAAAAATACATGTCTAATTTTAATATGTGCATACTATTACATTTTGACTGTATCATGATTAATTCCTATTTGTGCATTGTTAGATATCTAAATTGTCATTAATATTTTCTTCTGCCTTTAAAACTCTTGTATATATTTCTTTCTTTTCATTACAGATAATTTCCTATATGAATTGATACAATTGAAATGAATATGGTACAATAATATTTTAGGGTTTTTATTCACATTATCATTTCTCTTAAAAGATTTGTAGATTAGTGTATACACTGTAGTATCTTTTCCCTAGACTGTAATTATTTGTAAAAATCTTTTTAAATTTGAAAGACAAAAATGATAAAATCTTATTTTAAGTTCTTTGATTTTTACTGTCTGAATAGTTTCCAATGTTACTAATCAGAGCTTCTTGAATTAAGGTTTAAGTCCTTTACCAAAAAAAGATTAAATAGCTAAAACAGAAAAAGACTTATTCAGGCTATTGATATGCCTAGCTTCATGGGCCACGTGGAGTCACTCACTGTCACACTTTATGATTTTGCTTCTTTATTTATTCTCTTTTCCTTCTCCTTTTTCTTTATCCCTGTCCTCTTTCTTTTCAATCTCTTGGCTCTTTCTATCTCTGTAAATTGATTCAGATAATATAAACGTGTAAAGTTAGTTTATATTATAAGGATGAGAAAGTTTAGTAGTTAGAATATTCATATAGTCATTTTTATTTTATAGGCACACCTATATAAGAAGTTAAATTACTTTTGAGGTGCTTGAAAGTATATGCAAAAACATAATGGGAATATATTGAGAGGCTGAAGGACACATTTTTGGCATAGCTAGTGAGACTAATAATTAAAACTCTTTATGGCTATAAGTTATAGGTACAGCTGGAGACTGCCAGCAGGGGCTGGTACAGTATTTGGAGTCCCCTCTTTGTATCTGGCCTACTTTTTAATTTAATATTATTATTGTTATTTTTTTCTATATGTAATTTTTTTGGGCTGAGTGTTTAAGACCAAGTCAAAGTAAAACTTATGTTGATCAAATTTAAGTCCTCTATATATTTGTCAAGATCAGTTAAGGCTCTTTTGAGGTTACTTTTAGGGCATATAGAATCTCTTTGCTCTTTTACTTATTTCCTCTATCAGTTGTGTCATCTGTCAGGACAGGTCACGATCTTTGTTTCACCACTTGGTTCTTTCTTGAACTTTGGGGACATTTTCCCATTTAGTCACCCTTTTTGTAGTGCAATGTATACTTGTTGACTCCTGTCCATCAATATCTTTGTTCACAAGGTTGAGTGACTCACTGGAATTCTAGGATCCTTTAGAAGGGTCCTCTGACACATGGGTCCTGGCTGACCTTTGAAGAAAACAGCCAAAATATTAGTTGTCCTCTTAGCTCCATTGCCTTTTTAAAATTTTGGTCTTTAAGCCTCAGTTTTGAACATCCAGGAGGTCACTTCCACCAATATTGATGTGGGAGCATTAAGCTTAACTATTATAATCTTATCTGGATATTGAACACTTTGAAATATAAAGTATGGCCATAGAACTGCTATTTATTTATTTTTTTTACCAGTTGTGGTTGTCGTGGAAGTCAAAATTTTATAAAATATTAACAGATAAGAGTTGTAAAGTTTCACAGGGAAAATTTGAAATCAAGAGCAAACATAGCAATTTAGCATAACAATGATGAAGACATTATTACAGTAGAACCATTAGGATTTTTATTATCTCTGATATACATTTATATTTTTGTTTAATGAATTGGTTATCTCTGTCTTATTATGATATTAAATGACATAAATCAACTTTATTTAAATTTGTCTTTAAATGTAATCTGTAATTAAATCCAAACATTTAATTAACATCTTTTAATTTGTTGTCTTTTAAGTAGAGTGCACTTATTTATAGATGTACTTTATAGGTTATTATTACCCAGTCTCTAATCATTAGAGTGACATTGTATGGACTGTATAGTGTTTAGGCACATCTAACTATCACAGTACATAAAACTAACATACCAGTACATAACAACTAATTATCACAGGACATAACAATTACATAAGCATAAACAATTTTAGTCTGGAGGTTATCACTGTAACAAAATGATTTTTTAAGAGTTCTGAGTCTTAGAAAGTTTGTACACCTGGGAAACACAAATTTATGTAATATATTATGAGCTTAACAATAACTAGCATCATAGCTATATAGCCTTTAATAGTTTTATCTGGTATAAATGCACTGAGAAGAATAAAAAATCTTTAGATCTTTTATAAGTTTAGGAAACCATGTTACTGACCATATACTCTATAGACTTATGTAATAGTCAAAAAAGTATCTCATACAATAACAGAATGCTTATATAGATGCAGATTATATAGAATGCCAATAGATGAAGATTAAGTTTTAAATGACAGGCCAAATTTAAAGAGATGCCAAAAATTATGATAATTTTATTTGGCCAAGGTGTCTAGATGTAATTTATATTATATAAAAGCACTTATAGTTATTTTGTGTGTTGTAAACTTAACTGTAAAGCTTAGTTTCACAGCATATTTTGTCTTTTAGATGTATATGTATTTCTAGTTCCTTATACAGAGAGTGTGTTATTAACCAAATTATTTATTTAATCAATTATCAGCTGATTATTGCAGACATTTTACAACTCATCTTTCAAATAATCTTTAACTCATAAAACTTAGTTTTCCAAGAATCACAAAGCCTAACAATGGAAAATATAACAAATTATCTTAGTAAAATATAGAATCTTTGTTTTTTAATCAGTTTTTGGTAAGTGTAGTTGAGTATTTTATTATCTTAGGAAAATTTTTATTGATTTTGACATAGAAAACTTAATTGTTTAATTATAGTCAATGCAATTATATATAATATAATATAATAAAAATAATATATGTTTTATTGGCATGGGGCTCAATAAGACTGGGGAAAAACTGGAAAAGCTCTACATCACTGGAGTAAATTAAAGAAAATTGGTTTAGACATCTGTTTTTTGTGCCACAGAAGGGAGTTTTTAAAAGTGGTTCCTCAAGTCCAAGGGCCCCCATTTAAAGAAAATTAAAAAAAATAATCAAGCAAA
>NW_004624825.1:6427118-6472463 GCF_000247695.1 Heterocephalus glaber | reverse complement strand
TTTTATAAACCTTAAGAAGCCAAGAATATCTGAATTTATATTTAGCAACTGGTGACTTAGATGTTATGAATATTTATAAGCAATAATGTTATTTATATTTATTCATTTACTCTTAACAATTATCTTAGATGACTCACAAGAACCAAAAGATAACAAGGGCTGGGGATTTAGCTCAGTGGTTCTGCTGCCTGCCTCGCAAGCACAAGGACCTGAGTTCAATCCCCAGTGCCAAAAAAAAGAACCAAAGGATAACATAATTAGCATTCATAAGCTATGTAGTTTTGGACTTCTAACCAATAAGGGTCAGAAGGGGAAAGAGAGAAAAGCTACAAATTGCCAGATAGAATTTTTGTCTCTCTTTTCTCCTTATTATAAAACCACATTTGAAACTTTGTCTTTTTATTCTTTATTTATATTTGGAGAAAAATATCAATCTTTTAAAATCTTTCATCTTAAATTGGTCCCACATTTATAAAATATCATTTGAACATTGATGTTTTGGGGGCAGACATTGAGTTACTCATAATAATTTAAAATGTGTTTTATGCTTTTAGGAACCTTCTTATGTATTTTTGGAAAGATAAAGAAAGAAAAGAAAAGGGAGAGAAAAGACAGGATCTTATTCAGGTCCTTGAGGTCAGGCTGTCTGAACCACCCACTTCACCCCAGTGTCACAGCACATGAGCAGCATGCCCTAACCAGGGTCATGGTGCTGTATGTATGGCACACCCCAAACCAGAGTCACAACTCTGCATGCATGACATACTGCAAACAAGGGTCAGGCCACCATGTAAGTGGTGTGCCCCCAAACAGGGTCATGTTGCATGTGTGGCCTGTTCCATTTCCCAGAAGGACTGCTCTGTCCTGTTACACCATGGTCAGAAGAATAACCTGCAATTGGAAGCTCTTCCCTGTTATTCCAGAGCTGGAACTGTCCAGGGCAGCAGCTTTGTTCTTTTTTTTTTTTTTTTTTTTTTTTGTCATTGACCGGCATCCCTGTTACTCATACAGAAATTGCTGTTGCTTGTGTCCAAAATAAGCATCCTTCTTCCTGGAACACAGCTATTCTAACCTTCACAAAAAGATCAGGAAAAGAGGAAAAGAAGTTGTACACATCAGCTGGACATTTTGCAAAAATTTACCCCAAAGATCTTTATATCTGAGACCTGCAACATACACAAGGAACTCAAAGAGGCTTTTAAAAATCAAGAGATGTTACTTAGCAAACACAAGTCACATATCATTTTAGATAGGGAGATAAACTGGAGGCCAAAATTATCATAAGAATACCAGAACCAAATAAGATGGAAGGAGAAAGCAAACTAATATTAGGGAAGCAACCCTGAGAAGAAAAATTTACCTATAGGCAGGGCTGGACAGGTAGCTTTAGGGCTCAGGAAGGTCATGGAAGATGCCTGGGAAGGACTGAAGTGGCTCCCTTCCAGCAGGCTTGTGGGTCTTTCTTATTGACTGGGAAAACATAGAGGACTTGAATCCTACCTCCCCATGTGGTGGGACATACCTGGGACCATGAGAAACTTCCAGGGTTGCCCAGCTTCCACTAATCCCTGTAGCCAGCTAGCTCTTTCTTTTCCTAGATAAGTAGTATCAGAAAAAGTTAAAGGATTTGATTTTTTTTGACAGATGAAAGCTTGAATAGGGAAAAAAGGGACAAGAAAGGGATAGGAGATTTTTCAGGGAAGAGAGAAGGAAAAAAATAAGTAAATCAGGGGGCTCCTTTTCACGTTGAGTCCATAGCATTTAGTAGCTCTTGAGGATAACACTGGTTATCATCTGGATGACCACTTGAATCTGTACAATTTAGGACATGTTCCCAGCCACCCCAAAAAGAGAGCTATGGCATCACGTGGATTGAGCTTTTGCCCTTCAGGTGAGAGAAGGAGAGGGGGGAGAGAGAGAGAGAGAGAGAGAGAGAGAGAGAGAGAGAGAGAGAGAGAGAGATCAAAAGATTAGTGTAAAAAACTCCTTTTATCTGAATGTTTAGTACTCCAAATTTGCAGGATTTTAGGAGGCTGCTTCCCTGAGTGTCACGTCAAAGGCTTGTCTTCTGCATGATGTCTCAGGATATGCTGGTTCCATGAGAAACTTTGCTCAAGACATTGGATAGGGCTTTATTTGTTTCTCTGGTAAGCAAATTTTAGTTCCATCTGATGCAGGAATGGGGTATGTTGTCTTGAGAGAAGAACTACTAAGCACAGTGCACTTGACAAAATTTGTTCAACATTAAGGACTCCAATAAATTAGATATAAAAGGACTGTGCCTCACTGTTATAAAGGCTGTATATAACAATTCCACAACTAACCTCATACTCAGTGGTGAGACGATAAAACATTTTCTCAGACCAGAAATAAGACAAAGATGCTTCCTCTTGTCATTTATATTCAATATAGTGCTGGAGGCCTAGTCAGGCAAGAATATAAATAAAGGAACCAATATTGGAAAGGAAGTATATCTCTGTTTTATTTATACAAAAGCCCCAAAAGTCTAGCAGAAGTCTTTCAAAACTAATAAATCCAGTAAATTCACAGCATATGAAATTGACACTTTTTTTGGTAGTATTTCCATTCACTAACAATGAACAATTGAAAAACTATGAGGAAGATCTGGGTTAATGCTATAAAAATTGTGTGAAGGTTTTTATTCTTATTTTTGTTGTTACTTGGTCATTTTACTTATTTTATTCTTGCTTCCTTGTTGGATTTGGGTCATTCTGGTTTTTTGTTATTTTTCTATTATCTGTTTTAATTTTTTTTTCCTCTTCTTTCTTCTGGTTCTTACTTCTTTATTGGTGTTGGTTGATTTCAGGTTTTCCCCTTTGACCTGCTCTCACTTTTAGGTTTTCTTCCCTTCTATCTTTTCACACTCTCCCCTCTCTATTCTCTGGTCTCTTCTCTCCTCTCTCTTTCTCATTATTTCACCTTTTTACTTTTTCACTCCTCCCCTCCATCTAACAGTGTAAATATAATAGGGGCCTGTATAGGTACTTTAAAGAATAAGAATTGAATAGTGCTATAAATTAAACAAGATCATTTAAGGGCATGTCAAGGTAATACTTACAAAATTGGGCTTAGAATATCTAAACAAAATTACTTACAAACATATTAAAAGTTACTGACAATCTTTCAAGCCTCCTTCTATCTCTAAATACATTTTCACCCATTTGCATACATCTTTCTTCCTACACAAATATGGTCTCAAACCCCCTTAAAAAAATCCTTTACCCAAGCTACAAAATAACTCCAACGGTCCTTGACTTCTAGTCTCTTTTTCATCTATTGACATTTCTCTTACCTACCTCTTTTCCCATTGACATACCCCCTTCCTTTTCCTCTTTCTCTGCATTCTCTCTGCCCCCATATCTGACACAAACCACAGATAGTATTATAATGTGTAATAGTTATTGACAAAAGGGTTAAATGATTAAAACAAGTTTTAATATTTATTATTGATTTATGCTTGGTTCTATTGACACTTATAACCAGTAGAAATTCTCTTCTTACTTCACAGTGACTGGGTCAAATCCAATTTATCTGAATAAGTTGAAAGAGTAGACAACTTTCTGGATGAATAAAGCCAAGAAACACATCACTGAAAATATGAACCTAATTAAAGAATTCCTCATATCAACAAGAAACTCTTTTAACTCTATTTAACCTCAAACTTCAGTACACACACACACACACACACACACACACACACAATTAGGAACATGAACAAAGAGCAACAAAATGCCCCCCAAAACTCCTGTCTTTCCCAAAGCAGACTGATGGGGCACCAATGAAGAGGAAAGCAAATACCAGATAGCTGAGCTGTAAAAATGATCAAAGAGGAAGTAGACTTGGTGAATTCAAAGAGGACACAATCAAAAAAATAATAAGACTAACATAAAAATAGATCAATGTGTAGTCTCAAAAAATTGAGGCCCAGGATCTAGCTCAGTTGTTCTGCCGCATGCCTCACAAGTGCAAGGTCCCAAGTTCGAGCCCCAGTATCAAAAAAAAAAAGATAATTGTGGATGTGGGAGACACAAGTACAAAATTAGAAGAGCTATCCAAAACAGTTCAAAACATGAATGACAAATTTGCTAAAGATACAGACTCCACAAAAAGGTGCCAAACAGAAATCCCAGAGATAAAAAATTGTAGAATTCACAAACAGCTAAATGAGTGAACGAAGAGTTTCAGAAATTGGGGACAAAGTGGTTTTCATGACAATTTACACAGAAAAGCCTTAAGAACAATAAGAGAACAAGAATGCTATTGATTTTTGTGTGTTGATTTTGTATCATGCTCATTGCAGAATTTAGTATTAATTCTGGGAGCCTTTTGGTGGGATTCTTTATGTCTATGTGGAGGATTATGTCATCTGTAAATAGTGATAATTTCCTAGACATATCCCTTTTATCTTTCTCTTGCCTGATTACTCTGCTAATGTTTCGAAAACTCTATTGAAGTGGTAATAGTGGATATTCTTGTCTTGTTCCTGTTTTTAGAGTTAAAACTTTCAACTTCTCTTCACTTTATTTGATGTTGACCATTGATTTGTCATAAATGTCTTTCATCAAATTGTGATAAGTTCATTCTATACCCATTTTCTTCAAGGTATATGATTGGATGTTAGATTTTGTCCAAAGTTTTTCTGCATCTATTGAGGTGATCATCTGATTTTTGGTCTTGCTTTTTTTTAATGTGAGGTTCTACACTTATTGCTATGCATATGAGCCCACTGAGAAAGATATTAGGAAAACTAATTAAATACTAACAAAAATTAAATACTTAGGAATTAACCTAACCCAGGAAGTGAAATATCTACAAGGAAAACTACAGAACATTCAAAAAGAGATCACTTGATCTTATTAAAAAGGCTGAGAAGTGATTGAAAAAAGAGATCAATGAGAATATTACCAAAAGGAAAGATTTCTTATTACTGGATAGACAGAACCAACATTGTCAAAAAGGCCATACTATCAAAACTGATATATAGATAGATTTAATGCAATCTCAATCAAAATGGCTACATCATTCCTCACAGAACTAGAAAAAACAATCTCAAGATTCATATGCAACCAGAAGAGATTCGGAAGAGCCAAAACATTTCTGGTTAACAATAGTAAAACAGGAGGTATCACAATCCCAGATTTAAAATTATATTAAAAAGCAAAAGTGATTAAAACAGCATGATACTAGTATAGAAACAGAAATGTGGACCAATGGAACAGAATAAAGGATGCAGCAACAACCACAGGCTCATTCACCTAGCTGATTTTTGACAAAGGAGCTAAAAACATACTGGAGGAAAGATAGCTTTTTAGGCAAGTGGTATGGGGAAAACTGGCAATTCACATGCAGAAGATTGAGTCAAGACCCATATCTTTCACTATATAATAAACTAAAATAAAAATGGTTCAAAGATCTAAGTAGTAAAACAAAAACAGTTAACTTACTGGAAAATGAGGTAGATAAAACTGTTGAAGTAATAGGCATAGTAAAGGACTTTCCAAAAAGAACTCTGGTTGCACAAGAAAAAAATACAAAGAATCACCAAATGGGATTATAGCAAATTTCAAAGCTTCTGCACAGCAAAGGATACAATCGACAGAATGAAGAGAGAATTTCCAGAATGTGAGAAAAATTTTCCAGTTTTACCACAGATAGGGATTAATATCTATAATATAAAAACAAATAAAAAATTACACCCCCAGAATAAAAGACCCAATCAAAAAATGGGCAATGAAAATGAATATACACTTCTGAGAGGAAGTACAAATGGCTCATAAAGACATGAAAAAATGTTCATCATCACTGTTCATGAGTAAAATGCAAATTGAAACAACACTGAAATTCTATTTGACTATAGAAAGAATGAGTATCATGAAAATATTAAATAATATCAAATTCTGATAAGGCTGGGTGGGGGAGGAATTCTTCTTTGTTGTTGGTTGGAATGTAAACTGGTATAACCACTATGGAAATCTGTATGGCAGTTTCTCAAAAAGCATTCCATTAGATCAGCCACTCCTTTTTTAGGTATCTTCCCCAATGATTTAACACATCACAAACATTACAGTGACACATCACCCAAGTTTAAAGCAGCATTATTTATGATATTTAAATTTTGAAAGTGCCTATATGTCCATCAGCAGGAGAATGGATAAAAATGTGGTATTTACACAAAATAGAGTACTATTTTGATATAAAGAAGAGTAAATTTGAGTCATTTGTAGGAGAATAGATGCCCCTTGAATCCATAATGTTAAGTCAAATGAGTCATACAAATTTAAATATCATATATTCTCTCTTATTTGACAATCCCAAAGTATAAATGAATCAAATGGGAAAATAATACATAATAGGAAATAGGGTGCTAGATCTTTTGCAAGTAGGGAGAGGACTAAGAGATATTGGAAGTGGTGTCAGGGATGAAAGAAGAATTGAGTTTTCTCATGTGCATGTCCCAACTTCTTGTGATGAATAAATTCAGTATTTACCGCAAGTGTGCACTAGTGAAAATATCTTGATTACAGTTGCTTCAGAAACTCAATATAGTTAGAAATAAATTTAACCAAGAAAGTGAAATATTTATATGCTGAAAACTAAAAAACACTGATGAAAGAAATTGAAGCAGACAAATAAATGCAAAGACATACAGAAGCCTGCCTAGACAATAGCTGCACAAGCATGCAGGCCCTAGCCACAGGTCTGCCCAGATACCATCAGTAAGAACATGAAAGACCCAGCCAGAAGCCCTCCCAAACAACAGTGGCCCAGGTGCACAGGCCCCAGCCAAAGGCCTTACTGGAAAATAGTTGCACAGGTGCACAGGCCCCAGCCAGAGGCCCACCCAGATACTATCAATAAGTGCTTGCAGGCCCCAGACAGAATCCTGCCCAGACACCAGTGGTTTGGGAGTGCAGGCCCCAGAAAGAGGCCTGCCCAGGTACTGTTGATATGTGTGTGCAGACCCCAGCCAGAAGCCTGCCAGAACAATAGAGGCACAGGTGCACAGGCCCCAGCCAGGGCCCTTCCCAAACAACAGCATTTGGGAGGGCACAGGCCCCAGGCAAAGGCCCACCTGGAAAACAGCTGTGCAGGCATGCAGGGCACAGCCAGAGGCACACCCAGATAACATTGATAAGTGCATGCAGGCCCTAGCCAGAAGCCCAGGAGGACATGAAAGACTTAGGTGCATAGCCCTCAGCCAAAGGCCCACCCAGACAACAACTAAACAGGAGGGCAGGCCCCAGCCAGAGGGCCACCCAGATACCAGAGCTAAGTGCATACAGGCCCCTTCCAGAATCTCACCCAGGCAACAGCCCAGCTTGAGGATCCAGGAGGCAATCATTCTGAACCCAGGAATTGGCCGAGTGGTGAACAGCAGAGAGAAGTCCTCTCTGAGGCTTGTTGAGAATTGAAGCTGGGAGAGCACAGAGTCACTAAAATAAAGGAACAGCAGACTGCATCGTTTGAAATGAGAAGACAACTAAACAAGGCTGAAAATCAGACTTCTAGATCAGTAAAGGCAACCCCAAAGGCCAATGAGATGGAACAATCTGAAACTCAACCACCTGGACTTCCTGAACTGGCAATGAAAGAGGATCTGGAAAAAATAAAATCAGAAATAATTTCTCAGATAACAACAGATATTTTGTCCATAGTGAGAGACATGATTAGTAACTCTAGAGCAGACACAGATAAAAAAATAGAAGAGCTGAGGAACATGATGGAATCCCAGCATAGGAAACAAATGGAATCCATAAAACAGATGTCAACCGATATCCAGGAGATTAAAATCTCCATTGAAAGTTTATGCAGCAGAATGAGCCAAGGTAAGGACAGAATTTCAGATATAGAAGACAGGATTGTGATTAGAGACCAGGAAAAGAAAGATTTAAAAATAGTAAGGGACCATGAGAAATCAATCCCGCAGCTCCTAGATGATGCAAAGAAGAATAACATAAGACTGATCAGAGTCAATGAAGAAACAGAGATAGTGCAAATGACATAAAAACCTATTCATAGAAGTAATGGCAGGAAACTTTCCAAGTAGGGGAATAGAATTTGACATACAGATAAGTGAGGCATATAGGACTCCAACTAGCCATGACTAAAAAAAATATATACACCTAGACATATAATAGACAAGATTCCAAAAACCCAACAGAAGACTATAGGCAGTTAGGAAAAAGAAACAAATGACATACAAAGGAAAACCCAACCAAATCATAGCAGACTTCTCAATGCAAACCCTCAAGTCAAGAAGAGTGTGGAGTCACATATTTCAAGCCATAAAGGGAAACACCCTTCAACCCACACTGATATACCCCGCGAAACTATCTTTCAAAACTGATGGAGAAATATGATACTTTCATGACAAAGAGCACCTTAGGAACTTCATGAATACCAAACCAGCACTCCAGAAATTTTTAAACTGTATCCTAGGAAAAGACAATGAGTGTCATAACCCCTTGAAGCCCAGTAGAATGAATCCATCTGCCAAGACATCAAATTAAATGCAAAGGGGGAGAATCCAAGAACAGTAAAAGGTCATAACAAGGATAAGTCAATACATATCAGCTTAATGGTCTGAATTCATGAATCAAAAGAAATAGACTGGCAGAAGAATGAGTCAAGAAGCAAGATCCAACAATATGCTGCATACAAAAAACACATTTAATTCAAAAAGAAACTCATAGACTGAAAGTTAAAGGGTAGAAAACAATACTCCATGCAAAAAGAACCCTCCCCCCCAAAAGCAGGAGTAGGTATCTTATTTACATATAAAGTGGATTTCAAACCAACACTAATTAAGAGAGACAAGAAGGCCACTACATCCTTGTAAATAGGACAATCCAAGAGGAAGACATGACAATCATAAATATATATGCACCGAATAGTAGTATACACAACTATATAAAACAAATACTAATAGACATCAAAATAAGCACTAATACAATAAAATCAAATAAGCACTAATACAATAGTAGTTGGTGACCTCAATGCCCCACTGTCACAAACAGATGGATCAACTAGACAAAAAATCAATAATGAAATACTAGAACTCAATTAAACTCTTGAACAAAACAGATGTTTACAGAGTGTTCCATCCAAAAAACCAGAATACCATTCTTTTCCACTGAACATGGATAGTTCTCCAAAATAGACCACATACTTTCTCACTGAACATATTTAAATAAATGCAAAGAAATTGAAGTTATCCCCTGTATGTTATCAGATCATAGTGTGATGAAATTGGAGATCAATAGCAAAAGAAACCACAAGAATTGTATAAACACACAGAAATTGAACAACACACTCCTGGACAACCAATTGGTCACAGAGGAAATTAAAGAAGAAATCAAACAGTTTCTACAATTAAATGACAATGCCAATACAAAATATCAGAATTTATGGGACATAATGAAAACAGTCTTATGAGGGAAATTCATAGCAGTGAATACTCATATTAGGAAAACAGAGCAAGCTCCATTAAACAACCTGATGCTGAACCTCAAGGTTCTAGAAAAAGAAGAGCAGGACAACCCCAAAGCTCATACAAGGGAGGAAATTATAAAGATCACAGCAAAAGTCAATGCAATGAAGACAAAGAGAATGACACACAAAAAATCAATGAAGCAAAGAATTGGTTCTTCGAAAGAATAAAGAAAATTGACAAACCCTTAGTCAACTTTATCAAAAAAAGGAAGGAAAAGACCCAAATCCCTGCAATTATGAATGAAAAGGCTGAAATTACAATGGACCAAGTAGAAATCCAGAGGATCATCAGTACTTACTTCCAGAACCTATACGTCAATAAGATGGAAAACACAGAAGAAATGGACAGATTTCTAGATATATATAAATTACCAAAGTTGAAGGAAGAAGACCTAAAACTTCTAAACATTCAGTATCAATCAATGACATTGAAAATGTAATTAAAAACTTAACAAAGAAGAAAAGCCTGGGTCCTGATGGCTTCACTGATGAATTCTCCAAGACATTTATAGAGGAACTATTGCCACTACTGTTTAAACTCTTCAATGAAATTGAAAGGGAAGCAATACTCCCAAATTCATTCCTGGAAGCAAGCATTACCTTGATCTCAAAAGCACAGAAAGAGCCAATCGAAAAAGCAAACTATAGGCCAATCTCACTAATGAACATAGATGCAAAAATCCTTAATAAGATACTGGGAAACAGACTGCAGATCTTCAAGAACATATACCCTGACCAAGTGGGATTCATCTCAGGGAAGCAGGGATGGTTAAACATATGCAAATCAATAAATGTAATACACTATATCAATAGAGCCAAGAACAAAAATGATATGATCATCTCAATAGATGCAGAAAAAGCATTTGACAAAATCCAACAGCCATTCATGATAAAAACCCTGCAGAAAATTGGAATAGACAGTCTCTACCTCAACCTGATAAAAGTAATCTATGAAAAACCAACAGCCAATATTGTACTAAATGGTTATAAACTGAAATCCTTCACAGTAAAATCAGGGATAAGACAAGGATGTCTACTCTCACCACTCCTGTTCAATATAGTTTTGAAAACATTAGCCACAATAATTACACAAGAGAAAGAAATAAAACAAATCTCTTATAAAGGAAAATCCATTAGAATTACGGAAGACTTCTTAACATAAACCTAAAGGACAAGAGAGTTTGAAGCATTTCAAGAGACAACAATTTCCAACCCAGGCTGACATATTCTGAAAAATTATCTTCAAAAATTGATGGATAAATAAGATACTTACATAATAAAGAGCAACTAAATTCATGACCACCAAACCAGCACTCCACAAAGTACTCAAGGATACTGTAATACCCTTGAAAGAGAAGCTAACAATGACAGAAGGCCTAATAGAATGAATATAGTAGCTAGGGGGAGCAGTTAAGTAGACGTGAAAGATAGGGAATCAGCAACAGGAAAATAAGGCAATGATAAGAATAAGTCAATATCTATCAATAATAATTTTAAATGCAAATGATCCCAATTCACCATTCAAAAGACAGACTGGCAAGACATACAGTCCTGTGGTATTCTTTATATGAGAAACACATTTAATATGTTTGTGATCAGGCTGTAATTCCTATGTCTCACAGCTGGGCAATGCTGATTTGAATTGACACTCCCATCAGGTGGCTTCAACCACTGGTGTGATATGCATGATCAAAGCATTGTAGTGCTTTTCAGGGGCCTTTGATTACAATAATGTAATGAAATGTATTGATTTAGCAGACCAGATGTCATCAGAATATGGTTCCTTCAGGAAAATATTAAAATGGTATACAAATTGTAATTCAGCTAATTTGTGGTGCAGCAGTTCTAAATGTATATTATATGCACCACAAATGGGAAACTTGTAATATTTCCATGTTAAAATTTAGAGAATTAATTATTGGTAAACTATTAACCCATGAAAAAATACCATAGGTGCAAATTACTCAAAAATACTCACTTTATAAAATCTTATTTAGAAATGCACTCAAGCAAGGTAGAGAATGTTATAGAAAATTATTCAAAATGTGTTATGATATTCTGTGCACTCTGCAAAAATCAGACACATTAATGTATGAAATGTTTTAAAGAAATTTGTCCATATGACTAATTATATATTTTAATGAAATAAATTTGTTGATTATTTTAATAACTGTTTAAACTGGTATGACTAGCATTAATTAGTGTTTATATTTGGGCAGTGATTATTCATATTCAAGCAACTGACTAGATTAAAAAAATGGACTTTAAGCTATAACTGATTGTGGTGATTGACTACTTGTCAACTTGAGTGGGGAACACACAGCTGAATTGAGTTAGCATGATTCTGGATGTGGAAGACCCACTTAAGGAGGCTTGTTGTCAGAACGATATAAAAGGAAAATGGGAGGGAAGGATTTCAGCTGATTTCCTTGGAAGAGCTTTGTTCCAGCTGCTTTTCTTTGGAGGGGCTTTGGGTGTTCTCTTTGGCTAACCTACGGTCTTCATCTTCACCAACAATGCCTGCTGTTCTCTTTGCAGCTCTGGTCTTAACCTTTGCCTTGGACATCATTTCTTGGCTTTCTGTGCAGATTTTTCAGCTTACAGCAGCAGCCTCTCAGCCTACTGGTGCAGACTATAGACTCCAGCATAGGCCCTTGGGATTTCTGGCACATACTCTTCAGTCTTCTCTGGCAGATCCCTCAACCTCCTTATACAGATTTGCACTGGACATTGCCAAGTGCTCCAGGCCTTCAGCTGGATTCTCCAAATCTCTAGCTCATGGACAGATCTCTTGCACTCTTCTACATTTGACTTTGTGGGTGGATATTGTCAGTTATTCTTATAAATTTCTGTGTCCTGCATTAAATTTGCTTCTCTTGCAAGTACTGACAATGCTGATTGAAAGAGGCAGAGAAGGTCACCATATATTGGTTAAGAGAACAATCCAACAGAAAGCAGTGACAGCATAAATGCATCAAATGATGATGCATCAACATTTACAACAAATACTACTGGATATAAAAGATCAAATAATATAAACACAATTATAGGGGAACCTCAATACATCAGTATCACAAATAGCTTCAAAAAATCAACAAAGAAATATCAGAGTTGAGCAAAACCTTTGAACAAATGGAGTTAATATACATGATCAGTGTTTCAAGAAACTCCCACAGAATATACATTCTTTTCAGGAGCACATGGAACTTTGTGAAAAATAGATGACATACTAACCAATAAAGGAAGCTTAAGTAAATGTGAAGAGTTGAAATTATACCATGTATATTATCAGATCATAGAGCAATGAAATTAGAAATCAATGAAGAAAACACATAAATTATGCAAATGCTTGGAAACTAAACAATACATCTTAACTTAAGAATGGATTACCAAAGAAATCAAAGAAGAAATAAGACAGTTTCTAGAACTACATGACAATGACAGTACAATGTACCAGAACTTATGGGACACATTTGAAAATGGTTCTAAAAGTGAAGTATATAGGTGTGAGTGCCCACAACACAACAAAAGAGGAAGTCCAAATAAATAATCCAATGATGTACCTTGTAGTCCTAGAAAAACAAGAATAATTCAAATCCAAAGGTAGTACAAGGAAGGACATTACAGAGATCAGAAAGCAATGAAAGTAAGACAAAAAAGAAAAGAAGTGAAATGAAATGAAAAAGGCAAAATCATGTGAACACTGACAAAGTCAAAATGATTATTAACAACTACTTGCAAATGTGTACGCTAATAAATTGTAGAATTTAGAATAAATAGATAGATTTCATGATACATATGAAGCTTTACCAAGAAGATTAAAAAACCCTGAATAACCCAATAATAGACAATAAAACTGAAGCAAATAAGTAACCTATGAACTAATAAAACCTTAGGTCCAGACAGTTTCACTGATGAGTTCTTCAAAAACTTCAGTGGAATTCTAACACCAATACTCCTCAAACTTTTTAATGTATTCAATAAGAAGAACTACTTCCAAAATCATTCCTGGATGTTACTATTATTCTGATTCCAAAACCACACATGGATCCATCCAAAAAAGACAAGCATAGACCAATCTCTTTAATGAATACAGATGCAAAAATTCTCCACAAGATCCTGGCAAATAGAATGCAATGAACCATCAAAAACATCCTAAAGCATGATCAATTAGGCTTTATTCCAGGGTTGCAAGGATGATTCAACATATGTACATCCATAAATGTACATAACACAGATGTAAGCAAGAGAAAAATCACATGATCATCTCAATAGATGCAGAAATCAAAATTCCAACAACATTCTTCACAGAACTGGAATAATCCTAAAATTCACATGGAACTGGAGAGATGGAAAATAACAAATGCAATTTAGGATAAAAAGAGCAAAATGAAAGGCATCACATTCTCAGACCTGAAGTTATATTACAAAGCTACTGTGATAAAAACTGTATGGTACTGGCACAAAAACAGAAGTGAGAATCAATGGAATAGACCAGAGGATGTGGAAAAAAACCTCAACCATATTTATCTACTTGATCTTTGACAAAGGGCCCCAAAACATACACTGTAGTATAGTCTTTTTAATGAATAGTATTGAGAAAACTTGCTATCCCCTGCAGAAGATTAAATCTAGACTTATATTTCTCATTACGTACTAAATTAAAATCAAAAGGGATCAAGGAACTAAAAAACAGGAACACATAACCTTCTAGAAGACAAAATAGGTAAAGCACTTGAAATCATAGACATAGGTAAGGACCTTTGAACAGAACCCTGATTGCACAGGAAATAGTTCCACAACCAGCATATGTGATCATATAAAATTTAAAAAGCTTCTGCATAGCTAAATAAACAATCAACAAAGTAATTAACAATGTACAGATGGGAAATTTTTTATTTTGCAAGCCATTCTTCAGACAGAGGACTCATATCTAGAATGTATAAGAAAATAAAAAAATTAGACCCCTCAAAATAAAAGATCCAATATAAAAACGGATAGGCAAAATTACTATTCACAGAAGAAGTAGTACAAAGAGCCAGATAATAAATACATGAAGAATGCTTAACATCACTGGCCATTTAAAAAATGCAAGTTAAAACAACACTGAGATTCCTTCTTTCCCAAGAAGAATAGGCATCATCAAGAAATGAAATAATAACAAATGCCAGAGACACTGAGGTTAAAAAGGAACTCTTGTACAGTATGTTGGAGGAAATATAAACCAGTATAACCACTATGGAAATCAGTATGGAGATTTCTAAAAAACATTGCAAGAAGAAATTCCATTTGGCCCAGATATTTTTCTTCTAGGTGTCCTCCCAAAGAGTTAAAGACATCATATTACAGTGATACATGTATACCCATGTTTATAGCAGTGCAATTCATAATAGCTAAGTTTTGGAAATGACCTATATGTTCACCAGTAGATACATGGGTAAAGACAATATGGGGTTTACACACAAAAGAATATGACTTCCATAAAGAAAAATTAACATGAGTCATTTATAGGAAAATGGATGCACCTTGATACCATAATATTAAGTGAAACAAGACGTACAAGCTTAAATATCACAAGGCCTTTCTAGTATGAGAAATCCAAAGTATATAAATAAAGACCAAAATAAAAGGTAGAGAAAAAGAAGTAGGGATATAAATCCTTTTTAAAGTGAAAGGGGCTCAAGTGCTGGAGCAGGGAGAGAGGGGAGGGAAAGGGGATAAAAAAAAGAAATTAGGATGTATTAGGTACATGTACTAATTCTCACAAGGAATGTAAAAATTATGTACTATGAAGTAATAAAAATAAAATTTAAAAGTTGAAAAGAAAGAGAACAATATGGACTATCTTAAAAAAATGTGAGTTAGAATTACCATATGGTCTAGTAATTCCACTTCTGGGG
Source organism: Heterocephalus glaber (assembly GCF_000247695.1). The sequence goes on along the minus strand of NW_004624825.1, from coordinate 6,457,050 downwards.
TATGTGTCCAGTAGAACTAAACCAGAACTAAATGCACTTCTGTTTGTTTTAATATTATTCATCATCACCGAGGCATGGAAGAAAACTATATTTATATTGACAGATGAATACATTAAAAATGTAGGATACATACATTTATGAAAGGAATATCTATGCTACTCTCAAGTTCATTGCAGTATTTTTCATAATAGCTAACATATGGAAACAACCTAATTTTCCATTGGATAAAAATGTCATTTATTCTTTCCTCCTTCTCCCTCTCCATATTTATTTCTAAGTATTTTGTATTTTTTTGCAAAATATTGTGATTCATATTGTTTACTTGATTTCTCTTTTGGATAGTTCATTGTTAGTGAATAGAGATGCTACCTAAATTTATTTGTTAATTTTGTATCTGGAACTTTGCTGAAATTCTCTTATTAGTTCTAAGACTTTTTTTGGTGGAGCATTATGGTTTTATATTAATAAGATCAAGCCCCACTTGGGTGAACCTGGAGGACATTATGCTAAGTGAAATAGGCCAAGAAGAGCAGAAAGGTAAGTGCTACATGATGTCAGGTATATGCTGACTCTAAAAACGTCAAGCTCATAAAAAGAGAGTTGGCTTATGGTTGACAGGAGCTTGGGTGCTGGTTGAGTACTGGAATGAGATTGGTCAAAAGGTGCAAAGTTTCAGTTAGTTGGGATGAATAAATTCTGGAGAACAGTTGTACAGCATGGTTAGTATAATTAATAATTCTGTATTGTAAACTTATAAATTGCCAGTTGTGCAAATCATAAGTGTACTTACCACAAAATAATGTCAGATGATAATGTATTAGTAGATCAATTTAGTCATTTAAAGTGCATGCATATAACATCAGATTTTGCATCTTGAATACATGCAAGTTTTATTTGTCAGTTACAGTGTAATGAAAAAAATAATAGCAAGAGGAAAAAAAAATGAAAAGAGACTCAAAACCATTCTGGGAAATAGCAAGTAGACTTCTTGGCATGATATATTTGAAAATCTGTAGTTTCTTGTCATTAACAGCTTCTGTATTTTGCTACCATGGGAAAATCAAAATAATAATATGAGATTTTTCTCTAGGGAATATTATCTGAGTCTCTCAATCTGGCAATCCCAGGTCTGGGTAGCATCATTTGGTCACCTCCCTCCAGAGCTGTAATTAGTTTCTACACTTAGTTTGACTCTGTTTACAGAGCTATTTGTAATAATCCTGTACAGGACTGGTTGTTATACTGGAACAGATCACATCTGAATCTGTAGTGATACTATTCTTACTTCCCTTGTCAAAACAGGTAGGCAAGGGGAGGAAAACAATTTAAAATTCAGAGGGCTGAAGTTTTTCTGCTGAAAGGATAGAGATAGTTTTGGTAACATGATAAAGACTTTCTTTAGTTCAGATTGGCTTTGTTATGATTGTCTTAATTGGTGTTCTCTTTTCTGTCCTTTTCTTAGACTGTATTGAGTAAGACCTTGAGCAATGGTCTTATCATTAATTCCATGCTGCTAACTCATTGTTTGCACCCCTTTGTTAAGTAATATTTAGTCATCTCAAATTACAGTCTAAGATCAGGAAAAGCTAATCTCAACTTTCTTTTTCATTGCATTTTCCATCGTTTCCATAGACAGTTTCTATTCTCAAGATTACCTGCACTCTTCTCCATTATCCCAGAGTGTCTTGAACTTACCTGTCTTTTCTGCTATACATATATTATCTGCTTGAACTGATTTCTCAAATTCTGTCTTTAAACATTGCAATGTTTTGCATTTGTTAAAGCCCAGTTTAATGCCATACTTCCCATTTTATTTTGTCCAATCCCTACAGCTGTAGTTATCTCCTTCCATTTAATTCAGGCATTACTGAGTCTGTGACACTGAACATACTATGTCCATGGAATATGTACTTAAATGTTGAATAGGTGTTGTCTTTCTAAGCACCTAACACAGAGTAGATCCTTAGTCAGTAAATATAATCATTGTAATAATGAAATAAAAAGTTAAATTGGAAGAGGAAAAATAGAGGTAGGACTGCATTCACCTTAATTGGCCATCCGTATCTGTTATTGATTGATGTGTATAAACTGTTTTCATATTTTCCATTTTAATATAGCAATAACTATGTTTAAAGAATGTTCAGTGGAGGGTTGATATGATCAACACATGCTGTAGCTTCTATAAAAATATTTCAGTGAATACTCCTAATATGTATAATTAATGTGTTAATAAAATAGATATTAAAAAGAATGTTAAGTGGATCTTGAAAATGGTAATTTGGAAGCAAGGTATACATTGTATATGGTTGGGTACCAAATCTGCTATTTTGAGAGAAAAAGGAACATGCAGGTATTTGTAGGTTTGTCTCCCACTCTTAAACAAGTTTATACCATTTTTTAAAATAAGGTGGAAACTACTTTTGAAGATTCCATGAATCCTCCCTTCCTTAGGCAGATTTAAATGACCAGTACTATCTGGCACAGCCTACTTATCCTTAGGGCAAAGACTCCTTCAAAGCAGGCTTTGGTCAGTGGATTTGTGTCTTCATTTAGGAGCAAAACTATTTTATGGCAAATATTGATGATGAAGCCTTCAAGGCACTGGAGCACACACATGAAACCTAACTCGAGACCAGCTCTACTTAATCATTTCGGAGTAATGAACTCGGATATACATCTACAGCTAACCTATATTTATATCTATGTATACAAACAGTTGGCAGTGAGGACAAGTACATAGATAGCTGATCCTTCATATGTATTAGGTATGTGCCTTAACAATGTGGTAGACACTGTATTAGTTATGTGTCATATTTATCATTTTACTAGTTCCCACATATTTCAAGAGAGAAGGGAGTTATTATCTCCTTCCACAAATTAGGAAAATGAGGTTCAAAGTTAAGGAAATTTCCCATGGTCACAGAGTAAGTGCACGATAGTTTTGAAAACAGAGATTTCAAAGTCCAAGAAAGGCAATCTGTGAAATTTAAGTTTTTAGGTTCTTTATTTTTCAGGAAGATTGACGGTGCAAATTTATAGTTTCTGAGTTTTCAAATGTGAATACATAATCATCTGGAAGATATGTTGTGAATAGGAGCTGTTGTCTTTGGAATTTAATTCACCATAACCTTGTAGTAGCAGTTGACTGCTGGATAGTGAATCCTGGGTGGGAGACCATAGAATAGCATGCCATGTATCACAGTCATTATGTTTGCAATTTGTATTTTTCCAATTGTTTTACTGATTCAGCAACTCATAGAAGTTAGAAACTTCTCTTCCCCTGACTACTGTGAACTAGAATTATCAAGAATATTTGTGTAAAATAATTGAGTTTTAATTATTTTTGAGAAGAGTAAAAATTCAGAGGTAGGAAAAAGGTCGTGATAACAAAAATTCCTTTAAATCTTCTACCATTCTTGTCTTTCATAAGTGCAGTAGAATAATGAGTAAACATATACAATATAGTAACAATAAATAATATTTCTGTCTACTGTTTATTCCTAATACTTAGTCACATTTTATATTGAGTTTAATTATTAATTAAACAATTTAGTGCAAATAACCAACAACTTTGTAAATGCTTGTGCGTGGTTTTACATCTAACTCAGAAATCAAGTATAATCTTAATGCTTTCATTCTTTCTTAGGTTATTTTCTACAACATCAATAATTTCTGGATCAGGAATCCAATTTGGTTTTGGTCCCCAGTTTTGCCTCTGGTGTGAAGATGAACAATTGAGTTTGCATTTTTGTCTCAGCTTTTTAACAGAATTAACAGTGAAATTAGACAAAAATATTTCTTGGATTGAAGGAGCTGTATCATTTCATTAGGTGCTTCTACTTTCCCACACAGAAGTCTCAATGTGCTTTTATCAGTGGCTGAATATTTCTGGTCTGCTCAGCAGCAAGGCAGTCATCCCCCCATGCATTTTCTTCCTCACTGAGTCCTCTCCACTTCTTCTATTCTTCCATGCTGAACAGCATAGGTGGTTCCTCTTCTCTTCACTGGATCACAGGTTCCCAATAACTGAAGAGCAGAAAATGTGTTCCTCAAGGGTATGGGTGGTGGGCTCAGGAGGTGATGGCAAAACCATTTGATTTAGTGGAGTATGGAGTTGGGATCAGGACATAATGAGAGTTTCCAAAAGCTTAGAGGCAGAGGGATATACTACATTGAATGAAGTTATAAACTAGGCAAGTGTTTCTGTGAAAAGATTCTTCATATTTATGAAGTTGTGTCTGTAAAAGGAGAAGGATGTCAATAAATTTGTTCATCACCATCTCAGTATCTTCAAAGGGAATAAATCTTCAAGAACTGGTTTTAGGGCTCTTCATCTGCTATAAATTGATTATGGTGGGTATTTGGACACAAAAAATGAAACCCTTTCCACCCTCTACACCTCCTCCATCAGAAACAAATACACTTTGGGTGGATATGATCAAAGCCAAGAAAATTCTGGTGCCTTCTTATGTTACTGAAGTTTGAACTTCTGATCACTTTATTATGGGATGAAGGCATAAAAAATAAAAGTTATCTTGGGGATACCAACTACCTGGATGGATTTCAGACACAGTCACCATGATGACACAAATATCAAAGCAGGTTACAATAAAGCACTGAATACTTCTTTTAAAAATTAATTTTATTGGTACACTTTTGATATGCATAATGATCACATTCATCATAGGAAATTTGTACCTCTACATAATATATCTTGACTCTGAATACTTTAAAGAGGGATGCGATTGAACAGAAAAGGAAATGGGTAGGTGAGTTTGAGGCATTGATAAAGAACAATTTAATATTGTTTTGTTTACAACAACAGTACTGACCATATACATCTTAAGATGTGGATGAATTTCCCTTGAATGGTCTGTTTTTCCTCCCTGTGCCTCTTGCCACAGGCAGTGGAAAGTGTAGCGTACATGACCATTTAGCTTTGAACTTATGTCAGTGTGAGGATGCAGGTTTCATCAGATGTGCGGCAGGTTACTACCTCAGTTTATAATCTACCTGGTCTTCATCTTACCTGGTCTGCTCTAAGAGCCACCTCCAGTGTTGGGTGCATTCATTGCTACACACACTGAGAGTGCAGCACCCTAACAATTGGTCAGATTTTTGCAGAGCCCTTATTTTGTGTGTTTTGTGCACCTCCACTTGAGGCCTCTCAGAGACTGCACTTCCAGAGTGGTTTATACCATGCAAACAATCTGGCTCCCAGCTCCAGCTGTATCTGTTGGAAAGCAGGCACCATTTGCCTTGCAGAAAGCCATGGGACTGTTCAGAGGCGTTTTTTTCAAGCTAGCCTGAAGCATACTGTTTTGTTTCAGAGACTTGGGTTGTGTTTTATGTTTCTGAAATCCAGCACTTCTGCATATTGGAAAATAGTGAGACATCTTCATAGTCATTGGACTTTGGAAAATCGTTCCCTTGGGAAACCACCCTCACAACCTAATGAGTAAAACCTTGCTTAGGAATTCTCCCCTGAGCCACCCTGCTGTGGAGGCGATCAGACAGTGATGAGGAGGACAGAGGGGTTTTTTACAATTGGTCTGGAAGGAAGAAAGGTTGATGTCACTGTCATCCCAACTGTAAATGTCCAAGTCACACCCACCCCTTAGCCTGCAGCCCCTGCCAATCTTTAAAGGCAGATCCTGGGAGGTTTTAAGTAAGCACTTTACGCAGTGCGGTCTTGTAATGGTGCTTTCCTGTCAGTGTAGCGTGGGAAAGGGGAGTATGCAGACAGGTGGGATGGCTTTTCCGAGTGATGAAATGTGATGATGCCTCCTCCTCTGTAACTTGAAATCAGAACTATCAGATTTTATTTTTTATAATTTAAAGATGGTAAAGTTAGGGGACTAGAAACTTTAAATCGGCCTCTTCAAACCAGTTTGTTGAGATTTTATAGCTAAAATTCTATTTGTGTATATAACATAACTAATCTGTAAATTGTAGTAAGTATATTTGCAATTATTAAATGTTACATGATAAAAGATGTGGATGAATTGAACATATACTTCACACCTACAAAGGTACATAGGCATATGCTTTGGGAGAAACTAATGTAAAATCCTAAATATTTTTACATTTGTTAGGCCTGGAGAAAAACTTTTTAGGGCCAGGTTCAGGCTCCAGAGAAAACTTTGTTGGGTGCTGTCACCAGGAGAGGGATTGGTGGAGGGGATGAAGGGAGCACAGGGAATGGGGAAAAATAAGAACCCAGATACATCATGTACAGGTACAAGTACCCAATGATAAATGTAAATGCATTGTATACCTAAAATGTACCAATAAAAGAATTTAAGAAAAAAAAAAAAGGAAGACTCCGGATGAACTCTGAGGATATTATACAAAGTCAGTAACAAAAAGGTAAGTACTGTAGGATTCCATTTAGATGAAATATATGAAGTAGATAAATTAATTCTAGAAGAAGATAGTAGTAACTTGAAACTAGAAAAAAGGAAAAAGGGGTTCCTGTCTAAAGTAGTTCATTGGTGTAGAGTCTCAAATTATGAAAAATTTCTGGAGATTTATTTCACAACAATGTGAATATATTTAATATCACTGCATGGTACTCTTAAAATGATTGAGATGGTGAATTTGTGTCACATATTTTTTACAACAATTTAAAAAAAAATGGGAAGATTTAGAAGAGAAGTAAACCTGATGATGCATGATGAAAAGAAATTCGTATTCTATTTTTGAATATCATTCATATTACTTTTCCTTATAAATCTCTTACCTGGGTCTAGTATTTCAGACCTCTGTAATTTTTATGGAAAAGTGGTTATAAAAATGAGCATAAAATAGAAATGAATTGAGTTGAGATGGGAAACCAGATAAATTTAAATAGCTGCATAATTTCTGTTTGGAAAGCACTGAATTATTTTTCTTCTGTCCTCTTAATTTGCAAGTATAATTTCTTGCTTGCTATTTCTTTCTGTAGGCTCCTGTAAAACATTGTTCTTATTTAATCTTTAATTAATTTTGGGTATAAGACTTTATACCTAATTCTGAGCATGGTATCTGCCCTTCAATGATGCTTTAATGATCATACTATCATTACTATTATTACTGTTGTTATTCAGGATGCATGAAAAATTGGATTACCAAGTAATTTTTATTCATGATATAAACATAAATAACCAATAGTCCTATCATTCTCAATAATCACTTCTTCATTGCCTTAGATCTCATTTGTTTAGCTGCAGTCCCATTGGCTGGATCAATGGATGGAAGAAACCACTCTGTGGTGACTGAGATTGTGTTTCTGGGACTCACTCACTCTTGGGAGATCCAGCTCCTCCTTCTCACGTTCACCTCTGTGCTGTACGTGGCAAGCATGACTGGAAACATCCTCATTGTGTTTTCTGTGACCACTGACCCTCACTTACACTCCCCCATGTACTTCCTGCTGGCAGGTCTCTCCTTCATTGACTTGGGAGCCTGCTCTGTCACTTCCCCCAAGATGATCTGTGACCTTTTCAGAAAGCACAAGGTCATCTCCTTTGGGGGCTGCATCACTCAGATCTTCTTCATTCACGTGATTGGTGGTGTGGAGATGGTGTTGCTCATGGCCATGGCCTTTGACAGATATGTGGCCATATGTAAACCTCTGCACTACCTGACCATCATGAGCCCACGGACGTGCATTTTGTTTCTGGCTGCTGCCTGGGGCCTTGGGGTTATTCACTCACTGTTCCAACTGGCATTTCTTATTAATTTACCCTTCTGCGGCCCTAACGTGTTGGATAGCTTTTACTGTGACCTGCCTCGACTTCTCAGACTGGCCTGTACAGACACTTACAAATTGCAGTTCATGGTCACTGCCAACAGTGGATTTATCTGTGTTGGCTCTTTCTTCATACTTCTTATCTCATACATCTTCATCCTGTTCACAGTTTGGAAACACTCCTCAGGTGGTTCATCCAAGGCACTCTCTACTCTCTCTGCTCACATCACTGTGGTGTTTCTCTTCTTTGGTCCAACACTTTTTGTTTATACATGGCCATACCCTAATTCCCAAATGGACAAGTTTCTTGCTCTCTCTGATGCAGTTCTTACTCCTTTTCTGAACCCAGTCATTTACACATTGAGGAATAAAGAAATGAAAGCAGCAATAAAGAGACTTTTCAAACTATTACTGATATTTAGAAAGATTTCATAAATAATATAAGAAGGTTATTGCCTTGAATATTTTGTGTAATTGACACTTTAAAATTGATGACATTTGTGTAGCACAATTAATATGAACATTATTGTATTCTTTAGGAATATTCTGCTCTGAGAAAGAAGATTGAAAGAAATAAAATTTTAATTCAAATTTTGTATTAATGCAAATGGGGTTACACAAATATGTAGCAGTTATGTTCATTAGTTACTACCTGGGTTTCTTTGCTTTCTTTTTCAGTCGAGATAGTCAGTTTATTATTATCTTTTAAATCATTTACATACTTTAATCTACCTCTTTGGTAACCAAAATGCTAATTATTTGTCTGCCATTGACAATTCTTTTTTTTAACAGTAATGTATTTTTTTTTTACTTTTCCTTATGATGTGTTAGAAAATATCCCCATCTCATCCAGGCCTATTATAAACCATCACATTTCACTATTTGATTTTAAGGATATTTCTAGCTTTTACGAGGAAAATTTCTGTTTAGACTTTTGTATGTAGTTCTGAATAATCCAATCTTAGACCTGAGAACTCCTAATATCTGGTGTCTTCGTGTATTTTACCTTTATGTCCCCCCTTTGACTGCTTTCCCTTAAAAATGGGTTTATTTTGTTTGAACTGGTACAATCTTAAATCTAAGCATGAAAATGCTTATCCAGGAGATAAAACCGATAGAAGAGATATGAGAATTAGACAAAACTGTACTTATACATGGGTACTTAGATAACTATCATAATTGATAGAAAAGATGCACAGAAAATAAGTTAGGACACAGAAGATTCATATAACATTCTCATCCAATATGACTCAATAATCATTCATACTATAATATAGCCAACAACAACAGAAAAATCACTTTGTTAAATGCACATGGTATGCTCACTAAATGAGGTCATATTCTGGAGCACACTGCAAATCTTACCAAACTTAAAATAAAGTGAGGTAAGAATAAGTGAAATCATAAGAAATAATTATGATAATAATATAATTAAATTAAATATAGCAAAATAACATCTGAAAGATTTCCAGTTATCTGAGAATTAAACATTTCAAACAAAGTGTGGATCAAAAAGAAAATCATAAGGATTAATTAGAAAATATTCTGAGCTGAACAAAAATGAAAATTCATCAAATCCATAAAATTCAGTTGCAGCAACACTTCTAGTGAAAAGTTTAAACCATAATTTCTTTTTTTTTTCCTTTTTGGTTTTCGAAATGGTTTTTCTAGTTAGTCCAGGATGACATTGAACTCCCTATGTAGCCCAGACTAGCCTTGAACTTGGGACCACCCTCCTTCCTCTCTCCCAAGGTCTGAGTTGCCCAATTTTCAACCATAAATTCTAATACTAGAAAATGAGAAAAAATGTAAATCAATACTATAACATCTCATTTTAGCATATTAGGAGAAGGTTAAGTTAGACACAAGAAAACAGAAGAAAAGAAATATAGTGATTATGGGGAAAATCTTCAAAATAGAAAACCTATAAAGTAGTAAAAGTAAACCAAAGGGTAAAAGATGATTTTTTAGAATGTAGCAATAAGATTTTAAAAAATTGAACCAGAGTAATGAGAGAGCAAGAGAGTAGGTTATTATCATCAGAATGATCTGACCTCAATTATTCTCCAGGAAAAATTTGAGGATAATAAAGAAATATAAGTTACTTATGTTCATGACTTTAATTACTTAAATGAAAATTCTGTTTTTTAAAGACACAAAATAGCAAGGTTAGAGAAATAAATAACCTGATAGCCTCACATTCGTTTAGGAGACTTCCTGGTGAAAAAGCAAAAAACAAATCTTCAAATGAAAAGTCCTGTACATGAAAAATTCTATCAACTATTTAAGAAAAAATACTACCAGTTTTTAAAAAAGTAGGAAAGGAGAGAATACCTGTCAATTCAACACGAAGCCACTTTTACCCTAATTTCAAAAGTATGCAAAGATATTAGAAGAAAAGATTATAGAACAAAACCCATCAGTAACACAACACAAAAATGCTTAACAAAATTTTAACAAATTGAAATCAGACAAATATAAAGATAAATATATCACAGGTAAGTAGGGGTTTAATAAAAAACTGCAAGTGGCTAAGTAGTTAAAAATCAATTGGCAGTTTAAAGAAATAAAACCACGTGATTGTCTCAATTGTGGTTAGAAGAGCACATGACAAATTAAATATCCATTTATAGAAAAACCACTTCCAGCAAACAAGAAATAGAAAGGAATTCCTTAATCTGATGAAAAGAATTCACAAAAATTTACAGCTAACATCATGCTCAGTGGTTTAGAACTGAATCCTTTCTTCTTATGAGGAACAAAGCAAGAATGTTCTTTCTTACTACTCCTATATATCATCATACTAGAAGTTCTAGCCAGTTCAATCTGAAAGACCAAGAAAAAAACATATGGCTTTAAAGGAAGAAATAAAATTGCCTTTATTAGCCAGTGTCATGATTTTCTGTGCAACAAATTCTAAGGGATCTATAAAAAACAAAATGAAATACAACACAACTAATAAGCACAAACTAATAAGTATGTTTAGCAAAGCCACAGTCAATATATACATTTTAGTGTGTAAAATTCAACTGACAATCTTTGAATAAACAGAAATTAAGAAAAATTAGAAATTATCATTTATGATAATATGTACTATGAAACATCTAAGTATAATCTAACAGAATGTGTGCAGCAGTTATGTTATTAAGAACAGTGATATAATAAATCAAAGAATATATAAGTGAATCATAAATTGGAATACTCAATATTATTAACCTATCAATTATTGCCAACTTGATCCATAGATTTAGAAAAATCTCAGTGGAAATGCCAGCAGATTTTTAAGATTTAAAAACCATACTCTAATATTTATATGAAAATTTAAATGAATTAGAATAGAATTAAAAGAATCATACCACAGCGATATATGTGCACCCATCTTTATAGTGGCACAGTTTGTAATAGCTAAAGCTTGGAAACAGCCCAAGTGCCCATCAACTGGAAACTGGATAAAACTATTTTAAAAGGAAAAATAAATCTGTGAGAGGGTATTGTGGAGAAGGACTGAGTTATCATAGAAGGCATCTGAATTTTCCAAGATTGTCTCCAAAACACCTCTTCTGTTGAGGAGACTCTCCAGGGCTACTGGGTAACTACTGGCTTGAAGTGAAGACCTATTTGTTAATTTTATCATACTGTATATTTTGTGATTTATCATTTTTTCTCATTATGCAATGGGAATTGACATTTCTCTGTCTGACCCTTCCTATTGTCTTTTTAATATTTCCATTACACAGTACATGTGGCCTAATAATTCCTAATATTATGTCTGAACATTTCTTTTCAAGTGTTTTTTCTTGACGCTCTGTGGAGTGAGGGTTAATATACACTAATATTTCTATTACAAGTAAAGATCGCTAATTTTTTCTCTCTGTATATCTACCTCTGATGAAGTGGCTCAGCTTCCTGACTAGCTCAAGATTTAGATATATATTTAATTTTGGTATTCAATTCTTTAATTTTTATTACACACAAGCTTTTCTTCATGTATCGTTTGCCATGCAGATATTTTCTAATCTTCCTAAGAATAGAACTTACATTTATGTTTCTTCTCCTGGTTTAAAGGAAGAGAAAGGAAGAAGTGATTATAAGTTGTGATATTTTAGACTAGAAATTTAAATTTATTTATACAGTTGAGGTTGAACAAGAGTATTATTTTGGCCGTTGTTTACTTTTATAGGTGAACTAAGTCAGACACAGAAAGACAAATACTACATGATTTTACTTCTGTTTATGGACTCTAAAAATGCTGACCCCATAGATGTTGAGGGTAGATTGGCCTTTGCCAGAGGCAGGGAACAGTAAAGTGGAGGGAGGGATAGGGAAATGTTAATCAATAAGTACTAATTTACACTTGCATATAAGAAGTTCTGACATGTTATATGGTAGATGAGTATAAATAACAAGTGTGTGTTATATATTTTTAAAAACTAGTAAAATTTTTTGAGAATTTTTTTAACCATACACACAGGATAAATGTTTGAGATGTGTTTATTCTGCTTTAAATATTACACAATGTAGGGCCGGGGATTTAGCTCAGTGGTTCCGTCGCTTGCCTTGCAGGCGCAAGGACCCGAGTTTGATCCCTGGTACCAAAAAACCCCCAAAAAACAAAAAACCAAAAAAACAAAATGGTAACTAATTGGGGCTGGGGATTTAGCTCAGTGGTTTCGCCGCCCACTGCGCAAGTGCAAGGACCGGAGTTCCATCCCCGGTACCAAAAGAAAAAATTATTACACAATGTGACATGTATCAATATATTACATGGTGCTCTCAAAATACGTGCTATTTTTACATTTGTATGTATCAGTTAAAAGTGTAAATTTGAAAAATCATACATGCCTCATGAATATTTTATGTAACATTGTGACTTTTCAATAAGGAAGTTTAGTATACTAAAATGAGAAGACAATTTGAGAAACTCTTAAATTTATAAGTGATTAACCTTTTATATCTGTGTGTATATTTGAAAGAAAACTATTTTGCTTGAGAGCACATGGCAATGACAAACTTGCTTCATAGTGTGGTTGTGAAAATTCTGTAGGATACATAAATAGTATTTTTGGAGTCACTTTCAATATTTTTTATGTACTCTGTCTTGTTCTCTTGTATGAAATGTCATATGATTTGTATCTTTGTTAGTTTTTATACTTTTTCATATATTCAATGTTTAGGTTGAACATTACTGTAGTAGTCATAACAGAAGTGAGAAAAGGCAAAGGGTTCTATGTAATAACAAAATTAAATATCTCCCAAATTCCCTAATTAATAGCATAACTACTTTGGCTAACCTGGGAAAGTCACAGCTACCATAATTAATAATTCCCCAGGCCATGTGATCTCAGTCAGGTGATCCCAGATCTGAGTAGTGTCATTTGGTTACTACATTCTGGTGTTGGTATCACCTGCCACTTACTGCTTTATACAACTCTTTGAATATAGTTGTGCTTGATCTTGTGAAACTATATCTGAATCTTTCATGATGCTATTTTCTTACTTCCCTTGGCAAATAGGTGAGTTAGAGGGAAATAAAATAAAATCTATAGTGAGTGAGTCCAGAGTTAGGTTTCTGTGTTGTAGGGTTAAAAAATATTTTCCTCAGCATAAGGTCATCCTTCTGTGTGGGAATTTGATGTAAGTGCTAGAGAAGAGGGTGCAGCAGGAATCAAGCACCACGTCTTTCTACCTTTGTAATTATTCTACATAACATCTTACCTCCTATAGCATTATAAATTTAGATATTTTGTATATCTGGGTCTTTATTTTTTAATTTTTGTCCTGCATACTCTTTTCCTCAGGAATCTCATTCACTCTTACACATTAAGCTATGGCCATTGTATGGATTTATGTACAATTTTATCTTAGATCTGTATTTCTTTCAATATATCCTATCTTGTATATACACCTACACAGCTGAATAGTAGCAAAATTGTATTTACCTAAAATGAATGTGATCATCTGTTTTCTACACTTCTACGTATTCCACGTTCAACTTTCACATCTCTAAAAACGGATTTACTATTGTCGTCTCTATTCATTCTCAATCTTGGTGTCATCTTTAGTTGCTTTTTTTTTTCTCATGGTATCAGGAATCGAACTCAGGACCTTGTGCTTGCCAGGCAGGCGTGGTGCCACTGACCTACATCCCCGGCTCTTGGTGTCATCTTTGATTTCACTCTCCTTCATGTTATCTCCAACTTCAATCAGTCACCAATTTCTCTGGGTTATTACTTCTCATTATTTCTATGTTATGCATAGTCTTATAGCTAAAACTATGGTCCTTATGCATCTGCATGGCCCCTCAACTATGCTCAAGTTCAGCATTCTTTTAGGAGGACTCTCTCCCCTGTGGTCTCTTTCCTCTATTTCACTCATCACAGAGATGGAACATTTTTCCTAAGTACTTGCTCCATTATAAAGTCATTACATTTGAGTTGTAATGGTTCTTTGGCTTGCTAAATTTGTTTAATAATTCTTACACATGTTAGAGAATTCCCAATGTTAGGAAAAAATAAATATAAATCATCTTCCTCATCTTCCTTTGTTTGCTGAAACAATTTCTATGTTGTAGACAATCTGTACTTTTTTCTGTTAATGGAGTATATATTAAATTTACTAGTTTTAAAAAATATTTTACCAACTCTAGATATTGTATTTTTATATTGTAATATTGACCCTCTTTTATGACTATAAATAAAATACCATTACTGCCTTCTTTTATCTGTATAGTCCTCTCTATTACTATCACACTTCTATAGCCGTCTACTAATAATTTAGAGGATCTGTCCTACCTCTATGTCCTACATCACACAATGTCTGATACGTATTTATGTGAGTGCTAGATACAGATTCCCTTTGTACAACATTGTTCTTTTTTGAATTCTAACACATATTAAAAAAAATCCACTTCAACAAAATAAGGAGAATAAGTATGGGGAAGGACACAGCTGTGACTAATAATTTGTTTTTGATAGTCATCTGATTTTCTGATATGTATAACTAGGTTTGTTTTATCCACTTGTAAAATTTTGCTTCAGATTAAAACTGAAGAGTTCCATGTCATAAAAAAGGGAAGTCTGGCAGAAAAGTCTGTTTTCCTGACAGCAGACTTGTGCAGTTTAGTTGTCTTGCTTTGACAGACCAGCAAAACTTTGCACCTGGATGGGCACAATCTTCAGAAATCTGAGGAATCTGTTTTTCTCCTTCCATCTTTTTCCTGCCTCTCATTCCTAATGGAAAAGAAATATCCAGTGTTATCTAAGGTATTCAGAAAAAAATTTTTTCAGGTGGGTAATTGACATTCATGGCTTTATACTGTGAAGCTCACCACTATGAAAGGGTCAGAGCACAAATCTTCTTCCAATAGCCCTCAGGCAGTCTTTGGTTAGGCTCTCTATGAGGAAAACTGTTATATGGGAAATATATATGAAGATAGGAAGCAAGTGTATACGTGAAAGTTTTGCCTAAAGGCAGGTCTAGTTTTCATACCTCAGAACAATGCAGGATTCAGAATCTGAGGAAAAAACTTTCTATACTGGAATGTCACTGTTGTACATAGTCTTCAGTATATACCAGATAACATTTACCATATTATGTGGTAGGTACTGAGTTTGATGTTTACATAGTTAGGTCTTTAATTCTCACAAACTTTGCAAGGAAGGTATTATTATCTTCATAATGAGAAGCTTAAAGAAGTCTAGTTACTTTGTGATACATACATGACAAGTGAGGAGTACAGCCTGGATTAAAAAACAAGATTGCTTGCTTTCAAAATTCAAGTTAACCTTTCAAATATGATGTGTGAAAACTAATCTGTGACATTTTTTATTTTTAGGGTTGAGGAAAAGAGAGGAGAATATTGAAAATGGTTTCTGCAAGTGGGCAGAAACTTACTGGCATATCATTCCACTATGCTGAAGGACCAAATCTTTGGAAATAATGCTACTGTGCCTCAGAAGCAAAAGCTGACTGGACAGAGTGGTCTCTCGAGGTGGTGGAAGAGAATGAAAAGATATGCTGGCAGGAATTTCGTATGCCCATTGTCTGCTCTTCTGTCTACACCATTTTCTTGAGTAATATAGGCTAGGTAATCAAAATGAGAATGAGTAACATAATTTTTGCAGTGATCACATGTATTATATATTTATGCCATATAGAAGGCAATCATTTTATTTGCTATCATATGTGATTCTTACAGATCCTCTAAGCCCCTTAGAGTGGGTGGTAGAAGTTCTGCCTTTTTTCTCGTTGTTTAAATGCAACTTAATGTCAAAGTCAGGAGCAACTGTGAATCAGTAAGTTAAAGGTGAGAGATTGATTTTATTTAGGTTCTCTTTCACAAACCCATGTACCCAGAAACAAAGACTACTGGATTTAATACTCTCTGCATATTGTTCATGTTCTCTTTTCTTTTTAGGCTTTATTTTAAATTTTATTTTTATTGCTGTGCATAGTTTTCCTAATTTCCCCCTTACCACAGTTCTGATCTTTGGACTAGTCCCTTTTCTCTCTGCTTTAGTTTTTCTATATCTCAGATTATTCTACAAATTTCAAGAAAATAAGTGAAATGCTGGTGTGATAATTAAATGCTATCTCATCTCCAGCAAAAAGCACAATATAATGTAAAGTCTTTTTCACTGGTGTATCATTCATCAAAGTTTTTCTAAGTTTTAAAATGAGACATTTTGCCTTATATTTGGCTACTATAAGTCTTTAAAGGAGATATTTCCTCCTGTGCAAGTTGGGATTTCCACATACATGTTGAAAATATGATGTAGAGAAGAGAACCAAGAATAGCAAAGGTCCTTGATTTAAACGGATGGCCTTTCTACACAGTGTGGGGTTATTAACTGAACTTGTCAATGAGGACATCTTTATTCACTTTCTCCATGTAACTGAGTATATGAGTTAGAGACATAGGACAGTTAATTCCCAAACTTCTATTTGTATTATATGATATAAGATATTGTATGAACATGCTATATCTCTTCTATCCTTTTCTAATTAATTCCTAAAGTGTCAGTAATGTCTCGGTCCCTGGCAGTGTGTTCCCCCATCCTCTTGATGTTTTTATATTTCTTGCTCTTGAATGCCTATAGCACATCTCTGCCAAATTCTCATTGGTCTTGCTCTTCATTTCACATATATCATGTATCACTTCAGATTGTATTTGTTATATGCACAATTCATTGCTTTTCATCTCTTTTTTTGGTTCTCTGATTTATAGGAGTTAGAGAAAGAACAAATCAATATGAAGGAAAATTGCCGGTAAAATTACAAGAAGAGATTGTGATTTTAATTGACCTTTCAGGGTAATTCAATTTAAAAAGATCCAAAAGATAAACTTCTTAGAAACCTAACCTTAATATTTTTATGTAGTTACTAGCTACATAAACAGAAAATTATAAAGAATGAGTATACAGAATAAAGAATAAAGAATGAGTACATTATAGTAACAAATTGTCACTTTCTCAAACATAATTTACTAATGCACAAGTTAAGTAATCTTTAAATAGATATACATTTCATGTCATTTATGTGTTGTTAGGTTGCTATGTGACTTAGTATTAATAATGGATATATTGTATAAATATCTCTTGTTAGTTTGGTTTTAATCAGGGAAAATAATATTTTTAAAGTTTTAAGCTTCGATCTTTTTACTTATTAGTGTTTTTACTTATTTGTTCATTCTTCTTGATTACTATTATGGCTTGTCATTAAGGAATAAAATCAAGGGATCTAGGCTCTGGTTGATATGGTTGTGAATTTTGGAGACAGTTTACTATTCTGGGCTTCATGTTTGTCATCTGAATGATGATCAACTTAGAGAAAATGGTCTTTTTTAAAAAAATTAATTTTATTAGTACATTTTATTGGTACATTTCAGGTGTACAATTCATTTACATTTATCATTGGGTGTTTGTACCTGTACATGATGTATCTTGGTTCTTATTTTTTTCCCCATTACCTGTGCACCCTTCACCGCCTCTGCCCTTCCCTATTTACATAGATTTCATTTCCATTTTTTTTTCTTTTCTCATAGTTTTTCCTTTCCCTCTTTTCCTTTCCCCTTCCCCTCTCTTCACTCCATCTTTGGATCTTTTTTCCTATTTCAAATTATCAATTATTCATTGTAATCATTTTAACCCTTGTTTGCACTTTCGGTTTCTCACACTAGTGAAACTATTCAGTATTTACACATGTGTGTCCTATTTATTTCACTTAAGAGTATGGCCTCAATGTGCATCCATTTAGCTATAAATGACTCTAGTTTTTCGTTCTTTATGGCTGAGTAGCACTCCATTTTATAAAAAAACCACATCCTCTTTATCCAGTTTCCAGTTGATGGGCACTTGGGCTGCTTCCAAGCTTTAGCTATTACACACTGTGCTGCTATGAATATGGGTTTGTACACAAATAACAGACTCACTGAGAGAGAAATTAGGGAAACCATTCCATTTACAATAGAACATGGTCTTTATATATTCCAAGTCTATTCTTGTTTCATCACAGTAGGGACATACACTTTCCCTCACTAAGGCTGCAGATCTTTTCCAACAATGACTGGATTTTCCTGCTTTCCTTGGCCTCATTTCTCCCCATGCACGTCCATCACACTAGTCCTATGAAGACTCACTCTGTCCACATATGCAGTACCCATAGGTGTCTGTGCTCCAGCTTTAGGCCACTGGTATCTGGTTATAAAAAGCAAACCCCTTATAACTGTGAACTCTTAGCTCAGGAAGAGACAGTGCAATCACTAAATGTACACGGGGATGGAGAGTGACTCAGGCCAGTGGTGATGATCAAGAATTGGAGTAAGGACACTATGGGCACCTCTTTGGGATGAAAAGATGGCACGAGGCAGATGGCCCTTGGTGTGAGAAAAATCTAGACTTGTAGCTGCTAAAATCTGACGTCAGGATACCTAAAATAATTAATCTTTCTAAGGAGTCACAGGTAGAACTTACTGCTAGGGGAACAGATTGAGGTGAGTATCCATCTGGACATGGAGAAACACAGCTTTGCCCTCTGCTCAACCTTTACTTTGTATAGAAATACATTATGCATTAAAAAGTAAATCTCCAGTGTCATGGTTTGTAATTTATATTACAAGCTCTACTGACGATACTGCACAAATTATGCTATATATTCACTTCCAGTTCGTATTTAAGCTAGTGTGTTATCCTAAAAATGGCTTATTAATATTTGACATTCATCTCAATTTATAATTATGAAGTAAAGATGTAAAATTCCCATTTTTCTTGAAGATAATATACTTGTATCTGAATGGGTTTTAGCCAAAGTAAGCAGAATAATATTAAGTATCAGAACAATTTATTATGTAAGATGTACTGAATTCTTCAAAGGGTGGGGATACCAATGCATGTAAAAGCTAATACTATGTGGAAGTTGAGACATTGATGGATCAACACAGTATTTATCTACTATCCCAAATGCTACTCCTCAATACCTTGATGTGTATGTACAGAGAGAAACTGCAGAGATACCTTGCATCCTCCTTAGGTACTTTAAACATGTGCCTTCGCAGAAACTCTAGTGAAATCCCCCAATGTACATTTACCAGGTTGGGAGAAAGTCTTATATGACAAGTGGTACAGGCTCTCTATGAAATCATTACAGGGTATAAAACTATTGAGAGCTTTGTAATTATGAAATATTTTGTAGAAATTAAAGACAATTGATAGCAGTGAAAATGAGAAAACATGCTGGATTTATTAAATGAGAATTCACATGTTTCTCTTGTATTACAGTTGAGAACTCACCAATTGCATATACCTCAGTCTTTATTTGGTCTTACTGTACGCCCTGTCTCCATTCAGTCTCAGCTCATTTCACAGGCACCTCTTATTCGAGGTTAATCTATTAACCATGATGTTTTCCTCTTTTTGTGTTAGAGATTTATGAGTGCAAACTGGAGAAGGAATGGGATTATGAGAATATGCATGAATGGTATATGGAATAGTTTGGAAATGCAGAATAGTCAATACCACAGGTGATTTATACTCCTGAGAATGTCATGAATATTCATGAATATTTTACTCTTTTCTTATTTTGTAATTTAATTTGAAACATTATATTGAACATTATATTGAAAGTATTGGTGATAGGTTTAAATCATGATACAGTCCACATGCTCACTTTAGCAGCACATATGCTAAATCGTGATGCAGTCCATATATCCATACATTGTAGTGATATTATGTTGTTTTGTTATTTTCGTATAGTTGAGGAACTGCAGAATGGTATACTCATTCATAGCTAGGACATTTTAACATCAATGATTTTAGTATATATTATCACACTCATAATCATAATTTTCTCCTCATTCCATTAATTCTCATTAATTTACCTGCAGTCCCATTGGCTGGATCAATGGATGGAAGAAACCACTCTGTGGTGACTGAGATTGTGTTTCTGGGACTCACTCACTCTTGGGAGATCCAGCTCCTCCTTCTCACGTTCACCTCTGTGCTGTACGTGGCAAGCATGACTGGAAACATCCTCATTGTGTTTTCTGTGACCACTGACCCTCACTTACACTCCCCCATGTACTTCCTGCTGGCAGGTCTCTCCTTCATTGACTTGGGAGCCTGCTCTGTCACTTCCCCCAAGATGATCTGTGACCTTTTCAGAAAGCACAAGGTCATCTCCTTTGGGGGCTGCATCACTCAGATCTTCTTCATTCACGTGATTGGTGGTGTGGAGATGGTGTTGCTCATGGCCATGGCTTTTGACAGATATGTGGCCATATGTAAACCTTTGCACTACCTGACCATCATGAGCCCACGGACGTGCATTTTGTTTCTGGCTGCTGCCTGGGGCCTTGGGGTTATTCACTCACTGTTCCAACTGGCATTTCTTATTAATTTACCCTTCTGCGGCCCTAACGTGTTGGATAGCTTTTACTGTGACCTGCCTCGACTTCTCAGGCTGGTCTGTACAGACACTTACAAATTGCAGTTCATGGTCACTGCCAACAGTGGATTTATCTGTGTTGGCTCTTTCTTCGTATTTCTTATCTCATACATCTTCATCCTGTTCACAGTTTGGAAACACTCCTCAGGTGGTTCATCCAAGGCACTCTCTACTCTCTCTGCTCATATCACTGTAGTCATTTTGTTCTTTGGTCCAACACTTTTTGTTTATACATGGCCACAGCCCAATTCACAAATAGACAAATATCTTGGTATTTTTGATGCAGTTCTTACTCCTTTTCTGAATCCAGTCATTTACACATTGAGGAATAAAGGAATGAAGGCAGCAATAAAAAGAGCATCTAAATGGCTAGTGATTTATAAGAAAATCTCATAAATGATATGGTAAACCTTATTAACTGTGATGTAACTTGGTGTGATGAACTTCCTCTGATATTTTAGTTTATAAAATTTTGAGACATTAAATATTGATTTGAATGCCATTAGATCTATAATTCTTGTCTGATGAATATATCTATTTCTTGTGGAGAATGAATCATGAATACAGGACATCCTTTTATCTGTGGTTATCCTTTCTAATATCTTTCAGCAATATTTTGTAATTTTTGACAAACAGTTTTTGAATATTGTTTTAATTTATTCTGAGGTTTTACATTTTTGATGTATTTTTAAATGGTAGTGATCTTTGTTTCGCATTACTATTACTGATTGCTGGTATGTAGAAATATAATTTTTCTTCAACATTACATCCTGCATACTTGCACTTTTATTAGTTCTTTTAGTTTTAAAAATAAATTATGTAAGATTTTCTTTACAGAGATCATGTTTCAGTAAATTAAGATATTTATTCTTTGTATTTTAGCATAGAGTCATTCAATTCATCTTATTATTTTATTGTACTTTCCATATCACATGGACAATATTGAATATAAGCAGTTAAGGAAGACATCTTTAACTATTTTTTGTTCTTATAGGAAAGTGTTCAATCTTTTGTCATTAAGCATGATGTTAGCTATAGTTTTTCCAAGGTAATCTTTAATATGCTGAATAAGTCCCTTTCTTGTCAGTTTGTTGAAAACATTTTTTTCAAGCAGGAATGATGTTGGGTTTTGTAAAATCCTTTTTGTTTTGTTTTAACATAAAGATAATGCTGGAAAGTATTTCCTCTTCTTGGATTTACTGTCACGATCTTGTAGAATTAATATGATTTCTTTCTTAAAAAAAGAGTATTAAATATTTTTTTCCTCAAGTTTCCCTTAAGTAAAGTTAAATAAAAGTGATTGATAAGATTTGATATATTTAAGACACCTTCTTGTGGTGATTTCTGAGTGATTGATTATTTCAACACTAGGTATACAGTTTTGTAGGATAATATCAGTATGATTAATGGTGTATAAAGAATTTTTTTTGAAAGAAAGAACATAAGTTTTATGTTGTTTTCCCAATAGAATAAAACAGTTGATAGAATGATAGTAACAATTAGTGAAAGAATATTAATTGATTGACACATTTTTAAAATGTGGACATATTTTTAGTTGTGAGAATAACCAAAGCTACTAGCTTTTTTACCTGAAGCCCAAAGGTATTATATGTCTTCTTTTCTTTGTGCTGGCAATTGAATCAAGGGCCATGCACACGTAAATATGTTAGATGTTTTGCAATGTAAGCAACAATTTAACAAAAGAATATATCCTTTAATAAATATGAACAAAATGGGCAAACCATAAAGAACCATCTATAAAAGGACTCCAGTTTTTCTTTCTTTCAACTTGTCAGAGGATACAACCCATGAGATTTTAGTGTGGATATTAAGAGAAGGTGATGTGAAAGAATTATGGTCCATGAGTATTTAGATAACTTGTTTATCTAACTTATGTCTTCAAGATCTTCTTGAGCCTAGTCTTCTTTCTAACATTTCAATATGATTATGAAGTGTGACTGTTAATCTCTAGCTTTATAGCTTGGTGGGTCACACACCAGATTTATTATGGGAAGCTCAGGTTAAACAGTAACTTGTTGGCTTTTGTTAAAGTGTTCAAATTCTACTAGGGCCAGATCCAAGGTAACATTTTCTTCTTAGAAGTAGATTCAGTACTTGGTGAGAAATAGGGTTCTAGCTTCAATCCTCTGCATATGTATAGCCAGTTTTTCTAGCACCATTTGCTAAAAAGATTATCTTTGCTCCAGTGTATGTTTTGGGATCATCTGATGAAGATCAGATGAGTGAATATGTCTGGGACTGTTTCTGCATCCGCTATTCTGTTCCATTGATTCACATGTCTGTTTTTGAGCCAGTAGCATGTACAATAGATCTACAGATAAAAACAAAAATTAAAAAAGATACAGATTTAGTATCTGCCGAAGAAGGCACATGTTTGTTCCCAATGCCTGAAGGTTTAGGATCATGATTTATCTTTAGGAATGTTCTAAAAGTATCACGTAGCATTTCTGTATGCCACAGATGCAGTTTTTGCTGTTGTTTTGCACATAAACATTGGTACATTATAAAGAATTATGAGTGAAGAATAGAGGTAGAAATTTATGATAAATGATTCAGAGAAAGAAGTCAAGAGAGTCTCATATTGCAATAAGCTGATAAGTTTACTAGAAATATATTAAACAAGATAGAAAATTTCAGAAAATAAATAGAAAATTTAAGAACCTAAAAAATCTAAAATCTAAAATTAAGAATTTAATTCTTTAAAGTAAACAGAACTAAATTGAAAGCATCTATAACATGGATTTATATATAGTAAGACTGGACAGAGCAGAAGAAAGAATCAGTGCACTTGAAGACTGGTAAATTATCCAAATTGAAACACAGGAGGAATAATCAAATACAGAATTGAATGCCATAGTCCTGAGAACAGTATCAAAAGTATAATACATATTAGTTGAATCTCAGAAGGAAAGAAAGGGATAACAAGGTGTTATGGCTTGTATCCAGATGTCTCCCCACAGCCTCATGCGGTCAAAGGTGAGACTTTTTAGAGCTAGCAGGATCTGGGGTGTGTGATACTTGGATTATGGGTGTGTGGTATCTGGATTAGTCCCCTAATTGATTTAACATAGTTCTGGGTGTGGGTGGCACCACCCAAAAGGCTTGTAGCCTGGATGGGGTAACAGGAAAGGAAGGATCACCTCTTCATGCTTACTGCTTCCTGCCTACCCTGCCACAGACTGTTTCTCCTTTGCCATGTCCCTCTGCCATACCACCCTGCCTTGGCACCTCTGACTGTGGACTGAAGCCTCTACAAACTCTTAGCTGAAATAAACCTTTCCTCCTCTAACTTGTGGGTGTCAGATGTTTTGTCCCAGTAATGAGAAAGTAACCAAGGCAGAAGGTATATTTCAAATGATAATACTAGAGAATTTTTAAACATGAAAGAAAGATCTTAACCATAAATGCAAGAAATGTAGGCAAACTCAATTGGAATTTTAAAAATTGCATAAAGGTGAGTTATAGAAAAACTGCTGAAAATCACAGATAAGTAGAAAAATATTAAATCTCCACAGGAAAAATATACAAAACATAAAGATGAAACTTGGCTTTTCATCAAAACCAATAGAGAAGACAAAGGAATGATATTTTCCTGTTCATTTATGTCTGGGTATTGAACTCAAGGGCTTCATGTATGCTAGGCAAACACTTTAGCGCTGAGTGATATCCCCAGCCAGTGCTACTACTTCTGGAGTGATACTTTAAAAAGCAAACCCTCTCTTCTCCTTTCTCCATTTTCATTATTGATGATGTTATTATTATTATGTTTAGTTCATGTTTACTACTTATAATATTTACATTCCTTGTGAGTATGTGGTACAGGTATATGACACATCTTAAAGTTTTAAAAAATCTCCTTCCTTTCTAGGAAGGAAAAAATAAGAAAATTAATCAGGATGTGTTAAGTACGTGTACCTACTCCCTCAGATGAATGTAAAATTTATGTATTTCAAACGTGTACTAATAAAATAAAAATTTAAAAAGCAAACAACCTTCAAAAATGAAAGCAAAAAAAAGATATTTTATACAATAACTGAGAGAATTTTGACTTCATTAATACATGCTAAAGAAAAATCTGAAGGAAATTCTTTAAACTGAAGCCAAATGATGCCAGATGAACATTGAAAATTCATTAATTGAAATGTTCACTCATTGTAAATACAGAAAATGGACTTTGAAAATAGAATGTGATAGGTAAATATAGAATTTGTTAAATCTTATTTATAAATTATTGAATGATTAAAGAAAAATAACTAAAATATATACTGGGGTATATATTAAAGTAATAGAAAAAGGATGGAGAAAAATTATACTGCTACAAGTTTCTTATTCTTTATATAAAGTAATACAATTTTAAATCAAGTAAACTGTAATGAGTTAATGGATATAACATTTCTTGGATAATTATTCAAAATAACATAAAATATATAGGCAAAATTCAAATTAGTAAATAAAGTTGCATACCAAATGTAATCTCAAAAAAAAAAAAAGAAAAGCACCAGAAGAAAAATGAGGGAGCAAAGAAGAAATGTTACGAAAACAAGATAAATAACATGATGGCCTTAAACCTGAACATATTAGCTATTAAAATGCTCAAAATACTATTATTAAAAGATAGAAATTGTCAGGCTGGATACCTGACCCAACTAAATATATTTATAAGAGTCTAGAAGTCAGGGGGACAGTATTTTCAGAGTGTTCAAAGAAAAAAACCCAGTCAATCAGGAATTCTATCTACAGCACAGCTATCTTTTTAAAACATAAAGAGAAATGACATCTGGATAATAAAGGCCAAGATAACCTGTTGCTTGCAGATCTTTCTTAAAAGAAACACTAAAGGAATTTCTTCAGGTTGAAATAAATAATCCCAAATGATGTTTGAAATCAACACATGTACAACACAAAAAGCACTGGCCATTGTAATTAGGAAATTATGAAACGCAGTAAATTGCATTTTCTTTCTTACTGATTTTAAAATCAACTGTGTTGTGTTACTTACATTTACCAGATCCACAGAAATAGTGTAAACATTATGCACTACAAACTGGGGGATCAAGACATGGATGGAGGGGGAAGGGAAGGAAGGGAAAGGGTATGAAAAAAGGAATTGAGATGGTTTATGCACATGTACCAACTCCTCACTAGGAATGTAGACATCATGTACTACAAACATGTACTAATAAAGAAAATGATCTAAAAAAAAAAAAACCAAGTGGCAAAAAAAATGGGATAAATGTATTTCAAGTAATGAGAATATTTTCAAGAGGATTAATAGCAATGTGTCATTTACTTTAATAAAAAAATTAAATTAAAACATCAACTGTGAAGAAATTTGTGTAATATAAAGTTGTTTGAAATAATGTAATGCATGCAAAATTAGGTATATAGAGTATAAGCATGGAAAGATAATACATGTGTAGTGATTTTCTAGTAACAGCACAAAGGAGGTTGGATAGTAAGAAAGCTGTATTAGGCTGAGGAAATAGTGATGATTATAAGAATTATAATTGGGTTGGAAATATAAAAACTTAAAAGAATGAACTGGATTTAGTGATTTAATATGCATAATCCAGAAGAAGAAAAGAATGATGAACCAAAAACTTAAATATAAATCTTGTATTTAGAAGAGAAGTAGATGATAAGCAGACATCAATAAAAGACATAAATAAAAATCACTAGTGCCAAGTATTTCTTTTTAAAAAATTTTAATGAAATTACAATATTTCTATAAAGGGTAATTAAGAATAAAATAGAAAAAAAGAGATATTCTGAAATCTGTATGGAAGAGGAGTGTCTACATTAATCTACAGCTGATAAACAGATAACAAATGCTATGAACAATTCTATACAAAGATATTTACTTTCATTACTTTTACTGCACATAATATTGGAAATCCTAGCCAGAGAAATTGGCAAGGAGAAAAAATAAAAAATACCCAAATTGGAGAGGAAGATGTTAAGTTGACTTATTTGTAAACAACGTAATCTTGTATATAGAAAATCCTCCACCAAAAAACAAACAAGAAAAACCCCAAAATTAAAAATTTGGTTAGAACTGATAAATGAATATAGTGAATTTATATAAGTTCAACTTACAAAAATCAGTAGTATTTCTATATACTATGAACTATCCAATAAAGAAATCTAGAAACACTACTGTTCTTTTAGCAACAAAAAATTAGTAAGTTTAACCAGAGGAGAAAGATTGAGTGTATACTGAGAATACAAAGGAGTTGTAAACAGTACAAACAAGTGGAAAAATATTTCATATTCATGGATTTGAGGAATTAATATACTCCCAGTTTTACTGAGAAACAAAGAAAGGCATTGTGTTCTGCTGAACATGGGTGCATAGTTTGACTACTGACCCTGAGGTGTTGGAAGATCTTGAATACAAAGTGTTCCGCTAGTCTGGGCAGAAGCAAGCCTTACTAGTGAAATAAGGAGGAAATTCCTGAGAAAAATTTGATAAAGTTAACAATTCAGTATAATTTTTTTTTGATACCAGGAATTGAACTCAGGACCTTGCACTTGCCAGGCAGACAAGGTGCCACTGAGCTAAGTCTCCAGCCACAATTCAGCATAATTGTTATCTTTCACCCATGTTATCATGCACCCATGTTCAGCGGAACACGATACCTCTGTTTGTTTCTCAATAAAACTGGAAGATTAAGTCAATTCAGGAATCCATTCTGGTGGAAATCCTCTGACACCCCCCAAAAGATAGTCTCTGCCTCTCTTGTCTTCATTTGTCTTTCTAATCAAGGTTTGCTGGTCAGAACCCAACAATCTAGAATATACAAAGAACTCAAAAAAATTTAACCATCTAAAATTAAAGAACCAGTCAAGAAATGGGCTAGAGAAATGAATAGACACTTTACAGAAGATGAAATATTTGAAAACAGTATCAACCTGGGAAACAATCCTGAGTGAAATAAATCAAACACACAAGCATGAATAATGTATGTATCTCTCATTTGAGTGAGGCATAGCAAAAAGAAAAGGGTAGAAGATAGACAGAAAGGGACAAGAGGACAGATTTCATCTGATAGAGAAATGGACCAAGGGAACAAGGAAAAAAAGAAGAGGAGAGAAGGGGAATGAAAGGAATAAATAAATGACATGTACAGGAACCTAATAACCCTAATCAATGTAAACACTGTAAGCTACAATATGTGCAAAGACACAATATCAACAGGTATGGAAAAGGTGATTGGGGAACCAGAGAAAGGGGAAGGGGGAGAGAAAGGGAAAGGGATAAAAAAATAAAAGCTGTAATATGTACACGTAACCACTCCCCAAGATGATTGTAAATTGTATGAATTACAAACATGTATGAATAAAATAAAATGAAAAAAATGGTTTTGAGAATTGGAGAGTAATGAAGTTATACCCTTTTATCACATCATATAAAGAAATCAACTAAAAATTGATAAAAGACTTAAATGTATACTTGAAAATAATAAAGAATCAAAAGAAAACATAAGGAAAAATATCCATGTCATTGGTCTCAGCAAATATTTTTGGATATAAACCCCAAAACATAGGCAACAAAAACAATACACAAAGGAGATGACATGAAATTAAAAAGTTGCATAAAAATTGAAAAAAGTAGAATGAAGAGGCAACTTGCAGAATGGGAAAAATATTTGAAAGCCATTTATTTGTAAGGAGATCAATATCCAAAATATATAGGGAACTAAAACTACTTATTAGCAAGAAAACAAATAACCCAATGAAAACAATGGACAAAGGATCTGAACAGACATTTCTCAAAACAGGAAATATAAATGGTCAACAGGTATATGAATACAGAATGGGTCTAGAAGCAAAATCCAACACTATGCTGCATACAAGAAACACGCTTCATTCAAAAGGAAACTCATAGACTGAAAGTTAAAGGGTGGAAAACAATACTCCATATGATGGGAACCCGAAAAAAACCACGAGCAACTATCCTCTTTGCAGATCAAGTAGATTTCAAATCAACACCGATTAAGAGGGACAAAGAAGGACATTACATCCTTGTAAAGGGAACAATCCAACAGGAAGAGATGACAATCATAAATATCTATGCACCAAACACTAGTGTGTCCAACTATATAAAACAAATACTAATGGTCATGAAAAATCATATAAGCACTAATACAATAGTAGTAGGGGACCTCAGTACCCCACTGTCACAAGTAGATAGGTCAACTAGACAAAAAACAAGCAATGAAATACTAGAACTCAATCAAACTCTTGAACAAATGAATTTAACAGATGTTTACAGAGTGTTCCACCTCACAAAATCAGAATACAAATTTTTGCAGCTGCACGTGGGTCATTCTCCAAAATAGAGCACATACTTGTTCATAGAATATGTTGAAGTAAGTACAAAGGAATTGAGGTTATCCCCTGTATATTATCAGAGCACAGTTCTATGAAACTGGAAAACAATAGAAAAGAAACTGCAAGAATTTCATAAACACAAGGAAATAGAACAACACACTTCTTAATAAACAATGGGTCACAGAGGAAATTAAAGAAGAAATCACAGTTCCTAAATTAAATGACAATGACAATAAAATATATTAGAATCTATGGGACACAATGAAAGCAGTCTAATGGGGGAAGTTCATAGCAGTGAATACTCATAGTAGGACAACAGAGTGAGCCCAATTAAACAACCTGATGCTGAACCTCAAGCTTCTAGAGAAAGAAGAGCAGGAAAAACCCAGACCTCATAAAAGGGAGGAAATTATAAAGATCAGACTAGAAATCAATTCAATGGAGACTAAAAGAATGATACAAAAATCAATGAAGCCAAGAGTTGGTTCTTTGCAAGAAAAAACAAAACTGACAAACCCTTAGTCAACCTTATCAGAAAAAGGGAAGAAAAGGGCTAAATCCATGCAATTAGGAATGAAAAGGATGAAGTTTCAATGGACCAGCAGAAATCCAGAGGAACATCAATACCTACTTTGAGAAGCTATATGCCAATAAGATGGAAAACACAGAAGAAATGGACAGATTCCTAGATATGTATGAATTAGCAAAGTTGAATGAAGAAGACCTAAAACTTCTAAATGACCCAATATTAATCAATAAAATTGAAAATGTAATTAAAAATTAACCAACTAAGAAAAGCCCAAGACCTGATGGCTTAGCTGATGAATTCTACAAGACATTTAGAAAGGAACTACTGCCACTACTGTTTAAACTCTTCAATGAAATTGAAAGGGAAGCTATCCTCCC